>NIJG01000015.1:944727-1042550 GCA_002201625.1 Euglossa dilemma | reverse complement strand
GGGGGAGGGACGAGAGGAGACGGGTTATCATTAAGTGAAATGCCGTGTCCACTATCTCCCGGCTCTCACGCGGCTCTCCGCCGCAAGCAGGACTCGTTTCCTTCGTTCCTGGATATCTTCCTAGCGGGATAATCCCTCCGTCGCGGAGGTTATTAATAAGGCCGTCGCTATCTAACGCAATTAGACGCAAAGTCCTGGCCCCTTGTTGCGTGGCACTCACCCGGCCAACCGCTCGCGCCACGAGATATCGCGAAAACGAACACGCCGTTCCCTGTTCCACCTCGTTTCTTCCTTTCCTCCGTCCCTGCCCCGAACCCGCCCGAGGAGAAGACGCTATTTAACGCGGAACGAGGCCTTATTTATGGTCCCTGCCGCTCGACCGCCAATAAAAGCCTTTCTATTCCGCGGTTATCTGAAAATTCGTGGTTTATTGGCTGTCCGCTGACACGGATCTTCCTGTCCGGCTAATTCGCTTTGATTTGTACGGGCTGCTGTCCCGGCGATTAAACCCCGAGGACCCCCCTTCCTCTCTGTCGCGCTATTTGCATCGTTCCGAGACGACTCGTAGGCTAAGCTGTACCGATTAGTCGCGCGGTGCTAATTTTTTTTTCGTTCACCCACCCTTATTATCGTTATTGGCGAAATCTGTTAGATCCGTGTGTTCGAGATCGAATGCCATTCGAGACGAGATCAACGTCGCGTAGTGGAACGATCTCCCGGCTGGTATCGGATCATCGCGCGACAATGAACAGATCGTGCGGGCAAATCAGGCGACGCGAGCGTCGCGATGGCGAAAGAAAAGCAAGGAAAAAATGCGAAATAACTAGAGTCTAGTCCTGCGATCGAGATCGAGATACAACCCGTGCGGAACGATCATCGTTGCCCGCGTCATCGAGCAGATACGATCTCGCGACAGCGAGGAGCCGCTCGCGCGCGACCTTGCCACTGGCTGCTTCGAATCTGCTCGATTCGGTGTAATTAACGTGGGATCTTTACCCGCGTGGCGCCAATAAGAGATCGAACGTCGAAGTTGCCAAAGACGAGGGAAAAATGGCGAGGGATTCGAGAGTTCCGAGATGAAAATCAGGCAAATAAGCCTCGCGCGAGCAAAAGTCCGCTGGACGAAGGATTAGTTTGAACTTTCGAGCGATTTGAAATTTTAACCTTGGCTGAATGAAGCTTGTTCTATATTTTCCAGCGGAACTGATAATGGATTTCGCGAAGCGTGGCAAATCGAGTCCATTGACCAGCAAAGTTATTTGCGACCGGCATCGATAATCGTATTAATGGCGGAATCGAGTCGAACTAAAGACTCGTTTTAACGACTGACATCGATCCTCAATGGCCGTGCATCAATCACTTTTTCGAGTTTTAATCGAGTCGCATAAATGGAGGTAACCAGTCCGTTTATAAACACCTGTTCCCGTTGGAATAATCGCGAAAAGCTCACCGCCCGTCTCGAGCGGAACTCCACAGTCGGACTTTGAACTTCGATACGCGCGGGGACGAAAAAGAAGAAAAGGGAAAAGGACGGAAACTTAATGAACCTCTTACGAGTGCCAATAGAATCGAGGCTCCGTCAAATGCATTGCCGATTATTTTGCCCGCGACCAGCCAGCGAAAGCAATCAGAGCCGTTCGCCGAAGGATATTGACGAACGAGGGAACGAGCGGCCGGCTGGTCGAGGGAAGAACGAGGAGGAGAAGAGGCAATACGAGGAACGGGAGGACAGGCAAAAAGACGAAAAGACATTTCTAGCGCATCATTACGACGAAGCCGCGAGTGGAGAGAGCTAGTTACCGGAGGTGTCTCCTCGTAAACACTCGGGCATTTACATAACGAGTGACATCTGCCGGCCCAATCATACACACCACCGAGAGGTTAATGCCGCAACTATACCACTCTACGTGCCACACTGTCTGCCCGGACTGGTCTTCGGCCTCTCTCGCTCGCACTTCCATCCTCGCGGCCATCGTCGTCTCCAGACTCCGGCCATGTGTCCTGGCTTTTTCTTCCCTGCCAGCCGCGTTAACGTCGTATCTTTCGGATTATCGAAATTGCCGGTGTTATTTTAGAATCAACCACGCTGCAAACCCTCCCGGATTATCCTTCCTTCTCTTCGCGTTCCTTCTCCTCCGACCTGTCTCTCTATCCACTCGCGAGCTTTCCACTTTCCACGCACCTTTCCGCCTCGTCCTCGCACCGAGAGGCCAAGAGAAGGCTGACATCCTTCGGCAATCGCACCGAGCCGATTCACCCGATCCTCTCAAGGACGCGTCTCTCCCCTAGCCGTCCAAGGATGGTCCGACAGACTCTGGTCCGTGGCGAACGCGTATATACGATCGTTATAACCACGTAGCAGACGCGACCTAATTTGTCGCTGGAGGTTGGTTAATTGGAGACAAAGGCACGGACGACGACTCCTTCCTTTTTCTCCCCTGTTCCGTGCACTCGCGTCTCACGTTTTCTTCCACGCTCCGAGCTGCTCGTGTTTCCAACGCAAGCCAGGAGCCTCGATCCTCCGGAGCCCGATCTCTTCCATGATCGGACGCGCTCTCTCGTCAGGCCAAGTATGAAACGCACCGGCTCTTTCGTAATCCTGGAGACGGTGGCTTTTTGCCGGTGTCACCTGTCGCTCGGGCAACCGCCCTCGATCCTTTATTCCGATCATCGGCCTCGATCCGCTGTCATATTTCTTGCCGCGCGCGCTCCTCGACGGGCCAATTTAGCGCTCGCGCTCCGAAATTTTTCCACACCCCCTGGAACCCGCTCTCGAGCTTTCCTCCGGCCTGTTTAACCACTCGTGCGAACCGACGCGTCGGGAAATCTGATCGCGACGGTCGAAGCGCCCGATTATCTCGCGCCGATGATAATTTCCTAATGAATTTAACAACAGGTTCGAAACAGGTTCTTAAACAACCGGCGTCACGCTAATTAACACCTATGCTGTTGTTCGAATTTCCATCGAGTACGCGACGAATACCGATAAATCTTGTGCTAAAGTCTCGGCGGTTCGCGAGAGTTTTCCCGGGAACGGAGCGTCGCGACTGGAGGCGTCGCGATCGAGGGAGAAAAGGTGAAAGGACGAAATGGCTGTCGGGTCGGCGCCGCGCGCGCGAAGACACGCGATAGAAATTACGAGCAGATTTACCGCGAGTGGCCGGCTGAAAATAAACATCGCGCGGCTACAAATCCTCTCCTCCTCTCCTCCGCTGGTGCAAGCGAAGCGAGCCGGAGAAAGAGGGAAAGAGAGTCGGAGGGGGAGGGAGAGAGCGAGAGAGACGGCGAGGGGTGGGGGAGAAACAGGCGGTCGGGCGGGTGTGGCAACATATAATTACAGTAATTAGCGGACAAGTAATTAATTAGGATCGCACGTCGTTTGTTATTTCCCGTGGCAGCGGCGCTTACGTACCGGCCGCGGACCGATGTGTGCGTGATCCACAGAAGGCACCCGTCCCGGTACCTGTGGGATACGTGTAACTACCGCGCCATGTCCCTATACGTCCGCGTGCTCGAGGGGTTACGTCTTGATCCCAATTAACGAGCGATTTTTTGCGCGCTCCTGGCCAGTCCTCTGGTCACGTGGTGGGGCGAGCACGAGGCACCAGCGATCCTGCAAATTGTGTGACCGCCGGCACACGGCTCCTCTTCCAGCCCGCCCCCTGCGCCCCGGGCCGATCGATCGATCGATCCAACGATCGATCCGCTGCCGACCGACTCGACCGACCGACCGACCGACCGACCGGCAAGCCGACCGACCGATCGATCCGTTCGAATCGCGGATCGCGGCCACGCCAGCGCGCCACGTTCACCGCATTGGGTGGTATTGATGGATCGATATTTGCGCGGCTGATGCACCTTGAAAGAATGCGCTCCCATAGCGGGACGTTCGCCTCGCGACCAGATTTATCTCGCCGCTGCGACACGCGTCCCTCCTAGCGTTCTCCGCGCGGTCGCCGCGGCATTTCTTGCGCTTCGACCCGCTCCGAGGGGGTGACTTCTTCTTCCTCCTCCTTCAGCCGCGCGGAGGTGCTTCTTGCCGTGCCAGGCGGCATTTTTAAGCCGGCCAGGAATTCGCTTCTTCGTTCGCCAGCGAGCGGGAAAAAGCTCTCGGGATAGGAGGAGCGATGGTATCGTTTCCGTTCGCGCAGGGATCCGTCGATTCGCCCCGAGATATCGACCGTTGTTCCCGGCGCGGCCAGGAAAGATGGGACGCGTCGGGCATTTGCCAAACGCTCCGTCGATCCCGGCTGGTAACGGAACGCGCGAGGACAAAGGGAGGAAGGAGAGAGAGTGCAGGGGTGTCCACGCACGGTCAGTTTCGCCGGCAATAAACATAATGGCGCGCGTCGTTAATTAAGTGGATTTTCAATCAAGATTCAATCAGTCTCGTTGTAAATGTAAATGCACCGGCCCGGCCCACTCGACCAGGACATCCCTCCCTTGCTGCCTCTTTCAGACTTCGCCGCGTCGGTTTATTTGCTTCGAGGCGCGAGGGAAGCTACACCGCGCATCCTGCGCGCCGTGCTACGCGTTTCCTCTTGCTATTAAAGTCCGCTGCGGAACGGAAGCCGTGCAAGATTTAAACGAAGACGTTACACGCTTTCCACGCTACGCCGCGGCGATCGATCTTTCTTCCTTTCTCGCGAAACGCGTCCGATCCTATTAATATCGCCTTTTCGTCCAGATTCGCTTCACCGTCTCGAGGGAACGCGGTCGAAAATTTTTTACCCTCCCTACTTCGGCCGCGATGCCAAAGACGATTAAGCGCCGTTGTGAACCGCCTCGCGTCACGTTTGTCCGATAAAATTATTAGCGTTTCGCGTCCACGGCTCTCCTGTCGTTCATCCGTCGCTTCGCAGCCGAGCGAGACGGTCGACGACGCGTTCGAGATGCGACACCACGGATCAGAGACGGTAGCTAAGAGGCCTCGAAACGCTCGTTAACGCGCGACAGCGCAGAGCGCGCGTGTCACGCTCGAGACGAAACGGCGCGTGTACCAACGAACGGTTCACGCACCACTGGCGGCCGGCCACACCTTTGCCGCTCGTTGCTCCGACGTGTAACGACGGCATCAAATGGTACGCGTCTCGAATAATGACGAAAGTCCTCGCGACGGAATCCTCACTCGCGACGACCGCGACGCGTCTGGAATTACCAGTTCCGCGCATTTTTGTAGACGACCGCGTCACGCCCTCGCGACCGACATTTTCGACAGACACGACCGCCGGTTTCTCCGGCTTCCCAGAATCCCGTGACAACGGTAACCAAATTATAAAGACACGAATTCGCAGCGTTCTATCCAATTGTCGAAGGCGAAAGAAATTCGCGATCTCGCGATCGCCGCGGAGAATAACGCGGAATATTTTCTGGAACCGCCGGTATGAAAGAAGCGGCGCGTTCGCGTCGCGATAACGAAGCTGTTGCGAAACGGAACGCGTCGGCCGAGCGATCCTTTCGGACAAAAATAGAGCCGCGACCGTGCGAAACGAGGACGAGGAGATATCCCGAGCAAGGAGCAACGCGTCGCGATACACATTTATCAGCGACATGTACGCGCGCACGGTATCGTAACGCCATAATTCGCGGCCTCGTAAAAAGATTCGAGCCGCGCGGCGCGCGATTGCAGCCGCGGACGCCGGCCCGAACGGTGGATATGCAAATGTCTCGCTGGAACACGGCTGGGGGTCCCGCAACGTCGAGACAAAGTCACAGCGGGATCCATTCTGTTTCGATCCTCGCCTCTTCCACGTCCCGCTGCCAGCCGCCTCCGCCTCCGTTCCAATGAAATTTTCCACGACATTGCGTTCGAATGCGATTAAAGCGCGTATAGCGAGCTGATACTCCGTGGAAACGGATGGAAAACGACCTCGTCTCTCCTCTACCCTCTCTTCTCCTCCTCCTCCGCTTCCTCTCTTTCCGTGTCGCCCTCACCGTCGAGATCCTTCGTTGTCGAGCACGCGAAATCGAATTGCAACTTGTAGCCGAACCCTACGCGACTAGGGACACGCGTGATTCATCGGCGAGCGACGCGGAACAACGCCTTGATTACTCTCCGCTATCGATTCCAGCGGCTCTCTCGCGAGAGGGTACGTTACTTCTCCGCTATTGTTCCCGATACGATACCGGTTTTCTCCTCCGATCCAGCGCCGAATTTCATTTTCTCTCCGTTCTCCTTCCGAGCCGGTCGAAACGATCCGGAGAGCAATCGGGGGTTGGTTACGGTGCGGCAAAGTGGAAGGATTTTCGCGAGGCCACGAACAACGGGTACATCGAGCCGTCAATTTTCTTCGAGGAGAAGGATGCTGTCGGGGAGTTTTCCCGGTTGACAGTGATGGACGGACACCCACGCGTCACGTCACGGACGCTTCTCCTCGTGGAAAAGTCCGTGCGCGCCTCGCGGAGGCGCGATCCGCCCCTATTCTCTCGGCGAATCCAGTTCACCCACGTATCCTCGCGACTGTGCGATCGAGGACGAAAAATCGGGAACAAAACGGTGTAGAAAATTCTATCGAAACGACGATATCGGGTGACCGTTTCTCGGGGACGCCGCGGGCGGAACGGAAGAAACGGTGGAAATTTTCGGAAAACGCAAAGTTTTAACCCTGGTGCGCGACCCCTCTTTCCGCCGACGTGTTCTTCGGCGAGGCGAGCTCGCTTCCATCGCGAAAAGTTTGCGGCAGGATGGCGAGGGGTATCCTAGAAATAAGCGACGACGTGGATATAGGATCGTACGGGGATAGAGTGGCTCGCGGCGGTTCGCCGTTCACCAAGAGCAATATACGCGTCATATATCACCTGGCTGTAGCTAATGCTGCCGGAGAAGGAAGGTGTGCGTGAGGCTATCTGCGCGCCATAAAACACTCGCGCGCTCTGCTCCAGGAGGGGTTGCTAGCCGCTCGGTGGCGAGTGTCACCACAGGTGCGGACATTCTCATCATAAATACCGGCCCTGCTACACCCGTAAACCGTCTGCTGAACCTAATTGGGGCGTGGCTGCGGTTACACCTTCGAGACTTTGCGTTTCGCGCCTTTCCCGCCGGCCAGTCTCCTCTTCCACCCTTCGCCGCGCGATTGCGCCCGGCAGCCGACGAACGAGCGCGTTATCGGCCAGTTTAGGGAAGCGCCTGACAAATTTCGCGTCCACGGGGGGAGAAATCTGTAATCCGCGAAGGGTTAAGAGGGAAGGAAACTCGATCGAAGGAGAGAGATAGGGGAGAGCATCTCGGACGAGATGAAAGATAACCGACCACTGTCTGTCCGGAGACTTGCCGGTGGAAGGCGAGGGTAGAAGCTAGCGAGAGATTTGAGGCCGAGACAACGGGAGGAGCGTCGATTCACGCGGCAATGAGCGATAACCCGTAAAACGTGGGAAACTCTGTCCTCGGGGGAGCACTCGTCCATCATCCTCGATCCACCTTTTCGCGTCCCATCGAAACACAGATCGAATCCGAATGATCTACCGCGCGTAAAAATAACCCAACAACCCTATTCTCGGGGTCTGCCCTGGATACCTGGAAGGGGAAAACGGCGGCGAGCCCGTAATCGGGCCGAGATACGGAACCGCGAGTGTAATTATTACGTTACGATCTAAGGGAACGCCGTAAGAATTAACGATAACTCGCAAAGCGATCGAAACGACCCCACGGAACCGAGGTGTTCCCGGTAATGGGCCGCGTGCGTGTTTCAGCGCAGGGGTGGACGCGAGAAGAGAGCGTTAAAAGGTAGGCTGGTTCAGGCACACCTCCGCTTAACCACCTCGAATCATTTCGCGCCCTCCTGTCCCCCCGTTCTCCCACCCCTCGATCCCTGTCTCTGTTTATATCGGTCGAATTTATAGCGTCGAACATCCAGCGGACCAGGGGCCTTAACTGTCCGCTGGCATGAACCTGCGAACGATAACGAGCGCCAGGAGCACTCGGCTCAGATCTCTTCCTCGCCTTCTCTCGCTCATCGAAAGGCCAGGTGAACGTAACGGTAAGAGGACGATGCGTACTCTCCACACTGGCGTAGCTGAACACCTTTCGCGTCACCATCTCCCGGAACGATCGTCGCGTCGATGCTCTTTCGTCAAACGAAACCTCGAAATAGCCGAGTGGGTAATCTTTCTTTTCTCTTTCTCTCTCTTCTCCCTCGAGCGATCGGTAGAGAAACAAAAGAGGAATAGTCGGTAGAGCTCGAGACGAAAGAACGCGAGATTTCGCCTGGCGAGTATCGTTCTGTTGGCTCACGCGGCGCGGAGGTTATGTAAATTTCGAGTAAAACGGTGCGCCGGCGAAGCGAGTTTACCGGGCTTTGGCCTAGGCAAAGTTTTCAAAGTAAACAATGTGCTGAACACTTGTACCTTCTTAGAGCATATATGAACTGTCTTACGAGAACTGTCCTACACCCCGGAGACGCTTGTAATTCCGTAATACTGGGAGCCATCTTGCCCCGTCGCGTGTTGCCGAGGATAAACCCGAGTCCTCGAACGCGCTCCGAATCTCGGTTAACGAACGGCTCCCGATTTCCATCACCGCTGGCTCGAATTTCCACCGAGTTGGCGCACCTGACGACCCTTATCGACCGCGTTATCGGCCTCCCGAGTAAATCCCTTAAATTTTACGCTTCGCGCGAACTTCGTGCGAACTTTTCCCAACCGGGTGCCATAATTCCCCTTTTACACGCGAAGATCTTAGATCTGGCATTTAAAAACAGCGTAACGAGTTCCACCGTGGATCTTTGGCTTCCTTATTGGCTTCTTCCACCGCGTCTACGCTACTGGAAACAAACACAGCCGTGGAGGAAGAGAAAGAGAGAGAGAGGGAGAAACAGGGAGTCAACAATCCTGTTGTCGCGGGGCACGACGAAAATTGTTCTCGCCTCGGTAAGCTTCGTACGTATGCACACGTCCCGGTTCACCGAGAATCCTTAATTATTATCGTCGTTCCGCGACGAGGAGCGGCGAGAATGTACCACGCGCGATAACCAGAGACGCCTGGAGACCCGCGCGAGACTCTTTATGAGACTTCCTCGTGGAGAGTAGCTCGAAGACAGGTACGAGATGGCGAGGCATGCGGCTCGATGGCGCTCTCTTAAGCGGCGTACCCGGCCGGGCGACGCGGCATTTGCGTTTTGATTAAATCTGCTGCGCGTGTGAGAGTACGTTTCCATGTTAAGAACCCCGCGCCATCGAGACACGGTCCTCGCCTCGTCCACGGAGTTCCGGATTTTTTCTCACCGTTCTCTCTCTCGCGCCGCGAACCAGCTCCGCGTGCCACTTCCGCGAGACGCGACCCCTACACGCCTGCAGGCCTCGCGCGTGTGAAAACGCCGCTTCATTATGCGTGGAATCGTAGAAATTCGCGGCGTCGGGACGGCAGGGAAATTGAAACGCGAGAACCATCCGCGCTATCGTCTTCTTCGATTATCCTCGCGTCGATCGCGCGTCGATGATCGAGCGACGAGTATTTTCGAGAGGCGCGGTGTATCGAGAGTGGCGCGTACGGACGGACGAAGGGAAGTTACGATACCGCGATGGGAAAACACTCGTGTGCTCCGTGGAAGATTCGCGCGCGACAAGCGAAAGAAGTCACGTTTCTCTTTCGTTACGGGCTGGAGGCACGAGACCGTGTATGAAGAGCACTTGGCATCGGAGCCTGTTGGCTTAGGCTAACGCGAGGCAGACGCGGGTCGTCGCTCGTCCAAGTGTTGCTCGGTTTGTTGCTCCACCGTGTTTGAACATATTTGCCCGCTACTCGAGCCAACGGGACTCGTAGGCTCGCGTAGTCCTCGTTGGCCCGTAGTTAAAACGCTTTTTAACGCCGGCCCCGATCCGGACCCCTCCGTCGCGCTTACATTCCCCGGGGGTTTCCGTGATATTTCACGAGCCTGGAATCTCTCTTGAAAAACGTCCAAGGACGACGAAGGAGAAACATTGTGTTAATCTGGAACGAGCCTCGCGACACGAGAAACAGGGTTCCCTCGGAATCGGAATCGCCGGCGGAATATCCACGGGGAACCGTGACGGGGAGGTGAGAGATCGATAAACAGGTCTGCGGAGTTTGCCTCTTAACAGGCCGAAAGAAACAGGAGGGCGTCCATCGGCGTTATCCAGACGGTACACATCCCACGCGGTTCCACACGGGCGTGTAACGCGCCAGCTCGCCTCGAGGGCCGACTATCGCTGTGGCGACGTGTGTACCAGTCGGGCGTCGCAGAAATATACACACGAGGAAGTCGTCGGCGACAACGAACGGGCCAACAAGCACCGCGACGACCATGAGCGCGGCTAACAGGGTAAACACGGAGCCAGTTAACCGGTCAAATATTTGTACCTGGCCGGATCCCCGGCCGTTATCTCCGACACCGCCGGCTTCTACAACTCGTCCAGGCCCCGAGAGTTCAACCGAGGGCCAGAGCGAGGAGCAGAGCGGGAGAGGAGAGACGGGTCGATTCACCCCTATTAACCAAAGGGCCCTTTTCACGGCCAAGAAACCGGAGACAATAAAAGCGTGGCTGTTCCCGGAGCCACGTTTTTCCTCGTGGAAGCGACCATTTCCGGTTTCCTACGCGCGATAATCTAATCTACGTTTACGACGGGTGGCGTTCAACCTGTGCCTGTCTCGCGACTCCTTGTCGAGAAAGGTGTCGTTGTTTTCGCTCGAATCCTCGCGGATAGACGTAATCTCGGCGAGGTTTCCGTGAGAATCGTCTGGTCGCGACGAACCCTGGCGAAGAAACACCGGCGCCGATCTATTCGGAAGCCTACGAACGGAAATTTGACGAGCGGGAAATCTTTTTCCGGTGAACGCCGACGCCCGGGATTTCTCTAATCGACGCTCCGATCAGCCGCCAGGCTGCGGGGAGCGGTAGTTGGGAGGATAAATCGCGGTTATTAGCGCGAGATTACGCGGGTTTGCGCTCAGATTGGCTGGCCGTGGACCGGGGGCCAAATCCAAAATCTATACATCCGGGGGAGCCAGCGACTCCGACGTCGGTGGCCTGGACGCGGAATTCTCTCTCCCTCTGGCCTGGACGACTTTCAGAGGCGACCTGAGGAGAAATAAGGACGCGGAACGCGGTGGCCAGAGCGGCAGGGGAATGTAAGAAGATTCCGACGCGTGCACATTGTTAGGGGAATCAGATTAGCCGACGAGCCTGATGTATGTGCTTTCGCTGGTAACGCACCGTGCCGAACTCGCGCCACGTCTCCTCTCTCTCCCTATATCTCTCTCTCTTTCTCCCTCGACTTCTCTGCCGTCGCGTTGTTCGTCTGTTCGCGTTGCCTCGCGGTCTATAGCACGAATGATGGAAGCTAATACCCTCGATAGCGGAGTGCTACCGCTGTTCCTGGATTAAGATCGATCTGGCCCTGAGTAACTCCTAAGCACCGTCCATCGTCGTAATACTTCTTTTCACGGCGCCAGGCACGCAACCGATACACGACTCCACGCGACCCAGACGCCCGGGAGTAATTACGCGAGAGCTAATCCCGTGGACGTCGAGAATAAAGCTCGAAGAAGTGGCCGGGGAGAAAGGAGAAGGAGAAACGCGCAATTTTCGCTCGTCTCGCGATCAGCGACATCGAACGATCGGAAGAAAGAGCTTCGCGACTGATCCTCGACGGAATCCGTAGGTCGCAGGACTGGATCGGCGATGATAAATCATCGCGATCGGCGCAGTGGAATCCAGGAAGGCGAGGAGACCGATAAGTCGGCGCGTAAATAACCAGGAGGGGGCCGGCCACGACGAAAGCTGTAAATCGAAGACTATTTACGCGAATCGGCCGTCCAATTAAATTAACATCGGCCTCCGTTATACACCGCGAGCGGCGCCGCGATAGTCACGTTTCGAGGATAGAAGCTCCGGGCGATCGCGCCACTCCGATCCTCTCCGCCCAGCCGCGAGAGCGTACGATAATTTATTAACCGGCTTTCCGTCGCTCGGGACGAAAGCAGCCGGCGATTCCGTGGACCGTAGAGGAAGAAATCGCGGACACGCGGAACGGATCTACGACTGCCCGGTTTAATTAGACTTTGCCTCGTACCACCGGCCAGCCTTGTCAACTTGTCTCGCGGGGAGCCTCGTAACGAGGCCGTGTTCCTCCTGCTTGCCTCTTGTACGTGCCCGGTAAACGAGGGAGGATTTAATGGTTCGCTCGCGCTTCGCCGATTGTTCGACACGGCAAGACGAGATTGACTGGTAATGGAATTCTGCCAGTTCCTGTAAGTCGCTTTGCTTATGCGTCCGATTCCGCGGACACCTTGTCCAGGCTCGTCTTCGTCTCGCGCCGCGAATTTTCTTTCACTCCAACTTTCTCCTCGATCAATGACTACGCGTTACGCGATCTTTCGGAACGGGCGAATAATTCAAAGACGAATATGTTTCCTGTTCTCGACACGCTGGATGCTGCTGATTCGAATTCCTAAAACCGATTCGACTGGGTGACTGTCCTCGCAAAGGTAGACGCGTCGCGAACATCCGATTGTTAATAAACGTCTGAATCCACGCGACGAAGGTTTTATGAAAAGAGGGAAGAACAATGCGAGGCTAATGGCCAAGGTTCGCGATTAATCCCGTCAACCGTGGCGAAAGTAGAATTTCTGAAATAATGGCGGCCCCCGTTCGTTCGGGAAGCACGTGGACGCGTCGGGTCTCGTTCTAAAAATCATCCGTCCGACGTGAAACCAGCGAGCCGCCGAACCAGAGGCACTTAAGTATAACCGAGACTGCGGTGGCTTCCGTCCCACACGTGTCTCGAGACGGTGGCTACTCGGATAGCGAGAAAACGTGGGAACAGATCGGCGATTTGCTCGACGCTCGACGGTACACCTGAACGCGACACGCGGCAGTAGCTTCTTAGCAGCAGAACGCTTCTTGCCCGACCGCGCAGAGAATCCCGTGTGGGTAGAATCAATTACCCGTGGCCGCGACACCTGGACGCACCGTCGACGTCGTTAACATTTAAACGCGCACACCCACGGCGACCGCCGAATTCGATAAATCTCTCGCGGAATTGTGACGGAATAATGGTAACAGGACCGTTAACAACGTCGTTAGCTCGGGTACCGGCAGGAACGCGGGGATTCTTCCTTGATCGATAGATCGCGGTGGTATGATCGATGGAACGGCGGAGATATCGCGACGTTGATCAACAAGTATTCCAATCACTTCCGATTTTCCAAAATACCGGAGTCGTCACGGTTTTATCCGTTTCTTACTCGGTTCTTTGGCTGCGCCGAACTCGACTCGAGTCGTGGTTTAATTTAGAACCGTCGCGGAATATCTGAACCAGCGATAAACTCTATTCCCAATAACAGCGACAAACGGCAGCCAATTATTCACGACGTTGACGTTCGATCAGCGATGAAATCAGGGCCCCTCGGAAAATAGCCCTACTTTTCATTAAAGCACCGTACACGCGCGTCGAAATCGCTACCAGCCGAGTCTAGATGCAATTACAACGACACCGAATGACTAATGTCTTTTTTATCTGGCCGTCGGCCTCCCCTCGCGCCGATGTCATTACGGGTCGTTAATGTATCGCCTCTGGTATTTCGGAACCGCCCTCGTTTCGCGCCTCGCAACCAACCCCGTCGACCACCCTCCCAGCCCGGCAGAGAGAGGCGTCGTGATTTCGTATGCGTCCGTACTCTCAGCCGGGTTTAAAGTTGCGCGCCGGTTATCGTCTAATGAAATCAACGGATGAGCGTCCAAGTTAAATGCGATCAAGCCACCTCCGACCCCCGGCAGGCAGGCGAGGGTGCCGCGAGCGAGCTCTCCTCGAATCGCATTTTAATTTCCGACTGCCATTAGGGCTTCGATGGGAAGTCGATCGCGCCGCTGCTTCTTTGAGCCATTACCGAGAGGAAAATTACGGTTCGGGGCTGCGGGATTTCCAGTCCCTGGGCCACTTTCGCGATTACCAATCACCTCCTAGCGTCGCTGTTTGTTATTACATAACGAAAAGAATTCGAAGGTCGTCGCTCTTCGTCTAGTTTCCAGGATCGAGTTGTCTCTGAGATGACTATAGACGAATCTAGACGATCTGGATAGGACGTCGCGATACGAAAGTTTCCCGGAATAAATTAAACAATCCGCTCCAACGTTGAACGACCTTGTCGCGAAGTAACTCCAGGGACCTTGTAGCGTTTTTCAAAGAGATCGATCGACCTCGAAACATCACGAAACGTCCTTCGATCAGAGTTACCGTGCTCCTAACCGAAGTATCTCGATTTACATCTACCCGCGTTTGTTTCCCCGGTTAATCTGCTTACGGGGGAAAAAGTTGGCGAACAGCGAAATAAACGGTTTAAAGTCGCGAGACCTTTCGAGATAATCCAATGAAAACGGCATGACTGATGGCGGGGTAAGAGTAACTCGGTGTCATTACGCGATTAAAATCTTTCGGCTCGGCTAAAGGCGGGACCACCTACGTGCCGCGTTGATCGCCGCGTTGATCCGGCCGACGAAAGATTTATAAGATTTGGGAGAAAAATCCTCGGGGACCGACTGGCGACTCGCGATCATCGATCGAAGAAAACCTGCGTCTCCGGAATCTGGCGTCGGTTTAACGCGAAATGCTGGAACGTACGAAAGCGTAGCGGCATAACTCGATTCCCGGGAACGGCGTAAAGTTCGAGCAACGATATGATTGCCGGGGTAATCGCGAGGAAATGGGCGCGGCGATCAGCGTGTTACGCTCAATTGTAATAACGCCGGGTACTCACGATCCATACGAGTCACGACCCGCCACGCTCAGAACGAAGTCATTCACACTTACCTGAAACAAAAGAGAATTACTCGGTTAGTTACGCGATCGAAGATAAATACCGCGCGAAACTCCGGACAGAGATTTAATCGGCTCAAACGGGACATAGCTTTATTTAATTAGCCGGTGCAACATATCGCCACGCAAGAATTTCCATATCGGCCATCTCGGCATTTACATTTTTTCCTCCGCAGTACCATTCAGAGGAGAACAGAGGCCCTCGGATAGCGATCGTTCACCGATCGCGGCTCCGAAATATATATCCCTCCATCCGAGTAATTCCTTCCCGTTAACTCCGCCGTCTCCGGCGTTCCCGTCGACGATCTAACCCTCGAACGAGCCCCGAATCGCTTCGAATCGAAGGAGACGCGGCAGCGGCGTCGGTGGCGTCGGGATCCAGCCGGAGCAGCATCGGTAAATAAACCGGTCGGGCATAAAATTCAATTCATCCCCGAGCACGAGGGAGGCGAAGGTATATAGCTCGCGTTATTGGCTCCTTCGAGTTCGCGACAGTCTGCTGATGCGTGCACCCGACCTCCCTATCGTCTGGGGGTTGCTTCGAGGATTCGGCATCCATTCGGGATCCGGCGCGATCCGAGGAACCAGTCTCCTAGCGAGAAGGAGCGGAAGAAGAAGCACGCGAGTTCGCTTACGCGCAGACTTCGGGATCAGCTCGTCCGTGTCCGTACACGCGGATCCCGTGCTACCCTCTCCGGTAATGGTACTCGGTGGCAAGACTCTTTTGTGGCGCGAGAACGGTATTGTCTTTTTACGGCCTCCGCAGGCAGCGGCGTTTCCCGACGCCCGAGGGAGCCAGGGAGCCGTCTCCAGTCCCGCCGCAGCTTCCTCCGGCTCCTCCACCTCCGGCTGCCGGCATTATCCGGCCGAGATCACCTTTTTACCGGTCGTTGCGACCTCGTCATTCCTCCCTTATCTCGGGACCCCCCACGAAAAAGGAGGCGGGCTGGCAAGAAGAAGACGAAGGATCTCGAGACAGCAGGGATGGAGTGGCCCGAACCGAGGAGAGACGGAGCACCGTGACGAGGTCGTCAAATCCGTGGGCCGATTGAAAATTATACAGGGATCAAGTTTACGAGCGGACGCTTTAGTCAGCCTTGCCGACGAGCAACCTGCTCCGCTCGCGATATCCGCCCGAGTCGATCATCCACTCGCTGCTTTATGAACCGTGCGCGGACTCTCTCGCGTGCCGCCGCGTCTCGCCGCGTTTTAGGGGTTGCACTGGGTCAGTGGAACACCGGTGCTTGGTCTCCCGGATTGTGCAACTTTACGAGGCGAACGCGGTAGATCGGAGATTTTCTCGACGATTCGAGAACGACGAGAGGTAAAAAATCTGCGCATATCTGCTGCGTATGCAGCGGGCAAAAAGCGGTAACGCAGCGTCTGCTGGAATCGACGCCGGCGACTCGACCAAAACCAGTAACCGAGAAGCGATTCGAGAAAAAATCCCTAACGACCACTTTGCCGAATGAATCCATAAGGATTAATGCCCGAGATTATGAGGAAACCGAAGGCACGATTAACGAGCAGACGGCAGATTTACGGAAGAACCCGAGCCGCCGCCGGTTCGATGATCCATACGCGATAATTGCTCGTTCCACGCGGACGCGATGGGATTATAAATAAGGAATTATGCAGCGTCGTAAACGACGTGCTTTCTCGCAGGAAACGCAGGCCTCGTTAGACGCTGGCTGGCACCATCGTCGATTTATTCGCGCGTTGTCGCGACCACGCTGTAACTGCTCCATTAGCCAGCGAGTGTATACAAATAACCGAAGTCGCCGGAACGTTAAGCTCGATTTGATGGCCGGCCGCGTAAGCGACCAGCCACCGGAGCCGCGTTCCGTCGCGGCGACGCTCTAACGAGCGCGGCCACACCGGCAGGACGGGCCCTTTTCCCTCCCGAAGAAATTAAACCGGACGCTTGCGGCGATTTTGAAGAAACACGCTCGATCGAAACGCTCGCGGCACGTTGTTCCAGTAACAATCGTTGGAATTCCACCGGGTGATCGCAGGACCAAGAGGAATTGGATCTTCGAGCGAGTCGAAGCGAGGGAATTACACTCTTCTCGAGGTAGCAAGTCGTTCGTCGCACGCGTAATTTCGTTCCTGTTAATCGTTGGTCACGGGAAATTCTTACCGAGCGAAAACATGCGAGTCGGAGGGGAATAACGGACGGTCGGTGGCGTTAGACGCGGTGTAATGAATCCGCGATAGCAGAGGGCGCGGGATTTTCGCGATAAGACTATTTTTTATTCGTCGCACTCGAAGGTATGAAAACGTCACGAGCAGGAGGCGCCGAGCACCTCTCGTCGTTTTCAACGGCTCCTTCGCGGCCTGTCGGCGTGACGGCCGCCGCGTCAATGACGGCACGTGGTTCACGCGTGCATAAATAATTCACGCTGTCACGCGCACGAATAGCGGCCTAGCTTCGCTCTCGATTAAGTGACCCGCATCGTCTAGACGAGCCGACGGAACTCGGCGAGATGCTGTGTGCAGAAAAAACCACTATAGACACGAAGAAAAAAATGTCTCGTTCGTGACTTCTTCGCGAAAGCAACGAATTCTCGAGCGAGAAGAGAAGAAAGTATTTCGAATTTAATTTCAGGAAATTAGCACGGATTTAATTAGGATCGAGGTCGAGCAAGCGACGAGATGGGTGAACGACGCGAAAGGAGATTAAAGAAGAAATGAACACGCGATTAGAATGGAATTACAGGGCTCGGGATAAAAAGCGGCGATCGGATCGCGCGACGAAAGCAAAGTGGACGCGAGCGACGCGGCGCCGCGAAAGGGAAAGGATCGCATTGCGGCGAGCGTCGACTGGAGATTTTCATCGGAACGGGGAAACGCAGCGGGAAAGTTAATGCCAGCCGCGGTAATGGGGTATCTCTGTAAGTAAAGCCCTCTCCTCCACCCACCACCGGCAGCCACCCCCGCCTTCTCTCCATTACAACCGAGAGAGCCGGACTCCATACGTTAGGCGCGCAGACAGCCTCAAATTGCTTCATTAGCCGCGCGATATTTTATATAAATTGGGAGGCTAAATTACCGGGCGGCGGACATCGGCGAAAAATTCGTAATTAGAGCAGGTAAAGCAACGACCGGGAGACAAACGGAAAGCCGGCTCGTGGGCCTAAGCTGTTTCTTAATTATTTACGCGCCACCGTTCGATCCTCGCGTGTAAACCGTGGCGAATCGCCGGCTGCCCTTTGCGACTCGCTCGATCTTCGGCCCACGGGCCAACCTCTGTGAATGAGCTAATTAGCATTCGGTGGCGCAACGGGCCATCGACCAACGCGTGCGATTCGTTACGACGATCCCGAGCGTTTCCGCGCCGCGATTTCGACCTGTGCACCGTAGCAAACAGAGAGTAACTTTTACGATCGTTTGGGATTTTCTTTCGAGCGTCGGTACCGATGTGGTTGCCTCCGAGATAGAAACAGGCATCGGTGGTATACATAGAAACGAACACGGTACTTGGAGTATTAAAATTTCCCCCGAGTCGCGGCGAGAGCCTCTTAGCAAAACGGAAACGTACAAATCTCGGAATAATTGGTTCCCTCAAGACCGGATCCGAAGGACAACCGGAAGATCCTTCGTCCCAACGAAGGAATAATTCCACCCAACCCGCTCAGACGTTCTCAACCCAGAACGATAACGCGAGGACAGAAGAAGCGAGATGCCCATTAAGACCGCGCGTTTCTTTATCGCTTGCCGATACCGGCGAGCTGTCGCGATTAAAAACCCTTGCCCCGCGGTGTACGCGAGGTTTTAAACGAGGCGAGAGCGAGCTCGGGGGAAGACAAAAGGCGGGGGTGGAGCGACGGTTTGCCCCGGTGGACGGGGCTGAAAAAGAGGGTGGCCGCTTTTACTTAATTTCCTTCGCGGACGAAAACTTCTTATT
Source organism: Euglossa dilemma (assembly GCA_002201625.1). Taxonomy (NCBI): domain Eukaryota; kingdom Metazoa; phylum Arthropoda; class Insecta; order Hymenoptera; family Apidae; genus Euglossa; species Euglossa dilemma. The sequence continues at coordinate 1,023,874 of NIJG01000015.1, read as the reverse complement.
ATCATCTCCCGACGTGTTCCGAGTTTTTTGCTCCCCTTCCAAAGCCCCCTCGGAGCGAGACAAAGGCGGCAGTCTCCAGAAGGATGTCCCACGTTGGCCAGCGGAAAGTCGGCTCCGGGGGACGGAGAGGGGGTCGGTCGAAATGAATTGGCAACTTTTAATTAAGATGGTATCGTTCTCGCTTCGTTCCACCTCCTCCTGGCAGCGCGGTCTCCTTTCCGGAAAATCGACGGAGAGAGGACCGGAACGAGAGCTCGCTCTCGAAACCAACCAGGGGGTTGCCGAGGGTGGTTTCGTCGGCGCGGAGAGGGCGGAGGGACGCGGTTAGCATTCTTTTTGTTCATGCCAACTATTCATCATGGGTGACACTTGCCGAGATAGAGGGAGCCGTGCTCTCTTCCCTCTCCGTCTTCTCCCGTGCGAAAAGAAAGAGGAGCAGAGAGGGAGAGAGAGTGCTCGACGAGCCGCCTCTGCTCTCTCCTTCCTTGCCCTGGGGGTTTCCTAATGGACCTTGACTACGCCCGGCCACCACCCCGTCGTATCTTCGTCGCTGCAACGAGACCTCTCCGTAACGCATCGACGACGCTGCGAGGGAGATTTTAATCTCTCGCTTTAAACAGAGCGCCTCCTCGCCGATAATTCGTCCCAGGCAACGCTCCAGCACGGGAAATTCACGAGTCGGGGCTTCACGCGTTTTTGGCCTGGTAAACGCGATCGGCAGCTCGCTTAGTTGTTCCTGGGCGCAGGCCAAATGCGTCCGGCTTTACCTTCGATCATCTCGCTCGAAATGTTTGCGGATAGACGATTACGGGAACTGTCTTAACGATCCTACCGCGCGCGCCGAGCTTTGGGTCACTGGACGATGTCGCGAGGAAGAAACGAGAATAACCCGTATTTCCATCGATTATTCGCTTCCGCCTATGGTTCCGAGGGAAAGGGGAATAGAACGAATAGAGGCTGGAACGCGGAACTTCGCTTCGACGAGGCCGAACTTACTTCGAGCGGATGCGACGCGACGCGAGCGGGAGCCCCGCGAGGGTGCCGCGGGCCTGAATAATAAATGCGAGTCGCGAGAAAATAACGTAATCATGGGAAGCGCGACGTGTGACACGCGTGCCATTCCTCCCTTCGTCTCTCCAGCGAAAGGCTTTCCCCGCAGCTTTTCCCGAAGCTTTTCCAGCCGGTCCCCCAAGGAGCGGGCTAGACCGCGTGTGCTCCGTCGCGAGTCCCTGCGAAAACGAGGCCGGGGGTGGAAAGAAGACGGAGAGCAGGCCGACGTACCGGCAGGTGGCTGTTAACGTCCCTCGGGAGCCTCTGATAAAAACAAATGGTGGCGCGAAGGCAAGACGGAACGAAGAGGGTTCCACGCCCTTGCACTCCTGCCGGAGAAAGAAATAAAGAAATTACTCGGTGCCGCGCCCCCGTGTAAACAGACCCGATGAATGGCAGAGGAGGCCTGTGGGGGAATTTTTTTCTCCGACCTCCACCCCCGTAGGCCGACTTTAATCGCGCTCTGCGAAATTGAGGTTCCCGCGAGCCACCCCCTCGACTTTTCTCCTCGGCTTCCTAACGCGTCGCGTTAATCGACTTCGCGAACCGACTCGAATCCCTCTCTCGTCGATACGTTCGCGTCGACCATTTTTTCCGTCGTTATCCGTTTCCTCGAGAAATCCTCGCATCGCCGAGGACGGAAGCGAACGCAAACGAGAGTCACAGCGACGAGACGAAGAAGACGTTGAAAGTTTTAAAAAAGATCATCCCCCCGTGGCGAGGCAACCGAGCAGGAAAACGCGTTACCCCGGGACTGGACGGGGGTGTGGGTGCTGTAACCGTTAATAAAGTTAGGATCCTCGGTGGGGAGGATGACTCGCGGCGAAGATGGCAATATAAAGTCGTGGTTCGTGCCCGTAACGATGCTTTATATAACTGTATCAAAGGAAGCGGGAGAGGGACAGGTCGCGTTCCCCGTTCTCGCGACGTTGCCACTCCATAGAATATTTAAGGTTCAATTTCATATCATCGCGGTGGGTGTCTCCGTCTTGGTGGCATATTAAAAAAGAAGGCAATAAAAGCGGGGGGCCGGCTCGGGGAGACGGAAGGCAGATGGCGGAGCGATCGTTGCGCGGCGCGGAAACGGAAAGAAATCGCGACGAAGACGGCGCCGATAGGCGTCTCTCGGAGGAGCACAATGGGAGCAGCACGCGGTGCATCCCCCGTGGCGTGCCGCTTTCCATCGCGCGACGTTACGTCGCGATTATTATTCATTATGCGACGTCTCCGTGCCGGGGGCAGAGGCGACGCTAGCGCGTGTTTCTCGCGCATGGATCGCGACGGGATCGGCCGGAGCGCGTGCGAGTCGCAGCGTATTCGTTGAATTGCAAATGCCGAGAGAGGCGTGCGAGAAAAAACGAGAGATTCGGGGGACACGCAGGGCGAGACTCCGGCCGGCTCTAGGAAGCGGTGAAAAGAGGAACGAGCGCGCAGGCCGGACGAAACGCCGCCGAAAGCGCGGCCGAAAGCGTTTTGCATATACGTGTACCACCAGCCAGACGCTCTTCCATTTTTTCCCCGCGCTTTTGCATACGTCCACGTGCACACGCCTCTTCTCCGCGCCATCTTCCGCCTCCATCGCGTTGCCGTATCGTTACGGTTACGATATTAGGCGAACTACAAGCGGTTGTTCCATCGGAACGACCTCGTAGCCGTTTCTTACGGCAAACGCTTTTTTCCCTCCCGGTTGCCGCGATAAGAGAGAATTTTCGGATATGTTTTTCTCCGACCCTTCCCATACCTGGTTTCCCTGGCGCGGCAGTTCTTTAATTATCCGCGTGAAATTTTTCCGGCCGCTTCATCGATCAAACTTTTTTCTTTGCTATCGACAACCGCGATTACGACTGGCAGAGTTACCGCGCGGGAAAAAAATCCGCCCCATTACCCGCGCTTTTCCCGTGAACCGCTAATTAATTCGCGAGGTGGAATCGCACAAAGTCACGATCGGCCGATTACGGCGCGTGGAACGCGCGCGGCGGAAGGAAGCGGCGGGAAAGGTAGCCAACTCGGAACAGCTGCGATCCATCGGGCAAACATCGCGAAACTTTGATCCCGAGCTGGGTTCGGTCTCGAGATCAATACGCTCAAACGGGTGATCGATTTCGACGGATAAACAAGTCCCTAGCCGCGTCGGGACTAAGTCTAAAAATACGGGCCGGATCTGGCGCGATCGATTGGTTCGGTAGCCTGTCGACCCCGGGGGTAATACGCCGCCCCCGAGCGGCCAAGGGCAACCATTTCGATTAGGTCCGCGCGTCAGCAACGAGATCATCGTTACCGCCGCGCAACGTCCGCGATTTGTTTTACTCCCGCTATTTCGCTTTTTATTACTCTCGGTTAGTCAACTAGTTAAAGCCGCGACTGCCTCCGGCGTACACCTAATGACTTGGCGAGTAGAGACAAAGGGTTCATTTGCCAGGCGGCAGGTGTACACCGCCGAAGGACTCGACGAAACTACTTTCCTCATCCTCCTCCTCCTCCTCCTCCTCCTCCGCTTCCTTCTCCTTCTTCTTTTTCATCTCCGTTCCTTCGCGCTTCACCGTTGGTCCCGATATTACGAGTCACCGTTTTCCTGCGTGGTTCGCGCGAGCGAGCAGCGGGCCACGCATCTGCCTGCTTTCCAGAAAGCGGCGGCGCTGCGGCTCGTGAAAGGGCAGCGGCGAAAAAGCGCGCGGCGGGTAATTAGCCGCGTGAAAAAAGGCCCTTTATTGCGCGATCATTAAGCGCTCTTTGTCGATGAATTCGCGGCCCGTGATTGCAATCTACGCGTAATCAGAGGGATCATCCGGGCGCCTTTTTACGCCGCGGTTCCGCTTCTTGCGCCAGGTCGTGGTCGATGACTCGCGGTCTTCGGGCCTCCGCGCTCTTTTTTCCCTTTCTCCCGAGCGTCGCTTAATTACCGCGACGCGTTTCCCAATGACGCTTGATTTCCCGTTTCTTCCGGTTTTCGACGCTAAGTGGTCCTAGCTGTATCCTTCCGACACGTTTATCCATCTATATCTGACCGTATACGCGGCTCTTTCAATCTCCGTCAAGGGGACGGATTTCTTAACCCTTTAAAGAGAAGACGAGGAGATCGTAGTCTCGCGGTATGAGAGTATAGAGAGCACGCGAGGCGTTATCCGGAAGATTATCTCGCGGGAAGCACCCTGCGCGAAAATTCATTCGGGTGCTCGGGTCTGTTGCCGGGAGATCAAGGTCACGGTTATCTGCCGCCGAGTGGCAGACACCTGCGAGTTCGCCGGAGTTCCCGGCTGTCACTCGAAGGTGTCCTCTTCATCAGATACCGCGGCTTGCGCGGTATAACCGAGGCGAATCTTCGCGCGGTACAAGAGCCCGCCCCCTTCCCGCATCGACATCGCCCCCGCTCGACCACCCCCGGGGGTCTCTCGTCCGACCTTAAGATATTAAGTACTTTACCCGCGATTAGATCTCTCATTGTGCCGCTCGGTGTCAGACAAGCGGTTCGTTAGGCCCCCGGGGAGAGCGAAGAGGCGAGAAGGAGGGAAAGCGGGCGGCAGAGAGAGACGGGCCGAGTTCCGTTCGAGACAATACCGGCCTAGGAGACAATTGCTCGCGACCAGAGACGTAGAGAGGGAGAGAGAGAGGCCGCTCGTCTAACTGCTGTATAATTTCCTGCAACGACACCTTCATTGTGAGCCCCGCCGTTTCATTCTTATCGCGCCGTTTCAGGGTGAGAGAGGGTTGCGAGGCCGGGCCACGCTTCTCTGAATGCCCAGGCTTCCAGCCGAGGCCCTCTCACGCGCCGAGGATTTTCTGCCTGCGCGGTAAGCTCCAGCGAGTCTGTCGCGCGGAATCGCACCAGTCTCCGTGTATTTTAAGGGATGTTAAGTGGTCGCGGCGCGGGGTGGTCCGGGAAAGGGGTTGCGAATTACCGGGTCTGCTAGTGCTTCGTGTCAGCGACGTGTTAACGAAGAAAAGAAATTCGATTCTTCGACGAAATGCGTATATAAATGTACTCGATACTCGTAATTTTCAGCAGGTAGAATTATTCCCTCGCGGTTTCAGTACAAAGTCCACAACGGCAACGCGATGTTCCGAGGTGTAGAAATTTTTTGGACGACGCGTATTTACGCCGATAACGAATCTTCGTCGCCGAAAGGAGATGCAAATGACGACTAATCGTATGCGGACGATAATCGATAAATCAAACTGCGTCTCGAAACGTTATCTTATCTACGAGCCGCACAGAAAATTCATTTTTCCGCGTTAACGACCACGTTGCCGGCTCGCGGTTCAAGCGGCGAGGCAAACCTGCGGTATTTATCCGCGTCGAAACGTGACTCGGGTAAAAACAGGCCGAAGCGGGAAGCGGCTGCTAGCGAACTTGAACCTTCCGCGAAACTTGAATTCCATTTTAAGGCTGTTCCACGTCGGGGCGTCGATCAAAGATCAGTTTCGCACGGGACACGTGAGAAACACCCGGCGACTATGTACGCCCGGCGAAATTTATTCGGAGATTATCGCACGAGCTGCGAGCTGACGCGGAGAAGAGGCGCGTAATGGCGGCCGTGACAGACGTGTCCATCAACGATAGCTCAGGGGTATCCATTATGAATTACCGAAGCGCGGGAAAAACGCGATTAGCGTTGGTAATGAACGCGATCGCGATTAGGATGCACTCTATTTTTTTCCATGAAGGCATCGACGTGCCGGGTCGCGTTATTTTACCGAACATCCCGATGAATATTCACGAGCGCGCGCCGTTCATTCAATAATTACCGGATAAACACGTGTACCAGATAACGCAAACGCGTACCTTTAATATCGGTTTCATCGGAATGTAGGAATTACGTTAATTATTTTTTTTTTTTTACCTCCGCCAGTGAAATCGAATCGTGCAATTTAAATTTTCCCACTTTCCATATCCTTCGTCGACTACCGTAGCAACTGCGATTATCTTCCGTGAAACGGCGGGGAAAAGATAAATAGGGCTGTCCGTCCTCGAGGCCGTTTCCAGCGCGAGAAATAGTTCCCAGACCGGGGAACGAAGGAATTTCGTGACAGCGTGAAGGCTGTCTCCCACGATCGGCAGAGGGACAGGGATCGTCTGCGCGTTTGAAAACCCTCAATGGACCCAATCACGAGCCCGTTGTGATCCCGCGCGCCCGTTGTCCCCTTCGGGGTCGAGGGGCCTCTCCCCCAACCGAAAGAGAGAGAGAGAGAGAGAAACACGGTGCCCGGACCAGATTCGTAGTTTGTTTTCTCAACGAAGGCAAACCTGGCGAGATCCACTCGAGCAACGCTCGATTACTCGACACAACAAACATCGTTCGCCGCTCGGGAGCTCCCTTTGCCCTCGTTTCCTCGCCCTTTCATTCCCGTTCCACGGTACAAGTAGCATCACCAGGTGAGAGATCGTCGAAACGACGAGAGACCGCGTCGACCGTCACGCGATCACCTGGATCTTACGGAATCCCCGAGGATTCAGCTGATAATTACGCAACCGACCAACCCGATCTCGGGTTCCCGACGAACAAGCAACCGGTAATCGAATGATTCGCTCGTTGATCCGCTCGGGACCGAGCGTTTTGCGAAAGCACGGGGAAGAGAAGGAGCGGCCGGAGCGATTGTCCGATGATTAATGAAAAGTACCGCGAGCGAGCGTCTCTTGCGCAATTTCGTCCGGCGTTCGTCAAACGTCCAGTGTATCCAATCGATTTTACGAACAACGATTCCGAGAACGCTTCGCTACGATAAATCTTTCGGCTATCGACGAGGCGAGCTGCGGCCGAGTCTCCGGGCGACGTGTCCGCCGCGTACGCATTCGACTTTCTCACAGTAGGACCGAGGACGATTCTCGCGATTCGAACGAGTCGCAGAAGAAGGAGGAGGAGGAGGAGGAGAAGGAGCGTGGAAATAAGAAGAGAACGAGTCACGAGGAGAGAGATCCGGCGAGGGACGAGCAAGCGAGAGAGGACGGATTTCGGAGGCAGACAGGGACAAGATGGAGCGAGGGGGTCAGAGAGTTTTTGCGGATTCGCCACGCAAGCCGACCGCAAAATCAGAAACGAAGGAAGAAGTGACACAATGCAACGTTTGCAGCCAGAGTCTAGCGCCCCCGGTATCGCCAACCCCCTTTAGCTACCCTCCTGCCCCTCTGCGCGGACCCTCGACGCTGAGCCATTCACCGGGAACAGCGAAAGGGGGAGGAAGAGCGGCGAAAAAAGGGCAGACAAGAGAGCGTGGAGAAGAAGCAGGTCGCTTTAAAGAGAGCACTGATGCGTGGCCAGAAACCGACTGGGTGGTGAGTCCCCTCTGCCCCCTTCATTGTATCGGGATCGACGTTGTGTAAGAAGCGACCGTGGCTAGAGCAGAATGGGATCTGCATGTGACGGATCGCAGTCGCGGGAATCCGTCACGAGTCACAGGGGTATCGTCCGCCATTTTTACGCCTCGACCACCCACGATACTCGGCTCGAGTAGACCACGGAAACCCGGCCGATCTCTCGACCCCTTGATTTCTTCTCGAACGCCGCTCGATCCGACATCATCTTCTGCTCCGTTCACGCGACTTCTCGGCAGGACAGTCGGATATCGAAGACGATTAAGATTTCGAGTAGAACGCGTTGCTCTGCTAGGTTCTCCGAGATCTGGTAATCGGTTTTGCCACGGAGCGGGAACTGGGAATCGCGATCGAGCCGCGGCGAAAAAGCGGCGAAATATTAAACGGCGCGTAAAAGCGCGAAAGGTTTGATATTCCGAGACGAAACGACGTAAAACGGCGTTTACTCGCGCGAACCGCGCGAAGGCGTTTAGCGGGCCCGTTCGTTCGCGCCTTGTCACGAATCAATCGAGGGAAACGAGCCGTGACCACCGCCGACGTCTCTGCTTTTTTCCCGCCGCGCGTTAAATCGCTCGACGAAACAAGCCCGACGAAAAAGCCCGGTGACTAATGAAATTCTCTTTCGCACGGGAACACTTTCGTCCGGCTTCTTTCCTATATCGACCGGGAACGTACTCCGCGAAACGCGAACGCCGTTTCTTCTTTACGCCAGTGCCGGGGAAAAAATTACCCTCGAATAAGAAGCGGATGACGCGCGGATTCGGTGTGCCCTGCGACACTTTCGAAATGGAAACTCGCAGATGCGCGTACCAGCCGACTTTTTCCCTCCTCCGATTTTCAACAGCGAGGCTAACTTCGTTACCAAGCCTACGAAACTCGTTTTCTACGTTTCGAGCGAAGCGAGTAGCCTGGAATAGAATAATCTCGCGAGATGTTCGCGGTCAAACGGTACGAGCTGTGAAGATTTATTTAGGGTTGTAGATTTACTTTTTCCGAGTTCGAGACAACCTGTCGAGAGACTCTGTTAGACGTCGCGATACAGGGGACTGTTTATTCGAGTAAAAAGCGTTCGGTGAACTCGCGAAAAATGGCGCGATAAGCGCGGAGAAAAACGCAATTACGTAACGGCATTACGGGACGGTAATGGCGCGCCGCGTCCCTTCCTCGCCCCTTCCTCGTCGGCGTCGACCCTCCTCGCTCAGCCATTTCACCGGGTCCCCGGCGTTTTCAATCATACACATCAGTGAGTTTCATTATTACCGAGTTTGGAGGCATTCTTCGCGTTCTCCTTTTTCGGGACCAGGCCACGTCCGGGGGCAATAAGTCCCCGTGTGTAATCGATAAACGTCTGCCACTTTCTCTCTCTCTCTCTCTCTTCTCGATCTTCGGGTAAATTACGACGGTGTCACGAGACAGTTGCATCTTACACCCCCGAGCGTCGAAGTTAGAATTGATATTCACGTCGATCGAATTACAGGGTTGTTTAAACGCTAAACAACGGTACCCGAAATTTTCGTAAATTCGAACGTAAAAATATTCACGGTCGCGTGTTGCCGGGGAAACTCGAGCGACTGCTGTTAAAGAAACCGTAAAGGGTGAAGTTTAGCCGCAAGCAGGCCCGAAAGAGGCCAGTTTCTTCCGAAAGAGCGTGTTTATGGGAGCAGCCACACACCCGTAACATCTGTTCGAGAAACGAGCCGGCATACGATTCCTAGGAATACCTCGTTCGATGTTCTTTTCCTCGACCGCAAAGCACCAGCCCTCCGCACCGCAAGCGAAAGGGAATCCCGTCTCGGCGGACACGGTTGTAATTCCGATCTAACGGGAGAGCAACGACGATCGGCTAATACCGATTCGTCGTAGCCGTATCGTTTACCGGTGATCGCGGAGCCCTGGATCGTCGTTGGCGGATCGGCGTCGGCAAACCGCAAGGCGGCGAGGCGCGGGCGAAAATGGCGGCGGAAGGTGTCCGCGGACAAAGGAGGCCACCACGCAAGCTCCCCGCCGCTTCCTCTCCGAAACGCGCGAGCGACAGTCCAGATGGTGTATCGACTCGTTAGGCTTCCACTGGTTCGGGTTTAACCGCGCGGCCCTAACGAGATAAAGCCACGCTCGCCTCTTGACGTCGCGTTTACGCCGTACACGCAATAAAAGTCACGACGCCGACGAGGGACGCCGGGCAAAAAATATCAGCCCACGAGGAACACCCCGGCTCCTCTGTCTTCGTCCTCCTTCGCGCTTCCACCCGTCGTTATTCCTCCACGCGTGTACGAGCCGGTCCTCGTCTCTCGCGCCCCTTGCTGAAAACGCGCACGAGGCCCCCCCATCGCCGATTTACGACCGTACTTTGCGGTTTTCGGAGTTTCTTGCGTTCCGCTCGAGCCACCGTCGTCGCGAGTCGCTGGAAAACCCACTGTTCTCCTTCGGAGAATCGCTCCGATCGCCGGCCAGCGAGTATTTAGGTTGTTCGGTGTCGATGAATGACGAACTGTGAGCTCGCGGTCGCGTTGCTGTTCGTTGCAACAGAGTCCGGTTCAGGTGCACAGGGGTGGTTTGTTCGGTGAAAGCGAGAGTTTCGTTGCGCGATCTTTCCTCGCGAATTCTCTGATCCATCACCGATTCCTATCGCCGCGGAGGAGGAATATTTATAGTCCGATGCCGCGTCGAATCCGTAAATCGTTGAAACCTCGGTACAAATAGCGAAAAAATGGTCGCCTCGGGATATCGCCGCGGCGCCGAGGTACGAAAGCGTGGCTTTTTAACTTCGCGAGTGTCACGTGTCCGGACTTGACACAGGCGAAATGGTAATTCTTTTGTCTCGTACTTATGGGTGTCTCCCGGTATCTTGAATCATTCAGCACTCGACGCTGTTCCAAGTTTAACTTCCTCGTGTAACTGTGAATCGGAACGAGCCTCGCGCTCCTACTTCTCGGCCGCAAAATGGAATTACGAAAGCCGCCTAAGAATTCGGTAGAATATTCGTAGCCCGATAAATAGCCGGGTCGTAACCGTGGACACGATGTTTACAGTTATAAAGCATATTTTACAAATCCGCAGATACGCTGCGATCTCGCCAGTACACGTCCGCTTTCTCGAGTAATTGAATCTTTTATCTGGCCGATAAGGCTCGGTCGAAAGCGTCGGTTTTTGTTGTTTCCCCGGTGCAATTTCGTTCTTTTCTCGACGCGGCTGAACCTGCCACGTGAGGAGGAACGGTGCCCGTTTTTTCCCTCGCCCCCTGGCCGAGTGTAAACCGCTTCCTCGTAAAATCGATGGTTTATAAGATACAACGGGCAGGACGAGGCGGCTCTCCTCTTCTCGTGCGAGCCAGCGTCGTACGAGAGTTCGACGACTTATCTTGGGTCGATGCCGGATGTTATCTCAGGAGGAGGCGCGGGTGAACTTTGTCTTTCGGTTATCGTTTCGCCTTCCGTATTTCGAAACGCGAGCAATTTGTTTTCGCGGACCTGTGATGAGCACGCCCCTCCGGGGAAATGACCCTTCCGCGCTTATCTATTCGCGTCTGGTACGTCGGCACCCGATGCGTTACCCAGAGGTATTTCGAAACTTTGATCGCTGCACTTTCCATCGCGGCGGCATTACGAGCGCCGCTTGTAACGCGCCAGGAAATTACAAGCGTTTATCGGCCTGTTCTACTTCCAATGCGTTCGCTGCTCTGTGCGTTCGAGCTAACGAGATTTATCAGCCGGAATGCAGCCTCGCTCCGGAGATTCGGACGATCGAGCGTATGCAAATGAATATTAATACGGAGATCGTGCAATAATTCGCTGCGGGTCGAGAAGCGAAGGAAACCGTTACCGGTAAAATGTTCCCGTCCAAGAAAACGAAATCACACGAAGAGAATCTGGTCCGGAATTTAAAAAAAGAGAACGATTCACGTGTCGCGTTGTGGAAGAATTCGAAAAGTCCCTGGACGAGTGGCCGGCAACGGCGAATTACGCGCGTATTCCGAGATTACCTCGGCCACCACCGGTCGAATCACGAGCAAACCGCAAAACGTTCGAGCCATTGAAGAGGGTGGTTCGCGTCAGCACCCTCTTCGTGTCCAAGCACGCGTCGCGTGTTCGCCCGCGAGCACGCTTCTATTTGCGCGCACCGAGCGAAGCGTGATCGCGCGCTCGCGCGTGTTCTCTCACACACGCACGGCGACACGCACGCGCTGGAAACGCGCGGCTGTGAGCGGCGAGCTCTGCGGTTATTTTAACAACGTGGCAACCTCTTTGTAGACCGCACGCTTGTAAACCAAGAATGAAGTCTGTTCGGCGCAGCGAGCGGGAAAAAACACCGGCGGCCACCCCTCGCCGCCCCCTATCTACCCTCTCGTGACTCCCTCGTGACCCCCTCGCGCCCCCGGGCGGCGTTTACCTCCGCCGCGCGTACGATCCTTTATTTTCCGTCTTCCTTCCTTCGTTCGCGTCACGTCGCGTTTTATTCCGAAGAATTCAATCGTTCTGCGGTTTCCGTCCACCCTCCGCGGCCCCACGTGGTCGCGCGAACCCGTTCCTCCGCCTCTCCGCGAGCACGTTTCGAGTGTCGAACCGCGTCGTCCCTCGCGACGCGCTCGCCTCCTCGTTTTGTCCCCGTTGCGCATCGCGATACGCTGCCATACGATACACCGGCCTATCGGTGGATCTCGTTTCGTCGTCGGCCGGCTTCGAGGATAGGACCCCGTCCGAGAGGAGAGGACGCGAGCAGAGAGGCTCTTGCCTTTGGGAATTGGGTTACGAATTCCGGCCTGACGAACGATACCGCTTCGAGGGCCTTTCGATTCGGCAAGTACGCCAGGGTGCAACTGGAGACTCCTTCATGGTTATTAAAACGGCTTATTATCCAGAGGGTACTCGTCCAAGACTGCTTTTTACTCGGCAATCGGACGCTTCGCGAGATGCAGCGCGTGATATTTAGACGGAGAATGTTTTTGCCGCAATTTTTTCACCTCCTCGCGCAGAAATAAACCGCGCGTCTTGTTCACGCGGCAAGAGAGTGCTGCGAGGGCAGAGGTAAGATTTTTTTTTCGCACACGCGCATTATTGCTATCGTTCGCGCCGAGAATCTTTCAATTTCTCCGCGAGATGAAGAGATAACTTAGAAGCAAATCGAGAGTTTACATTGACGTGACCTCGTGTCGATAAATTCGCTACGAAGCGGACAGTACCGATCCCAGTAGATGAATAACGCGTTAGTTTTATATATTCCGTGCGATTTTTTTATTAATTTTCAAGTTCTCGATCTCGGACATTCGAGTTACGTGTATGATATAGCTTATGCATAACGCAACGCATTTGCACTTGCGATACGCGCAAAAAGAGAACGAAAAAAAAAAAACGGCATTATGTATCCATCGCTTGAAATGCATTTTCATAACCGCATTACGAATGGCAAAATTTTTATTCCCTATTTATCCACTCGCAGTTACGAAACGATCGAAGATCGATTTCGAGCGAATGCCGCGTCGAAGAGGATCGAACGAAATGTATATATATATATATGTGTGTGCGTAATTGAAATTTGAATAAGAAAACGCGACAATTTCGCGAGACGGAGAAACAGGCGAGACGCGGAACGATTTTCAGCGGTCGAGGTCCAAAGGGAAGACGAGAAGTGCTGTCGCAAGCGGAAAGCGCGCAAGTACGCGGAAAGCGCGGCGAAGGTGAACGCAGAAAATGCGGGGACGACGCTTCGAGGTTACGCGCGCGAGTTCCTCGTGACGAGGCGAAGAGGACGACACTCCGGTCTCTGTATTTTTGCGCGGCTCCTTTCCTCTTCGCTCCTCTCGGTGCCGCGCGTCGTCGTGAGTCACGCTCTATATTTAGACGCTCGTAGACGCGCACTCGCGCTCGAGCATGCACGCGCGCGAGAGCTTCGCGAAAATATGTCATACTCGTCTTTGTACACGCGCACCGAGGGGTACCTTGGCCCTTCGGCCGCGATGTGTGGTCCCTCGTAAAGCCCTTCGATACGTCAGTCACGCGGAGAACTCTGTTCGCGATCGCCTACGACTCTATTCGATCGTCTCCGAGCGATTTCGCGCTTTCGAAAGGGTTAACTTCGAAACGCGTCGATTTCGGAAAATCGTGGCTACTTTGAGAAACAAAGAGGAAGCAGCGCGGAGGTTCGAGGAATTCGAGACACGTCACGGATCGCGGTGGAAATAAAATTAGTCGGCGAGAGGAGTACTCGAACGAGCCACGAAGATCATGAATCCAAAGCGTTCCAATTTCCAGGCACAAAGGAGAAAAGTAGAACAGACCGGGGAGACTCGCCCTCGAGGCTCCCCCTCGATTACCAATTTTCCGTGGAAAGCGGTCGAGGAACGCACTCGAAGGACATCGATCCGCGAATGAGAGAGCAAACACACCGAGTGGCTGGACCGATTCGAAGGAAAAATCGAGAGCAGCGGCGCGGAGCTGGTCGTTCGTTTAAAGGCAGAAACGCCTCGCGGAAGCAGGAATGGCGGCGGAACGGTCGAAGGGGTGGGTTTTAGAGGCGAACGGCGTGACAACCCCTCTTTCTCGTCACGGCAAAGTTTCATCACCGCCGCGACGCAAACTCATTCCCAACCCCTCGACCACCTCTCTCTCTCTCTTTCTCGCTCTCTCGCTCTCTCTTTCGCTGGCTGAACTTCGACCAACAACTTCGGGTCTCCTCCTCGTTTATTCCGGGTGACTGCACTTTCGTTCCATCGCGCGCGGGGCCGCCTCACCCTTCCACTGGCCCCCTTCACCCCTGCGCGTTCCTCTTCCCTCCCCTCGCCCCTCCAGCCTCCCTCTGCCGATCTTTCCTCCACGGCGAAGCAATTTTGTTCGATGGCCGTACACACGATGGAAAATCTGGCACGTCCTCGCTCGTTCCGGCGAATGCTAAAGCGTGCGTCTCCAGACGAGTCGAGTTTACTCGCGCCGCGTCGCGCATCTTTACGAGTCCGTGCCGCTTTTTTCTCCCCTCTCGCTCGTTCCCTTATTTTCTCGTTTTCCCTACATTTTCACCGCCGCTCTCGCGACCACCGTTTCGTCTCCGTTCCGTTTCCATTCCCGTTCCGTTCGATCCGAACGAAGCTTCGTTATCGCGTCGTCGGATCTCGGGGCCACAGGTGGCTGTCTGTTTAGAATGACTAGAGATCACGCGAATCTCGCGTAACGCGATAACGTATTTTAATTATTAAAATTCTTTGTGCCCAGTCTCTTGTCTACGGTGCACGCGAGAACGCGACGAGGATAGGAACGATTCCGTCTTTGAATCATCGCTGTCGGAACCCTCGCGGAACCAGCGAATTCCCATGGAAGAAAAAAAAAACACGGTTACATTGAAACAGTCGCATCGTTCTCGCGATTCGAGAACCGCCGCAAGCTCGAGGACTCGCTGAAAGGGGTCCTGGAAGCTGACGAAGAGCTCCTCCGGGAGCGAGAGCGTAGGATAAGGGAACGCGGCGGCGGGCGGAGAGCGTCGGAAGAGCGTCGCGGGCGTGGAAACACGGGGTAAGACGTCGGTGAAACCGCAACGGGACGGCGGGACGGTAAAAGGGAGCGCGGAAAGGAAGACGTTAGGAGCAGGGAAGAATTAGCTAATGGCGCACGATGAATCCGTAATGGGTTTGCGCTGTTCCCGGGGCCGCATCGGGATTTGAACGAGTTTGCGGGCCAGCCGCGGCTTCACGACGAAAGAGAAAGAGAGCGGCAGAGAGAGAGCGAGACGGAGGGCGAGACGTCGACGAGAGGAGAGGGAAGAAGCGTCGACTTCGCGAAGAAGCTTCGAGGAAAATCGTGCTACGCCCGTCCGAGTAATACCCCAAGGAATGCAGACAAGATGGAAGCATAGATAGGGCTCTTTCCGCGTTGGGGAACCCCGTTGGACGAAGGGAGAGAGAGAGAGAGAGAGAGAGACGACAGAAGGGATGGAAGACACGCGAGACCGGTGGAGAAAGAACGACGGTAAAAGGGGTGGCCACTCAAGCCTGCCCACCCGGTGAATCCTTGCGGAAAAGCTTAGAGCGACTCAGACTCTCTTAGAACGAAATGCTGTTTACGCCTCGAGAGCCGGTTCCTTCGGGGTTTGCCGGAAATCGGCCACGGGGCTGACTGAGGCAAGTCTTCTTCGGGGTGGTTTGTCCGAATCGACTTTTCGTCGTTCCTTCTCCTTCCTTCTCCTTTATCGGCGCGACGAGCGTCGCCCGAGTCGGCGAGGATTCCGGCTGGCGGAAGATCCAGATCGAGATTCGGGGGAGATTTTTTTTTAAACCAACTCGGGACGGGGTAACGCGGTGGCCGTTATCTCCTAAGGGTGGGTTATCTGCGTTCCTAAGGCCGACGTTGTTAAACGAACGAGTGATAAGTCGAGATACGAAGATAATTTACAGTGATTTACGGAGGTGGTCGATTCGTAGTTAAAAACTACGGCTCGATACGCGACGCGGATTCATCGTCGACTTTGAGGAGTAGAGGAAGAGATAGAGAGAGAGGGGAGCAACGTCGGCAAGCAGGGTCGAGGACAGATCCCGGATAGAAGCGACGGCGTATTTTTCCGGAAGAAAAGAAGAAATCGGCGGATATCGAGCGACGACGCTCGCGAGGACGCCGCTATCTCGAGAGGATAAGATTTTACTGCCAGCACGGACATAAACTCCAGAAGAATACGTTTGGACGAGGTGTCGCGAGGACTCCCTCGAGGACCCGGCGCGATTTATGAGCGGCGTCTTAAGTATCCGTGACGATTCGTGGCGGTGGAACGGGGCGCGTGGAAGGAGCACACCGCAAGAAATCGTTAAATCAAAGTCCCAGTCGGCCTGTTCCCTCTTGTGTAACGAGACGAGAGAGCGTTGACACGGTCCAGCCGGCGTTATCGTCGCTGCAATTGCAACAGCCTCCATTGTCGCTCGCGTTTCATCGCGTTTCGCGCCGCGCCTGCATGTTTGCCCGCGAGAATATCGACGCGAGGCGTGCGAAAAAGGGGGACGCGAGAGGGGCCCGGAGCGGATCGGAGGGAATAACTTGTTTATTTAGCCGAGATACCGAGCAACGTGCGAGAAGTTCAAAGGTGCCTCATCGAGCTTAAACTTTGGCGATCCAGAGGCTGCAGCCTCGAGTACGATCTTGATCCTGGAACCTCGGCGAAAATAGAGAGAGTTCCGCTCGAGACGTTACTCGACTCGCGCGAGCCTTCTCGGCTGACAAATAAATAACCCAACATCGCCGTTTCCTTCTTTACCACGATTTTCATCCTCGATGGTCGGAATGTCTCTTACTCGACTATGACCGTATCAACCCCCTGTTAAATCGACTATTATCGCTTTGAAAAGAACCAAGAGGTTCGTTTAACCGACGTTCCGACATCGTCCTTGCAACCGAGTAATCGTGACAGTTCCTAGCGTTCGCGATTGATCGGCAAACGTACCCCGATCGACGAAGGAAAGAATTTCCTCGGTTTAGAGGAGCGAAGAGTACGAGAGAGAGTGGCAGAGGTTGGGAAACGCGTATCGTTTCAACGAACAGAGCAGATAACGCTGACGGTCAATTTTCCGATTTCGAGTCTAATTAGCGTTGGAGCCAGCCGGCTGAGCGTAAGGCGGCCGATTCGAGACCACCGCGATCGCAATCACGCTCGAGCGTTCGCAATCGATTTCCTAATTACCATATAAAACTCGCGTGCACGCGAGACAGCGTTCGCGTTTCCTCCGCCTCGTGTTCGAGGGAAAAAATATTGCATAACCCCGGTCGCGGGTACTGGCTATGCTAATTATATTAATAGCGACCGCATCTGCGTCACTGTGCACTCCGCTCATTAGCATACGATAAAACGGGCAAAACACATCTTCGACGTCGATCGCGCGCCGCGTAGGAAACGCGATCTTCACGCGAGGAAATAGACCAGATAAAACCGTGGTGAGTTTTTGTCCGTCACGGAATGAGTCGCGAGGATCCCAAGGCTCGAGAGCTGCCGCGGCTGAGGAAACGTCGAACGACTTTATTTCAAGAGTCGGCTTCTCGCGAGGCGGTAATTGTCATCGGACACCTTTCCTCGGGATTAAAAACGGCGGAAGAAGAAGACGCTTCGCGACAGGACGATTAAATACTCAAACGGACGTCGCTCCGTTACTTGTCGCGTTATGCGAATCAACGGTGACAAGTAACAACAGTTCCGAGCGAGTTACAGCGACCTATCACTCGCGAGGACTCTCGACGACATTAAAAACGAAGGAATAACCGTTCAGTCGATCCTTTTGGACTCGTTACCGTTAAAATTAAACGACAATCGCACGCGAATCCTGGAAAACGAGTCATCGAGGCCCGAAAATAGCTCCTACGATTCTGTCTCTCCGGTCCAAGAAAAACCTCTCGGTCGAAATTTCCTTCGCGCCGAAAATTCCTCGCGTTTCCTCCATTCACAAAGGGACCAACCCGACCATACGTTCCCGGTTTCCTGCGATCTCGTGCCCCGCGTTTCGGGGAACTCTGCTCGAAAGAGCGGGTAGACTTTCACGGTAATTCGTGACCGATCTGCTAACCGGCTGACAGGAAGAAAGAATCTCGGTGCTTCCGAGAAGACAATCAAAGGGAGCTAGGCCGCGACGGCGGCGGCGGCGGCGGCCATTCGGGCATTGACGACTTAAAAAAATCCAAACTGCTACGTCAATACGCACGCACGCGAGCAGAGAGGCGAGAGCAGAGAGGCGAGTTAGGTTATCTTAGGTGGTTGGAACAGCTGTCGGTCAGAGGTGCTCAACCGCGACGGAATAAATTACGGAGACAGATCGCTCGTCGCCGGGTTTCCAGCCGCGAGGATCGCGTGATCCTGCCCGATCGCCGTCGCCAAGGCTAATCCGGCGTCATTAGAAAACGCTTTGTCGCGGTGAAAAATGGCCCCAGGCCTTGATCCATCGCTTCGTCGTAGCACGAGCAGGATCGTGCCATTGGAGAACCAAAGATTCGTCCGGGTTGCGTTTCATCGCGGTAAAAAAAAGGATTCCTTCGTTTCGTCAGACAAAATTGTCGCGTCGACGAATAATCAGCGATGAAATTATCCAGATAAACGTTAATCATTCGATATCGAACCTTCCGTGGACGAAAATATTTCGTTCGAAAGTATTTCAGCCGGTTATTAAGACGGATCTCCGGGACGAGGTGATAACGCGTGAACTCTTGATCCGATCGAATTCTTCCGATCTCGAGGAACCTCCTCGCTTCCAAGTTTTTACCCCGGCGTCTCCGCGGGGACGGGGAAAAAAGCGTCGGAACCCGGCGGAAGGCTATGGTGACACGAGCGTCCCCGTGAGAAATGGAAAAAGCGTGGGAAAAAAGCGGGATCCAGGTGGAAACTTCCACGAGAAATCGAGTGCCGGCGCGAAGAAAAACCGGCTTCATTATTTGCCGCGTTTTGCTCGGGTATTATACTTTCTAACGACGAGGAGCGGCCGGAGGAGCGCGTCGCGGCCGCGAACAGACGTGGATCGTGATCAAAGGCGGCCGACGCCGGCGTCGCGGGACGTACAGGTGCAAGTGTCGTCGGGGATGTTCGCCAATGAATCGATAACACATGCGCGATCCGTGCTCTTTTTCCCGGGGGGCTGTCACATTGTGTGTTAATCAACGCTACACGCGCCGAGGGACACCGGGGTCTTCCTTTCTCGGAAGCGTGGATCCGCAACAAAGCGGACAAAAATCGGCAAACACGAAATTGGACGGTGTTCCGCGAACGAGCACGCGACCTTGCTCGACATTTTAGCCCGATCCCAGCGTCCTTCTCGATCCCGTGCTCCCGTTCTCCGCGATCTCCACGAAACCGAGCAGCCGCGGTCGCAACGGTTCGCAGTGGTTGTCAAAAGATCTCTCCTCGTCGATGGCACGATCGTCAGGATTTTTACGATTTTTCGGAAATTGTTTCCAGTCCCCGGCGGCGGTTCGACGATCGAATCCTCGAGAGCGACGAAACGGCTGGCGATAATATTTATTTCTCGCTCGCTTTCTATTCGCGATACGATCCCTGAAATATACCTCGATCGGAAAGTTTAATTCGGTAATGGTACATCGGTATTAGTAGATGAACGTTAGTATCGAATATAGAGCGATAATAGACACAGTAACAGATAACGAAACGTGTACTATTTTCAGTGGATTGAACCGGCTCTATTGTTCGCGGAGATGAAACGAATGGAAACAAGATATTCGATAAATAAATTCCGCTCGTCGATACCGAAACTATTGACCTGTAATGGACACCTAAATATACCGTGTCCGATTGATGTTAAATCACTCGGTGCAATGAATGAGAGTCTATTTTAATAAGGATCGATATTAACTTTGCCAGAAGCGGCGGTGATATTTTCGGCGACCGCGAGAATAAGAATTCTCGGTTAAATCGTCAAAGGGAATATCGAGGTATCGATATCCGAGGAGCGGAGAACGATTGGCGAACGGGACGCAGCGGGGGCCTAAAATCTCGCGTGATGAGTCGAAACCGCAAGGAACCGAGGAGAGATCTTCTGCATGCGATCATCGGCCGCGCCGAAAAACCCATCGGCCGACTTCTCATCGTGCGAATACGCGTCGTGCAGAAGTCTCCGACGCGATCGCATCGACAAATTCCTCCCGGCAAATTCCAGCGAATTAACACCGATATCTCGCGGAGCAATCGAACGAGTGATCGACGCTGTTCGACGTGTCCGCGCCGGGGAACGCGCGCGGCTCTCGGCGCGGAGCCCGCGAGCGTGCAGGTAACGACGGCGATAATTAACAAAACTAAATACACGCGGGCTGCATTATTTATCGCGCGCGTTCGCTCGCAGCAAATTTCCGAATATTTACCTTCACGCGGCCCGTTTCATCGGCATCCTAATAAACGTCCGTATATTCCGGCTGATTTAAAAATAGTCTTAAATACGGCTCTCCCGCGGCCTCTGCCTCTGCCTCTCGGAGCGCGGGCAGCAGCGAGAGAAAAATCAATTAAGCCGCTTATGTGAAATATCGATGCAATTACGCGCGATTGCCAAATCTAGCCGGGGCTATCGATGGCCGTATTATCGAGCGGCCGGGCCCGGCCATCGCCGGTTTCACCTGCGATCCTCTCGCGCGCCCTCGTCACTTTTTCATCCGTCGCTGCGTTTTTATTAGTCGAACCGCGGTGGGGATCGCGCTATCGCGCGCATCCATCCGGACAATCCGGATCCGTGGAACGCGGCGCCCCGCGAGATTTATCGCCGGCCGCGCGTCCGCCGATGACTTTTCCCCGTGTCGCTGGATATTACGCTATCGCGCGGGATTTTCGCAAAGGAACGAACACCGATGCTATTTCCGCGGCAGAACGATCGCGGTTAACGACGGGATTAACGACGGCGAAGCGAAGCCGGAGCGGAGCGGAGCCAGGCTCCTCTCCGGGGATGACATGCCACTCGCGGCGGGAATCTCGAGTCCACTTACCGAAGAATTCGCGGCCAGCGATTCGCGCGGCCGATAAGCGGATTTTTGCAGCCCCGCGGGCCGACGTTTTACCGAGAACCGACCGAGGAAGCGCGATAAGCGAGAATTATTCAAATCAATGAACCCTGACAGTCGGCGCGAGAGCCACGGGGGTGGGGCGCGGCGGGAAAAAATCCGCGATTAAGAGGCATAGTAAACAGTAATATTAATGAGTTCCACCGGCTGTCATGTCGCGGCTATCGAACCGCACCCGCGACCCATCGGCAGGCCGACGATGCAGCGCGCGACTTTATTATTCATTAACGCGCCGATTAGCTTCAATGTCGCCGTTGTCGTCGTCGTGACGCCTCGTGGTCCGCCGCTTCGTTTCTCTCTGCCCTCGACTCCTAAACTTTGCACGCGTTTCGTTCGCCGCGAGTCCTCGTCCGTGCTTATCGTCGCTCGAGCTTTTCCGATTTCGCCGGAAATCGAAGCGGGAAAGCATCGGCGCGGACAAATGCAAAGGTTCGAATCGACGCGAAGATAAAGAGAAGGCACGGGAAGAATCGCGAAGAAGAGCTTGGAGAGGATCGCGGTGCATCGCGCGTACTCGGAGAAGTACCGAGAGAAGCGTGAGACAAATTGGAAATAATAAGCCGGGAGATTATTGTCGGTGGAAGGAAAGATAGCGAGAACGAGGATGAAAACGACGGTGAATTATTTTTCGCCGCGTGATACGCGCTCGAGATAAGAATATTATACCGCGTACATCGCGGCGCTCCTGCACAAAGGGTTACTTTCTCTCTGGCATGTGTACGCGCCCGCGCGTGTACAAGACGAGCGTGTACAAGCCGCGGATTCGCCTAGAAGACGGTTTCTAAGCACCGTGGGGCTAACAGAGACGCGTGGAAAGGGAGCAGGACGCGGTATCCGGGGCCCGTGTTCGACGAGGTTTTACGCAGGACACATGGAGAGCTGACGGCCAGCAAGAAAAAGGGGTACAAGGCGCAGAAGTTCACGACATGAAGGCCTCATTATGCCTCGGGAGGGAAACTCGAAAGGGAGAAAGAGGGACCTCGTGGCGAACCGATCGGGGGACACGGGGGCGGTTAGATGGCGGTGAGACGGCGGCCGGAGAGGGACGGAGAGAGAGAGGGAGAAGGAAAGGAGGAAAGGCTTGCGGAAAGAAAGAAAAAAGATGAAAGAAGAAGGCACGGCCCGATAACCGGCCGATACCGCCGCTCGCTGAAAACACAGAAAACAGAGAATCAGCCTCATTACTTCTATCTTCCTCCTTCTCTCTGCCTCCCTCTCCCACGTGCACCGATTTCCAGGAATTCTCCGTGATCTTTGGTCCCCGTACACGCTTTAACACGCTCCCACCCCTCGCCGTCCCCGGCCCCCCTGCCCTTCTCCCCGTTCTCTTGTATCTCTCGCCACTCTTCCTCGATCCTCTCTTCATTTATTTCTTTCTCCCGGCACGGTTCTCTTCAACCGTTCGACCAGATAGTTGTCAGAAACCGGAGGATATCTGGTCCCCAGGCTTTTTCCCTCTTTCGACGCGGACGCGGACGACGACGACGACGACGACGAGGAGGAGGACGACGACGAAGAGGAAAGAGAGACCACAGAGTCGACGAACCGTCGATTAAGGATCTCTGGAGAAGCACGAAAAGTCCGGCAACTCGAGGAAGGTTGTTACCAGAAGAGACTGCCGAGCCGCGGAGAGGTGGAAGGGAAGGTGGAAGAGGAGAGAAGCGGACGACGAGGACGCAGGCCCTTCGTTGACAGGACTCGTTCCTGCCGAATCGAGAGGGTCGATCTAACTCTTTAAAGTCCGAGGATCGTAGGAAAAAACGATCGACGCGGAGGCGGACGGGGGTCCCCCCGCTCATCCCCCTTCTCTCTTGCCATCGGGCCCCGGATGGTGGCGCGCGCATAGCAGATAGAGGGATCGATAGAGCCTGCGAGAGGAGATCGTTTCGAGGTCTGCGTCGGTTCGCTGCTTTAGATCGTAGATCGACGTCTTGTTAAGCTAACGAACCCCTTCTAAGTCGCTTTCGAGCGGAGAAAACGGGCTATTCGAATGGAAGTTTCGAGGGCCGTCCTCGAGGAGAGATAGCTCGGTGAACGACGAGCGAAATCCTCCGAATTTCTACGATTCCTGGCTGATCGCGAGACGTTCCTCGAGCAACGGCAGATCTATCGGCCAGCCACCGCCTAGGTGACTGCGAGTCGGATTACATCGGCGGAATATAAATAGTTGGAGGCATTCCGAAGCTTTATTGCGAACATCGACGGGTTCTCACGACGAGCAACAAAGCAAGAAACGAACGGCCATTCCTGGGCTCGGAGGAACGCTTTGTTCATCGAGGACGTATCGCGATCGACCAGCTAGACGAGATAGAATCTCCTCTAGCCTCGACGGCAGAACGAACGTGTTTATCCGCGAGCGATTGCGACACGATATGTTAATGCCCGGGCTGCGCTCTTCCCACGTGACGGTGACATGCGTTTCCATCGTGTCCTGGAAAAATATTCCGCCCCGACGACGACGACGCGTATCGATACGACGCGCGCGGCTCTGTCAAGATAGTCGCGTCGAGCCGGAGAAATCCTTCGCCTCTAATCGCCGCGGCTTCGTTACGTAAAAATAGGGAAAAAAACGAACCGGGGAAAAAAGAAGAAATCCGGAATCTCCCGTCCAGAGAGCGAGATCCTCTCGGTGGTCTCGCGATCGGCATCCTATCTTATCCCGTGGTAAAAACTATCCGTATCGATGGATAACGACTCGCTGGAAACGCCGAAATTAGCCGTGACTCGCGGTTTCGCGCGAGATAACGAGGAAGAGAGAAACGAGGCATAAAATTAAATCGGTTGTGCTCGAAGCACAAGAGAGCCACGAGTACCGTTCAACCGAGAGAGTATCTATCTGCTTCGGCTAGACGAATAGCGTCGGATAAACGAGAAGAGTACACCGGAGGGATAGATGCGGCGATTCGGTTTGCCTTGGACGGAAATTAGGTCCAGCCGAAGGTTCCACGGACGCGGACAAGGCCAACGCAACGGAGGAGCCAGGCCGTCGAAGATGATATCTGACGGCAAACAAGCCGGCACGTTAACGAGCCCACGGGACCAGAGGGAAACGACGAAAAGGGCCGATACAGTCGGGGGGAGGCTGGAACGACGGAGAAAAACCCCGATGGGCGCCGAACAAATGCCTTGTCCGACGGTGACAACTTCGATGAGACGACGATGCTATCTGGAGGTTAGGTAACCGGAACGGACTGGTGTCTCGAACGCTAGTCGCAGGCCTAAACGATCCTTCGAAGCGCGTGGGCGAGCCCGAAGGTGTCCGTGCCGTCGCGAAAAAATCCTCGTAACCGTGTCACATGGCTCAGAGGACACGGGGAAAGGGACGATGTGTAAAAAGGTTCGTCCCTGTCTGCGTGCACGCGCGATTTAAGGCGGCTGATTTTCCAGAAACGCGATTCCCCAGCTCGTTTCAGGTATAAACAATATTGTAATTGAGGATTAACGAGAGAATAGCATGCGGCCAGCTACCTCGTTTACCGAGGGGAATCGATTCGCTGAACAACGTTTAGCAGAGGTTCTCAGCGACTGGAAAAACGCCCCGAGCGATCAGCGATGGAAAATCAGCGTGATTCGCGGCTTCCTCGCGCGGATCGCGATGATCGACCGTTCTCGCGGCTGAGGGATGCTCCCGATCGTTCGGTAATCTCTCGGAAATCGCACCGCGTCGACCCGGTATTTTTCTCTAGCTTCCAGCGAAGCCGACGACGAGCGAACGACTTCCTCTTCTTCGCACGCGATCCGACTCGAGACGAATCGCGAGTGAAAGTCGGTGATACGAAGCGTTGCAGCCGGCGAACCAACGTTTCTACTTTTACGTTACGCGCGAAAATTCCTCTCGGCTCGCTCGAGGTCGCGGCTCTGTTCTTCCCGCGATTCATCGCGCTTAGAATTCCCCTCGCGACTTATCTCGTCGCCGCATCGATATCCGCTTGCCGATCGTGGAAACATCGCGGATCGAGGAAAGACTCGCCGCGGTTTCCGTGCGCTTCGACGCCGTTCGACGCGGCTCGACGCTGTCGCGCGGCAGCGTCGCGCGGTGATTTCATTGTCGCGAGCTGATAACGATCGCGATATTTGCCAGCGGGCCCGCGCCGAGATACGGACCCGGATAACGAACGCTTCCGTGCCGATCGCGGTGAAACGCGACGACGTTCGTTTCGAGGGTGTTGCGTTACCGTTTAACGTCGCTTAATTAATACGGAACGCGCGGGCACAAGTCGCGAACGCGAACGTGTCCGATCGAAATCTAGTCACGAACCGGCCGACGTTTCTCATGCGATGAATTTTAAAGGCCGATGACAAATACGCGACCGGCAATCGCGGCC
Source organism: Euglossa dilemma (assembly GCA_002201625.1). NCBI lineage: Eukaryota > Metazoa > Arthropoda > Insecta > Hymenoptera > Apidae > Euglossa > Euglossa dilemma. The sequence goes on along the minus strand of NIJG01000015.1, from coordinate 998,690 downwards.
GCTTTAGCGAGAAGAATCCGTGACATCATCGGTGAACGTAAAAATACTCCCGTGATCCAGCCGTTTTTTCTGCCCATCCGCGTCGTTCCGTGGATATCGCAGACGTGCTCCGATACGGAGCTCCGATCGGAAGCTGCAGAATTTTCACGGATCGCTATCCGGATTTCCGTACGTCGAACACGGGTGGATTCGTTATCAGAGGTTCGATATCGAGGAATATAGAACCGGGAGAATTATTAACGAAGCATCTGGTAGGTCAGGGTTCAGGCAGGAAGCGTGTATTATTGACACGCATCGATCATCCGCCTTTATGTTTGATACTCGGAGAATTCATCGGGTAGTCGTCGATTATTACCTTCGCGATTTGTACCCGACACCGAGGAAACCTAATTTTCGTTGTCGATATTACATCCAAACCAGACGAAATCCTTTCGTCGATGCCAGCTTTAAACTTTAATTAGCTCGATGTAATTATACGTATCCGGGAAGTGCGGCAGAAACTCGGCATCGAGATATCATAACGATCTAATGGCGAGTTCCAAAAATAGCCGCTGGAACGTTCTCCAAATAGCAACCGTAACGTCGTTATCGCTTCTCTTTGCGATTTTACTCGTCGCAACAATTCCCGGGATTGATCGATCCCTCGGTCGAATCGTTGCCGAAACATCGACGAGCGATTGCGAGCAACTTGGAGAGGGGAACGGAAGGAATAACGGGAGAAAATTGGGAACGAGCGAGGGAGACGGTGGACCACCTTATCGACGCTATCGCGGAGGCCAATCGAGGCCGTCGCGGCGCGACTCGAGGAACCCGCGACGCCGTTTTCCCCTAAGTCCCAGCGACCGGGGTGGAGGCACGGCGCGCGCTTTTGATTGTTATTGATCAACCGTTTTGACTGTGGCGCGTACACGCGCACGCAGAAACGCGAGAGGACGAGCACGAGGAGTCGCACACCTATACACGCGCGCCCGAAGCGAACTGGCACGCCACGCGGCTTTATAACGCTGCCGCGACACAGCGAATATAGAGACGGCGGACCTTAATGAATCTTTATGGGATGGTGTCGTGAACTTGTGTACCCTTCGGTGACTGACTGAACCCGAACGCCGCTAACCATTGGCGCGCCTCTTCCAACGCTTCTATTCCGCTCCTATTCCGCTCCGTCCGCCGCACTTTCACGCGTTCCTCCGCGAAAATTCGGCAAAATCCGAAATTCTATCGAGTAATTTTTCACGAAACCAGGTTAAAAATGTGGAATTATCGAAGCGTAACCGAGTAAAAGAAGTCGACGGGTTAACGAAGTTCGGAAGAAGTCGGTTCTCGTGACAATCACCGGTATTGGAAGATTCAAGAAACGTGGAATATCTCAGACGAGAGTTTTCTTCTACCGGGCAACTAGCGTAATCGAATATTTAAAGCGGATCGATCGCGGGAGATGGAATCTTCTGTAGGATATTTCGCGTGTTACAATCACGCGAGAGTCACGAAAGAAGGACGGTAGAGATTTACGAAGACAATCGCGGCTGTTAAAAGATTCGAGGAATAAGGAATATCTTCGATAACCTACGGATCAATTGATTAACTCTAGCGTTCAACCCCCGAGACACGAGTTATGCAATCGGGCACATAATGGAACGAGTTTAATCGAATCTTCCGCTGGAAATTCTTTCCGTTTCGCGATTACGATTCCATAAATCGCAGCGTGTTCGAAGTTTCGTGTTGTCGCTGAATTTCAACCCTCCTGACGCGACTCGCGTAATCAAGCGTGTAACCGCGGTGAGTTTATTCGAACACGTCCGATCGGAAATTCTGTACACAGCGACGCGTAACGAGTTCGTTGAAAAGGAAAAAACGGGAAAAAAAAAATAAGGGAAGCGCTACGCCAATGCGACGGGTTGCTCATTAGCCCCGACGCTGGCGTTGCCGCGGCTTTGATAGCGTTGACGCGCGCGTCGGTGTTGGTAAAATTTGAAGGGCGTGCAGGAGGTCCGTGGGGTCCCGACGAGTCGCGTCTTGATTGTCATCGAGCCGTTGCTCGTCGCGTGATATTGTCATTAGCCCGCCAAGCCCAGAAGAACGTTTCGCCTGGTATATCGAGCCCACCAGCAAGACCCACTTCGCGTTTCGTCCATCGATCCGCGCCGATTCATCCATTCCAACGCTTCTCACGATCCTCCGCCCCCTTCCAACGCGTGGATCCTCGCGTCGATCGATAAACATTCGATAAACGTCGTGCTATCGATGAGAAATCTGTCGATGCTCGTTGATTAGGCGAATAATCTCTCGTCGTATTTTATTTACGAGACGCGTTCCAAGATTACACACGCGGAATTCGTATCTTACTTCTCGCGTTGTTTTTCCGTTTCGTTTCGCCGATAATCGGCGATAATTCGCGGCGGATAATGCGGGCTGATAGAAATTAGGAAAATGATCGATTCGAATCGCGGAGGATTAAGTTGGACGCCGAAGCGCGGGAAAAAGCGTTATTTAGACCAAGAGGTAGGGCGAATCGAGATGTTTCTTTCGCCTGGTCTAAGTCTCGTTTGGAAAAGTGTCGATAACTATTAACCGCGACTCGAGGTTCGAAATCGAGTAGCCGCGAATGGTGGCAGGTTACATCTAACGACGATCGGGACAGATAATTTACGGTAATTCGATTCCAGAGGAAATTGAATTTGGATCTTCCCTAGAGTCGCGGTAGGTTTCATGGCGAATTCATCGGCAATTTTTTATACCACTTGGCGGAATATTCAACCGATAGCCGGTTAATTCGGCTATCGGCTTCGGTCGATAGCAATTACCAAACAACCGTTCGTATCGCGAATATTCGTATCAAAGGTTGCACCGGCGTATAAGTCCGAAATTCCGTAACAATGGGAGAGAAAGCGGGATTTTGTTGTTTTCTTTTTGTGTTTTTTTTCAAAACAAACGCTCTTGATCGCGATCTCGAAATCGAGCGACACACTTTCGATAGCGCGAAAATCAGCCGCGTTCTCTCCGAGAGTTACGAGGAAAAGAAGAGAAAAGAGAGAGAGAGAAAAAAGCATGGTGTAGACTTACCGGGATCCGAGGAGTCGAGACTGGCGGGTGCTTGTTGGCTGAGGGGCCCTGGCGTGCCCCCGCTTCCGGGGCTGCGTGCGTCGTCGTTGCCACCCGCACCGGGGTACGAGAGCGACGAGGAGGGTGGCCTCTGCAACGAAGGTAAGAACGGGTACGGTAAAACGATACGCTGCAAACACGGTGCTTATACGCTTTGCTCGTGTCGCGGGACGCACGAAACGAGCACGAGGATCGCGCGACACGATCGTTCGAAAGGGGTCTTTTCTTCGCTTTTGCTCGGAGCAAACACACGCGTCACGTCCACCAGGGGCCGGAGGGGGTTGTTTCGAGGCGTACGCGCGCAATACCGTTGCCCGTCCACGGAATACCATTGACGAGGCCGCTTGCGGCCGATTTCGATCTCGATTAAAGGCGGAGCACACGTACCAACTCCTCGAAAATGCCCACGGCATAAACGATTCGACGACGCGCGCGTCCTACGAATCGACCGCGCGCCAACCGCTGAATATTCCCGGCCGTACGCTCGCTTATTCCGCGGGTGTAGCCGTGTGATAATCACGGAGCCGCGAACCTGCCCGTTCGGGAAAATACGCACGGCAAATTGCCGTGTGGCCCCCGTGAGAGGAATACGCGACTAGGGGCCCACGTTCCCGTGAACGGGGCCTAATTGTTCCGTTTCGGATCGGGGATTACGATCGTTCGTGCCTCGCGAAGGTACTGCGATTCTTTATTTCTTTCAATTACACTCGCGACCTTCTTTCCTGGTCAGGACGAAGCGTAAAGGAAACGGGGTTCGATCCTGATGGACGATGATTACTCGGTGTACCCACGTTTCATTCCTCGTTTCGCGTTTTATTCATCTAGGAGAGAGGAGACAAGCCAACGATAGAGACACGAGAGAACGATCATCCGAGTGTAGTTCGTTTCCTAATCGTGTAGTGGAACTTTCCTTCGATCAGCGACACCGCGAACGCAGGCAAAATAATAATACCGCTGGATTCTTCGTAGCCTGCCTCTAACACCGTCCGGACACTCCGACGCCAATACGGATTCGTTCGCACGCCGACGCCGAGCCAATGAAAAACGATGCACCGTCCGAAAATATAACGCCGCTGGAAAATTTCCATCGGTGTGCACGGTTTATCGGGGAATTCGGCGCGAGGGAATCATCCAAGATCGTTCGCCTCCGGCAGATTTGTTTACGCGAAAAGCAACGGTATCGATCGTGGCCCGAGGTCGTAGGATAAGAATTCCAGGCAGGCCGGTATCACGAAGCGAAATGTCTGGATATATCACGTCTGCCGGGGCAACAATGAGTGACAGCTACTCCCACATGCTGTCATAGGCGTCATCTTCGCGATAATGTACCGACTCGGTCCCCCTCTCTCGATTGCCCGTTCTCGTATCTGGTTAAAATCGTTACACGGTCAAATCTATAGGACCTTCCTGCGGACGGGGACGCGTGCACGCGTCCACGACGACGACCACGACGCCGACCACGACGCCGACCACGACGGCGAAAGAACGAATAGCCGGGAAGCGATCGTCGCCGACACACACGATTCGCCTTGGAGATACGGCGACGGAATCATTGAAATTCCGCGCGAGGCGACGCAACGGAATTTTCTGTCGAATGGAAATCTCCGATTTAAACTGCCTCACTTTGACGCGAGGAATAATCGCGTAATCCCGTCGCTTTCCTTCTCCTACCGACAGGTATATACACGCGCGTGGTTCGCGCAGGTTACGGCTTCGCGTGGGCGAGCAAAGGGGCGAGGAACGAGCGAGTTTACGCGAATGACACCGCGGCGGAGATGATTTTCGCTCGGGTTACGGATAAAGGCGATTAGGCCGGTGACGTGCCTGTTAGATAAACGTCGGATAAAGGTTGATTCAGAGATTTAACGCTAAAGAGAATTAAATAGACGCGGTTACACACGTTCCAATTAATCTCGCGTAATTCTCGTCCGGGACGTCTTAATTTTCATTAGAAGGGGCCCGCGCGATCGACCGTCCCGGACACGCAGAGGATATATACGTCGCGCGAGCGAGTACAAGAGCGGCAACAAGCGAGGGGGGACATTAATAATGCATCGGTTGTCGCTGGATTGCTTCCTACTAGCAGCAAGTACGAAACAAAGGGCGATGCTTGTCATTGTCACCTACGAGGCGAAGATCATCTTGTCGGCCGCGATCGTACGGATCGGAGAGTCTAATCCGAACGTGCCGACGAATCGATTAAATCTCGCGTTCCTCCCCGCGGCTCCGCTCCGCGATGAAAAACAGGCACCGTGCGTCGTATTAAACGAAAGCTCACGGAGGTCTTTCGAAATTCCAGCCAGCGTCCAGTTCGATCCCCGCTACTCCGCCAGATTCCAGATTTCTTTTATTTTCCTTCTCCGTCTTTTTCTTCTCCACGTCGGTTCCCCGGAGGAGAGAAATATTCGAAACGTCCTCGGGAAGCGACGCGCGCGTTCCGCGTCATCGGACGACACCGCTCGAAGGTGGATCTTGGCCGGTGACGTCACTTCCTACTAAAGTCCCGCCGGTCTTTTTCGTTTTTTAAATGGACAGGCAAGGGTCCCGGCTGCGTGACTTGTGTCGATGCAATGATAAACGGTTAACGGGTCGACGGGCTATACGCGGTCTCGTTCCACCTCGTTGCCCGGTCCCCCCTCTCCCTCTAACTCTCTCTCTCTCTCTCCCGCTCTCTTTCATCTACTGCTCGTCTCTCTGTTTTTATCTGCCACTCCGTCTACAGGCGCTCTTAAAGCGTAATTCGACAAACCGGATGTCTGGTCTGCCCCTTAAATAAATCAGTTTGCCCGCATCTCATATTCCACCCCCGCTCCGGTGGCCCGCGTCCACCCTCCCGTCCCCTTTCCGCACGCACGAGGGAAAACGCGCGCGCGCGAGCGCGGGGGCCTAGGCGTCGGTGGCGGGTGGAAGGAAAAGCGACGGGACGCCGCGTGATCGGTGACGAAACCGAGCTGACGCTTGGGTGACGCTTCGGTGACGATCACGAGTTTCGGTGAAAGGGGGCAGCGCGTGACTTCTCCGATTTCTCCGACGCTCTATGGAAATACACCGTTGTATCGCGGGAACGCTGCTCGTGCCGATCCTGCCGATCGGAGAGGACGGATCGACGCGTGAAACGGTGAGAACGGAAAGGGGGAAAAACCACGTCGGGAGCACGCGAGAACACGAGGTTGCGCAAGACCGTGTCACGAAACGCGGATAAGGATTTACTGCGTAGACGAGGAGCAACGCGAGGAGGCCGCGGGACGATCGAGCGCCGCTAATTGATCGATGATCTGTCAACCACCGCGATTGCTTCGAGCGATCGGTGAATGGCATTCTTCGACAATTTGCGGGAGCATGTTGAATTTTAATACCGACTGCTCGATGTGGCATAATGTCTTCACTGAACGGGAATCGCTGCGCGGAAAAATCGGCAAGTACGTCGTACAAATTCGCGAACTTTACGCGCTGTTGGTCGCTGCGGATCGTCAGATGGTCCGCGAGAAGGATTTTCGACGGGCATGCGTGAGAGCTAGATCCGCGAGGGCCCGCGGCGTGAGGGGAACAATACTCGCGGCGGGAAACCGCGGGAACGGCGCGAACGCACGCGGACGATAAATTATAAAGGCCGATGGTCGAAGTGGCGACGCGCGATGCGCGGTTATCGGCGCGGCGATCGCGAGCCGATGACTTACGCGCTCGTACCCGGCGCTACGAGCTCTCGCGCGGGCGCGAGCGCGCGCGAGAGCCTCCGAGTCATTGTACCCACGTATTAATTGGTCGTCGTAACATAATGCCGTATAATTATGTAATTAGCGGCCGAGCGTTACTCTCGCTGACTGGTTTACGGGCGAGATACGTAAATCTCCGCAATTAATTTATTGGTGCTCCGGAGAAAAGCGAGCGGGCGTCGCGCGAGCGCCGAGGACGGGACCGAGAGAGAGAGAGAGAGAGGAGAGGAACGGGAGCGAGGAGGAGGAAAGCACGGATGAAACTACGAAAGAGACGGATGGATCGGAGAGGCGAAGGAGATGGACGAGGACGGCCGGGCGCGTTGGTCGGCCGAGGAGGGAAGGAGAGGCGGCGCGAGCGTGGATCGTGGAAGCGAGAAAGCGCGAGCTTGAAGCTTCGAGCGTGGCCATCGAGCGAGGCCAAGATTCATCGAGGCTCGGAGCTCGATGTCGGCCTGTCTAGGTCGTTTCTCGACTGGCCGAAGAGGAGGCGGAGAAACAGGCGCAGAGGCCGGCCACGATAGCGAGTGTCGAGGGCGCGACGCGGAATGATCGTCGGCCAGTTCAACGCGAGAGACGAAGATAGGCCACGAGGAGAGGAGAGAAATAGACAGAGAGAGAGAGGGGAGAGTGCCGGGCTGCTGCCAGTTCGGTCTCGCGGTCTTGAATTTCTCGACGATACCGGCGGCCGTCCGCAGCGATCATAAATTACGATTTATTGCGGAGCCAGCGCCTCCGCTCGACGGATTATCTTACCGTTATGTCAGCACGCTACAATTATATTTACATTTTCCTCGGTAATGGAATTCCGGCCGGCTTTCGCGCGGAAGTCGCCGCGACCGCGGCCGGAACATCGGATTTTCATGGCCTGCCGCCGCGTTTTCGCGCAGCGGCCTCTAACGACTCCCCGTCACCGGAGCGCTTCCGGTCGAGCGGAGAAACCGGCGTACGGATAACCGGATGCGAGATCGCGTGGATCTCGAGGCGACCGCGTTTCCCGGAATTCTTATCTGTGACGCGCGGTTGACGTAACGGGTCGAAGCAAATAAGAGATAAATCAGGTGAGACTCGGTTAGGCGAGGTGGAAGATCTCGTGACGCCGAGCGATATCTCGATCGATCGTGGAGCGACGCGTGGTGCGCCCGATGAATCACCGAAAACCGCGGAAATATTAATTTTCTTCGGGAACGATATGATAGACCGTTCGGCCGGTTCTCGCCATTACGATCCATCAACGCCATTTTATCGGGCCGATCGCGGCCGCGATTATAAATAATAAAACGGACACGTGCACGTCGATCCGGAGTTCAATTATTTCAAAACGAGCAGCTTGTCGATGACGTTTATTGCATCGAGTTAATTTCACACCTATCGCTTGGAAACCTACGCGAACCTGCGCTTCGCTCGACGCCCACCGAAACGCTGACTCCTCTAACGGAAAAGAAAAGCGGGTAGGGGGGGAGAGAGGGCTAAATTCCCGCGAGAAAGCAGGAATTTCCAAGTTTTCGTCGTCGCGTCGACGTATCGATGACACGATCGCGGCCGATCGAGCACCGAGGGAAGGCGCAAAGTGTGATAAACGCCAGAGCAATTACGTATTGACAGCCTGCATCGTGCTCGTACGCAACGGCGTTTCGTGTTCAGGTGTGTTGTATAACGCTCGCGTGTTTCGCCTTTGTTCGTCAGGGAACGACGTGGCGCCGTGTTTCGACTACCTACCGCCGTGGAATACGGGATCGACGCGAAGATCGACGATACAAATCGATTAAACCGATGGGAAGAAACAAAGAGCCACGGCAATTTAGAAATTTTACCCGATCGAGCCGATAGTCGTAAACTACGTGTAATTGTATAATTTGCGTCGTATAATTTACGCATTACAAGGAATTATCATACGGTATTGTTGAATAATTAGCCTCTTAATCTTTAATCTCGAGTCGTTAAAGCGTCCCATTGATAAATACCTTTTCATCGAACCAAATTGCTCGTTTCAGCGTTTGCTTTAAATTACGTCCTGCTTGTGCAGGACCCGCATTATTAATTTAATCAAGATCTCTAGTCTCTCCTCGATATAAAGGATAAGTCCCATATAATGCCCGATTCGATACCATCTTCGCAATTACTATACCTTTTAACACACCGGACTAAATATTAACATACGTCATTGTGCTCGAATTTTTATCCGAAATATGTGGGACAACAAAACCAAGAGCGGAAATTACCTAGTTCGAGGAAAAACGTTGTCGCGGTACCTCTCGCCGATGACCAGAGCGTAAGAACGTCGCTCGACTTGTAAATTTCGCGAGTGGACGAACGGTAACGTCGAGGTAAGTACGAAGAAGCTTGAAGAGCGAGATCTCGTACGAAGAAAAATTCCCGGAGCAACGAGGTTCACACGAGGCCCGGTGAACAGGGGCCCACAGAGAGTCCAAGTAGACTCTCGTCCGAGTCGGACGAGAGTTTCAAGAAGGTTCAGCGAAGGAAGGAGGGCCAACACTCGACCAGCTGATGGATCTAATCAACATTCCTCCCTAATCACAATATAGTCGCCTCTCTCTCTCGTTTCCCCTGGGATCGCCGCGTCTCTTCCTCTTTTTCCTCGCATGCGAGACGCTCCTTCTCGCCGAGGCCCGGGACCCGCAGAGATTTGCAGATGCGTCCAGCCGACGCATTCGTTTTAATTTAGCCGCCGTATAAATTAGACTCCCAAATGATCGTGCTGCTTCAAAAAACCGCGACGACCGGCGAAAAACCGGCGTCCCCCGGTGATCCTCGGCTCCGCCGTTTCTTTCCGATTCGAGTTTCGCGACTTACGATATCCTGCCTTTGTTCCTGTCGCCGTTCTCGGCCGGACCAAGGCTGCGACAAACTGGTCGGGGCAACGCGAGGATTTCACTCGCGATATCTCTCGTCTATCGTCCATCGGAACCCATCCACGACTTCGGATTAAAGAAATATTCCAGGAGACTCGCGTGGGATCGGCCCACATCGTCCAGCCCGAGGAAGAAAGAATCTCATCGACGGTAATACGCTGGTTTCGCTATTACCCCGTCAAGGGCTACACTTGGGAACGTTTGCACCGCGGAAAGAGAAAAGAGTGGAGTGAAAAAAGGAGAGAAAAAAAGAGAGAAAGAGGCGGCGAAGAAGGAAACGTAACTGATCGACCCGCATGAGGTCGGTATCTCGACACCGGGCACGGCAGGGTCGTCTCGCCTGCAGAAGGCAGAGGATTTTAAGCGACGTCGATCGACGCCTCGTCTACGGGGCTCGCAGGTAACGATAACAGGAACCAGACCGCTGGTAACAACGCGGTCGAGCCGGGCTGGCCCGAGCGAATACGCTACGAAACAGCCCGGACTCGTATCTAGCGGCACGGTGGCGGCGTTCCTCGGCTAATTGGTTTCCCGTGTTGCCTTCGCCTCCCTCGGGATAAGACGCTCCCTTTCCCTCCCTCTCGCTCTCCTCTCTCGGCTCCTTCGTTCATCCCGAACAGCCTTCTCCGCGTCCTTCGCGGTTTCCGGTCCTCCGCTGTCCCTCGCGATCGACGACCAGTCACGGATCCAACCGACCAGGTGGTCGCGGATGATCCTTCGCGATCGGAACCTTCCTATTTTCCCCGTGTGTCCCACCACTCGCTCTCTTCTCCATACTGATCTCTCCGATTCAGCAACCCACTCGAACGCCCAACTCGAACACCGTTACCATTACCCGATCCCCTTTCTTCCCGATAAAACCACGATATCATCAACGACAATATTATTCCAACGGCTCAGAGACTCGGCCGTCTCTCGAAACAACTTCAAACGTTATCCAACCTCTCAACGCCATCGTCAACCCCTTCGTTCCACCTTGCTCGCCCGGTTCTCCACCCGGTTCTCCGCCCGGTTCTCCGGCCGGCTCTCTTGCCCACGACCGAAAGGAGGACAGATCGATACGGCCGGCGGATTTACAATGCAAATCGAATATCCATTGACCAATCGGGATCGGTAGATCGCGGCGTGGCGGCTCTAACGAGAGGGCGCGCGAATCCTTATCGCGCGCGAGCGCCGAGTCCGCGGCGCGTGCGTACGGGCGAGCGAGCGTACTCGCTAACGATTGCCGAGAGGCGAGCATCTTATCGCGAGCTACGATCGCATTAAGCGTGGACAGTGACACCCAGCCAGCCGCTATTATATACGTTCATTAGCGAAAAATAATCGAGGGCTCACGAGCGGTGCGCCGCGCCGCGCAACCCGAGATCGTTAAAGACGCGCGGCGCGACGCCGGGCTTTGTCTTTCCGGCCGATAACGCCGCGGCGACCGGCGTTTCTCCCTGCCGATCGTTTATCTGTTATCGAAAATTATGTCGCACGCTCGCCGACGCGCCGTAACGTTTGTCACGGTGGAAAGCGTCGGACCTGTAGCAGTCGTCCCGACGACGAGTCGCACCTGCTCGCTTCCTCGGCAACGCGCGACTTGCGTCACAGTGAAATCCGAGGATAATGTTCTCCGCGGGGAGGATTGGTACAGACGGTTGTTTGGAGCGCTAACGCTTTCCCAGTGGGTAGCTTCTTCGCTCCTCTCTAAAGCCGAGAGCCGTTCCGAGAGGAATCCGCGTTCGAACTCCGCGAGGAATTAATCCCGGCGAATCGCAACGTCTCGTCGGAATGGCAGGATACCTTCGAGGCATTGTTCGTGTTCGGAGTTTGTTTTAGAGCGAACCAACGGCTAGAACTCGGCTTGTGAGAACCACTGACGGACAGAGAGAGAAGAGAGCCAGAGAGAGACGAGCCGGACGGACGAAGCCTTGATAGCCACCACTCTGTTCACATATGTTAACGCGTTCACACAGGCAAACCAGCGACGCACACGCGCGCATACGGTAGACACGTGATCCGGCCAGGGTAAAAGTGTCCTAAAATCCGGCAGACCATGAAAATGCCACTTTTCCAGCCGGGAAATTGTCCCTGGGAAAACGGTAAATCAAACTGCGCCAAAAGGACTCGCGATTAAAGACCTAGGAAATGAAATAGCCGGGACAACCCGTTACTTATTTTCGGATCATCCTTCGTCCTTGATCCTTCTATCCCTTTACTTATTATCGCATCGGAAAAATTTGAAAAAAATTTGGTAAAAATTAGGAAAAATTTCGACGCGTGTTTGGCGGTTCATTTTCGCGATTTTCGAAGAAACAAACGATGGAAGGACGGAAGAATGTGCGCGAGCGGCGGTTAAGGGATCGATGGAGCGATCGAACGTGAATATTTGCAGAAACCACGAGCTCAGTGGCGACGTCACCGGCGCCGCAACCCCTAGGCGAGGGTGGATCTGATACAGAGGCGCGATAAGGCGGACCGGAGAGGCCATGACATGCGGTTCGCCGTCTGTCAGTCGGTTTCGTCCGCGTCCGGGATATATTCACCGGTTGCCACACCCGTGTCACGTGCTCTCCCTTGATCGCGCATCACCAAGGGATCGCACACACGCGTGCACACACTCGCGCGGAGCGCACCGTGCGGTCCCCTTTTCGCGGGATATGGATCCGTAACGCGTAAAATGCATTCATATTTAACGAGAGCGAGAGAGAGGGAACGGCTCGCGATGCAAATTGTTATGAAAGCCTGCCCGAGCAGACGCGAGTCTTCGAGGCGGATGGAAGGATGCGTCAGCTCGATTCCAGTCGAGAGTTCGGCGCGTTCTATCTCCCACGAGTGATCAAATATAGATTCGCATCGCGTGTAGGAACACTTTTTGAGGAAGCCGGGTCGGTCTTCCCTGCGCTGGTAATGTTCTTACCTCGCGACGACGCCAAGCGTGTGCGGAAAACGGTGGGTGTTCGTGGCGGATGACGCGTCCAAGCGGATTCTTCGATGATCGTTTTGATTCTAACTAGGTCTAAACGAGGATCTTTCGATCGAGCCGGTTTCCTCGTCGTCCGAGGAAAGGAAAACCGCGATTCAATTGACGCCATTAAATCACACTTATATACGCTATCAAACGGTGTCGGATGTAGCGTGGTTAATCTCGCGCGAAAGAAATTTGCTAGAGACGGAACTATCGAAAAGGAATAAAACGTGTAATACCGCCGTGCTAAACTCGCATAGGCCTGTAATCTCCGTCACGTTGGACTGTTGCGAAATCGAAAGTCAACATGCACTAGAGCCGCATCACGCGGAACAATTTACCCAAAGCAATCTCGATCCGATGAAGCGACGTCGCGATAAAAATTCACTCTGATCCGTTCAATGCCCCGTTTCCGGGCAGCGATCGCGTTTCCATTGGTCCGAGCCGATCGAAACCGAAGTGAGGCCGCGTGTCGAGATAAACGGTCATTATTGGCCGGCCGTGCGTTTCGTTATCAGAGAAGAGCGGCGCATAATGAGCGGCGACTGGAGTAGCACGCTAATAATAAAGGCCGTAATTGAGCGGTCGAGTTCTCGAGGCGAGCAGAGCGTTAGAGGAAGAACAAGCGGCCGAGGGTTTCGCGTTCGTGTCGCAACGGGACGAATGAATGGACCGTCCTCGCGGTATAACAGGCCCGCCGCTGCTTCCGGTTTCGCCTCCGGTAATTGAGACCGTGCTGCTCCCCGACCTTCGTCAGAATAGCGCCAAGATTTCCTCGTTTCCGAGCACGACCAACCTCCAACTGCACCCTTCACTCGCTTCGCAACCCTCCTTCTACGCTTTCTTTCTCTACGCCAATTTCGACCGCCGTCGTAAGGTCTCGTAGGAGAATCGTCTCGGAGTCAAGGTTCACCGAGTTCTTTCCAATGAAAATTCGAATCGAAAGGAACAGATGCCTCGGAGAGATAGAGGAAAACTCGCGAAAGTCGCGCGAGTATTCGCGAAATGCGCCCAATTTGGAGAGCCGGCCGCGTATAGATTCCACTGACGTCGGAGACGCGACGCCGCGTAAAAAGCAGCCGGAATGCCGCGGAGGAAGGGTTTTTCTGGAAGAAAGAAGGAGAGAGTGGCAGGGTTGGCCGCTTTCTCGCGCGCCTCCTGCGCTTACGTCTGTCACTGGGCGCACGCAACGCGCGCTCTCTCGCATGCCACGCTATTATTACGCTGACCACCGCGCGTGTTCGCGTATCTTTCGAGCAGGTCCGCTCTCTCGCGGCGGCAGGAAAGCCGCAGACCAGGTAAACATCGCTAACAGGTGCATAGTCGCGAGCGTTAATTCGATTTCACGTTCGAGCGAGCCGGCTCGCTCGCCTGGTCCCGCTCGTCAGCCGGCTGATATCCACGTTTCTTTTCCGCGTTCGACCGACTTCCGCTCGCGGCCAGTGTCGCGAACCGATGTCGCGAACCGGCGATAGCGACCGGGACGAAAATCGCGCGGGTCGAGCTGGCCCCTCTCTCTGTCACGCTTTCTAAATCCTCTCCCTTTATAGAAATATACGACAGATTGCTGGGTTTCACTTGACCCCCCGATCGCTCGAGCGTTTCCCGTTGCGATTCCGCGACTCTGCGGATACGCCGCGATTCAATTATCCCGGCTTTCATCTCGCGTTTCGCGCCGAGACGCTCCGATCTTCCACCAAGGGTTTCCCGAATCGCGGTTTCCGTTTCCTCGTCAGAACCCGAGGGAAAAAGAAGACATTCGACCACCGTGAGTGGGTATCGAACCGGTGGTAATTGTCAGACCGTGGCGAACGGTCGTAGATCGTACGCGGAGGGAAAGATCGGCTCGGAGGATCGCGAGGCAAGAAGAAACGTCTTCGCGCGTGAAACGGCGTACTACGGTGTCTGTCGGACAAGCGGGAAAAAATTCCTGCCGCTGTTACCAAGGAGACGTTTCTATTCCTCGCGTCTAATACGCCGTGTGCATCGTCGTTGGAATGCTCATCGAGCGCTGCACGTCGCCGAAGGAAGACCATTACTCGAGAAATCGAGCATCCGTTTTTACCTCTTTCCCTTTCTTCATATCGGACAATGAGTAATACGCGAGGAATTTAAAAGCGAGTCGCGCTAGATGCCGCGTGAAATGAATCGCGCGGCTCCAGGCGCGCGTTTCTCGTTCCTTCTCCGCGAGATAGACGTCCAGGTTTCGACGATGCTCCCCTCGCGGCCGATCGGTGGAAACCGGTTAACTCGGCGCGAACTTGAGAACCGTCGGCAAAGAAAGGAATGCTCCGGATCGTAAGACGGATGCGAGAAAAACGGAATGGGGGAAGAATCAATGAAACAGCTGACCACGCGAAAGGATGTAACGCGGAAAAACCGCGGTGTTCGTGGTCGTGGTGATGGTGATCGTGGCCGATGTTGATCGGGCAGAAGCGTTTCGCGTGAGGCTCCATCCACGGGGATCATCCTGTTTTATGCCCGCTTCATGGTTTACGGTAGCGACACGGATCCACCGTATAATTATCATATTACGATTATGTCTACGGTCGGACGCGGCTCTAATTAAATGTGTATTCGGCCGGCAGGAGAGAGAGGGAGAGAGAGAGAAAGACGGCGAGAGGGAGAAAGGAAGGCAGAGGGAGGCCGCCTCTCGTGTTTACAACGACGTAAAGCCGCGGAACAAGGGGCTCTCTATCGGTGAACTAACCTCGCCTTAGGAACGATGTAACGTCGATTTTATGGATTACCAACGGGCCGCCGTGGCTTTTATTGGGCGACGATGCCTCGCGCTGATTTCTGCCCGGCCGTTTCACGCGAACCGGAAATGGATTCGAGCGCGTTGCACGAAATAGCGCTCTCGTTCGATATATCCCGGCGGCTTTTTGCCACGCGTAATTAGAATCCCCGTTCCCTATGCAGATGCAATTCCGAATGGCGCTCGTTTTCGGAAGAATTACAAATAACCCAAAAACGCGTACCAATGAACGGATCGACCGATCTCGATTTCGCGGAATAATCGGCGTCCACGCGTTCGAATCTTTCTCCCTCTCTCTCGAGAGAGGGAGAGAGAGAGAGGGAACGAGTATTCGAGACAGGTAAGAACACCGAGCTCGCGCGAAATTTCCGGCGATGATTTACGACGATGAGCCCCGATCTCGCGAATCCTTCGCCGCGATTACGCCCCCCCAGGTCGCGAGCAAACGCGCCGATAGAGATGCACCGCGGTAAAATTCCACGGGATCAGCCCGCAGCGATTGTTACGACACTCCGATAATTCGGCTCGCCGCGTTACAACACCGCAACCGGTGGCTTTTATTATTGAGCAAACACTCGGCTTGATAAACCGCGCGCGTTGCTTTATTGCCGTCTCGCCGCTCCTCGATTCGCGCTACCTTTTTCCCTCGTCTTTCTTTTTCCTCTCCGTTTCTCTCCAAATTCCCTCGTAAACTTCCCTCGAATCCGACATTCCTTTACGCGCATTTCACCGACGAGCGAACGATCGGGGAATAAAAATTCTCCCGGTTCCATCGGCCGGTTCCGCGAGGATCAGCGCCGGCTCCCTCGTCGACAGATGTTTCCGTCGGCGGCGATTCTGTTTAATCAGGACCTGGTGCAGGACGACCGAGCAACGCGTTTCCCAGAGGCGTCGAGAGGCGTCCAGGTGCCGACCAGAGGAGCCTGCGAGGTCCGACAGCGCGGCGGAACTCCGAAATTCCCGTCAACCTTCAGACGACGTCGTTCGATAACCGGAAGCACGTTACTCGACGCATCCGCCCAACCGTCTACGCGTCCCCTAATTCCGTCTCGGCTCTCGTTGCTGCCACGAACACACGCTCTCCCGCCACCTCTCACACGCTCTAAGCTGTCGGAGAGCTGTTGGCTCTGTCGGTCACTGGGTTAGACGCGCGTAAACGCTCGGTGACGATGATTTTATTGAGCCGCGCGCGAGCGAGCGAGCGGGCAAGCCGTGGATGGAGATTGAAAGGCGACACGAGGAACAACTCTTTATCCGCGGACAGCTTCCTTTTCGTTTTAATCCCCGTGGCATCGGCCGCGTCCCGGGGATCGATGTAATCGAATATACTGTTAAAGCGTTTCGCGTGTTCCGCTGATCGAGTATCTTCGGCCGCGTTTAACCGAAATATAAAACAGGAACGATAACGAATACTCGAGATGGCCACGGTACGTGGGCGGTCACGGAGACGTTAATATCCCTCGGAAGATACGCCGGTTCTGGAACTTCTTTAAGCGCTTATCACCGGTGCCCTCCCGACTCCCCAACCCCCGTGTTTAAGCGCCGCTACACGGCCAAGGTGAACGAGCAGGACGAGAAGACTGGAAGTCGACGGTTCGAAGAGAGAACGATAGAAAGAGCGAGAGAGAGAGAGAGAGAGAAAGAGGCAGAGAGACGCAGAAGAGGCAAAACATTAACGTCGTTCGAACGTATCTTTGGAGCGCGATTCGCGCGAGAGGAGGTCCCCCTTGGTCCGCCGTTCTCGCCGGGGTATTCCGCAATTTTTGGCCGCTAAATGGCCCAGGGTCCGCGGCCGTTTTAGCATTCCCTCTCATTAAGGCGCCCGGTGAACGTTATTTCGCCGCTCTCGATCAACCGGGCGCGCGCAATTAAAAAGAATCAAAGCGCGAGAGCCGCCCCTGGATTGCGAGGGAAACCGGCAGCCTCCGTTGGAAATCGCGCGGCCGACGACATTTTTATCCTCCCCGAACGGCTCTCCTAGCCGTCTTCGTCGTTCAACGTTCGCGAGAAGATCGGTATCATCCGCGATAACGCGATAACCCGTTAGTTACCATCGGTCAGTCCCATTAGACGCTCGCGGTGGATCCGCGTTTCAGCTTCCACGACTGGCGCGCCGGAGAGGAAGGATATTCCGCTCGCTCGGTGTAATAAAGCGTCGAACCGGGCGACTGGAAGGAGAATTACGAGGGCCCGGTATAACAAGTAGAAAACAAACAACGAAAACGTAACGGCGCGGTGGAAGTTAGCAGCCATTAAAACGTCATAAAAAGAAAGTGTCACGTAAAATTTCTCGCGCGAGCAGACCGAGTCGAATGCGTTGTTATTTCGTTAAAGGAGAGACGCCGCTTTTATTTCAGCCGTTGCCACCCAGGCGAGCTAACCCGAGACCGAGCGTTTTCCTTAATTCTTGCATTAACCTCAATCGACTCGAGGCGACTGTGCACACGCTGGCGCGCGCGAGCGCGAGCGCGCAAGCGACCGGTATTCGCCACTTCCGTAACCGCGGTTTTCCCTTCGGCTAGGAACGAGCCAGGTCGTTACCGAAAAGACGCATCAGGACTGCACACCGATTTAATGACGATATAATGACACGCTACGGCCTGCGTAATGCTCTCGACACGTGCAGCGACTCCACGGTGTCTATTCTAGGAGCTTCGGCCGATCTTCCAGCTACCCTTTTCCTTTTTCCCCTCTTCCATCTTTTTCTTCCTTCCCAATCCCTCTTCCTTTTTTTCCTCCTTTTTCATCAAATTCCCCTCCACGGTTAAACGCTCGAGCCTCGCGGTGATAATTTATATTTACGAAGTAAAACCGCGGAACCGTTTCTCTATTCTCTCGCAACGATAGATTAATCGAGATCCGTGATCCCGTTGCGTCAATGGACACGCTGAAGGAAATGGGCAAAATTTGAGCTAACGAGAAGAAACAGAAGGTGTCGGAACGAATGAAACCGCGACCGTGGACTCTTTCCACGGACCACAGACAACGATCGCGTTGTTAACCATTTGTTCCCCGTCATCGTGGATCAGACTCGCGCGCGAGAGCGAACGATCTCTTATTTCGTAACTCGGATCGTTCGTAAAGGGCTCGTAAACTCGGCCAGACGGTTTCTAATGCCCGTACCTTTTCTTAGAAAGTCTCGTAAACCGCGGCGAAGAATCGTTTACGATTCCCTCTCCCGGCCAAGCGATTTAATAAATGCTCGCGAGCAAACGAGCTAGCCATCGTCGGATCGGGCTCGCGTTCCATCGATCCGGCTGAATCACGCAACCGCCTCTGAAAACGCGGCCCGTTCTCTCCGATTCGTCTCTTTCCTAATCCAATCGCTCGATTAGTCTTTATCGCGTTTTCCATCTATGCACGATCGGTATGGATCCGCGATCGGTGAACGGCGTCTTCTGTCAAATTAAAAACACGGAAAGTGACACCGCGTGTTCGGTCAAAAATGTCCGCTTACGAACGAAAGTCGATATTTCCGGTTTCGTCTTCAATTTCGATAGATAAGGAGAAATTGGCAAATTGCGTTTTCAACGAGAAACGAACAGGATGTGCTCGCAACGCGTGCAAACGATATTGATACCGCAATTATCGGGCTCTAACGTGAAACGTACATATATTAAAGTAGCAAAAGCGATAGGGATATAAGCATAAATAATATTAATCGAAGTGGCGTGTGTGGGAAAAATAAATGGTAGACATAACAAGAAGGTAAATAGAAAAATGACGCGAATAATTAATTCCGGTAGCGTAATAAAGATAAATGGCCCATATTTAATGACGCTTCGGTCTCGATAAAAGTCGACGTTTATTTCCCGAAAAGTAGCTTTCAATAGCCGCGGAGGGAAAAACTCTGAAACCAGTCATTTTGACTAGGCAGTTCCAGCGTTAATTGCGACAGCGCTCGGACACGGGTAACTTCGCGACCACTTAGTTGCTGCGATATTCATCCGGCGATTTCCCTGCAAACTTCAGCCGCGATTTAACATCACGACCAAGAAATCTTCCGTACGATCTACCTACCCGATACCTGACGAGCGGACTACAAATATCCATCAAAGTCGCGCGGTGTTGGATTTCCAGCGCAATAAAAATCTAACGAGATCAATCCGCTTACAAAATCGTGCCGTTTCTAACCACGGATGTGAGATTTCCAAGAATGGACGTGGAAGAGACTGAAAAACGTGGCAAAGGTTCTTAGCCACTGAGAATCCACCGAAATATTTACGAGAAGCTCGCGATACGTTTGCACGTGTTTACGCGAGATCGCGTCGGCATAAAACAACGAAGCCTGAAAGAATCTCGATTAAACTACTCTGAATCCTAGCCACCGTGAAATCTTTCGTTCGATTCAGCATGAATTCCATCCTGAAACGGAATAAATAATTTTTCTCGTCTGAAAACTCTCTCGTTAACCCTGGTCACCCACGACCCTCCGAATCGAGCATTACACGGGGTGCTTTAGAGGGTAGGTCTCGAAGGACTCGTGGTATCACCGAAAAGTGAAAAGAATCGTAATGGTCGCGGGGCGAGGGAATAAAAATTTGATCGGGAACGTGTACTTTTGACAAATTCTCCGCTCTCTCTCTCCTTATAAATCTCCGCGGCCGTTTCCTTATAGACGGGGCTCGAATTGTCGGCTAGATTTACGACGTCCAAAAGGGTTAACAATCGACGAGGGAATTAGCAAGTCAAAGCATCGATCGAAACTACCGCGCAAAGCGGCGGGGCTTGAACGGCGAGAGGCAAGGCGGAGCGGAGCGGGTATCGAAACGCGGATGCGTGCGAGTGACACGCGCGCTCGCGCGCGTCAAAGCGGGCACCGCTCACGCGCTGGCAGAGCCGCCCGCACACGTCACATTAGGCTCATTTTCCACAGGCGGTTTTACACGCGGGGCAATTACAATAATAACAGGCCTTCGCGGCCGCGCGGCGCGAGCGCGCGCGACTAGCGCTCGAACTCTGCCTGTTTTGCGAAATTGATTTAACATATTCATTAGCCTATGCAAATCGCCGATGCTACGCGACCTAACTGCGAGCCTCTCGTCTTTTTTCCCGCCATTCAGCCGCTTGGAAACGCGCGCTCGTCGCCGGGGTGCTTTTCTTTCGCAGAACACTGCCGCTTCCTGGATTCTTCGACGGTCCTGCGATACTCGTCTTTCTTTCCCAGGAAACGGTCGCCCCGCGTGTAATGGCGCCGTTGTTGCCAGTGACAGGAAACGAGGTAACGAACTGTACGACAAGCTAGGAGAATTTTCCAAACGTGGAACCGTCTCTGTCGGTTCGAAACTTGCCGGCCTTTCTCGCGCGTTAAATATTAAGAGGCTAGAAACGGGAAGCGCGCGGAAGTGGTGCATCTCGGCCGACAGAGCAGATAACCCGCATGAATATTTTTCCAATATATCTTCGGGCTGTCGCGCGAATTACAATCTATCGATAGTCCAGTCATTAGCGTCGATTTATGAAAATTGCTCTAATTATTAAATAACCAGTTAATAGCCCAGGTACGATTTCATCGCTGCAAACCTGTTGGCTACGTTCATTAGCTCGATTTGCATACGCGTAGGAACGAGGAGGCCGTGTCTAGGCATTCGCCGCGTCGAAAAGCTTTCGATACCTTCGGTCGCGAGTTCGGTGGAAAATCGCGGAGCAGAAACCGGAACCGAGGGATCCGACGAGCGAGAGCCCCGTTCGCCGCGGATTCTCTCATTGACCGTAGAAATTCCTGGCAACGCAGGGGACAGAGCCTATCCAGGAACGGGGAGAAAGGCGAGCAGACCGCGACAAAGAAGTCGGCGAAGAAGAGGAATGTGGAAGAAGCGCGCGGTGTGTGCGGTATGCAAAGTTTCTGGCCGCTTTAACGAGGCTGAAGCGAATCTCGAAGACGACTCACGAAGGCCTTTTTCGCGTGCGCCGGAGGAGGCGTCCTTCGTGTGCGTCCATATGTCGACCCTCTGGACTGACTGGAGAAAAGGGAAAGGGAAAGAAGCGAGAGGGCGAGAGGAAGAGGATCGGCGTGCAGGAGGTGCCCCTTTCGCGTCGTCTTCCTTCTCGCCCTGCAGCTGCCTCGAAAAACTCCTTCGAGTCAGCCCTGAAAAACTGCTCTGCCTAACGAACCATCGCCCATTCCCACTTAACCGAGAATACCAGTTACGCTCTCGCGACTCGCCAACTCGTTCCTCTTTCTCCCTCTCGCGGCCGCTTCAATTCCTCCTCCTTCTCCTCCTCCTCTTTCTTCTCCGGTCACCCGACTTTCTTCGGTTTCTTCCCGTCCACCGTTTTCGGAACGTCCTCTCTCGCCTCGTGCCGTTTTACTTTCTCCGGATCGATGCTTCGATTTTCGCCCGTCGAGCCGCGCGAAATCGCGAAACCGTAACTCGACGATTCCGTATTCGAAGAGGATCCGCGCTGGCTCGAGGGATACGAGAGTTTCGGAGCGCGTTCGTCCGGATATCGACGAAAGTTAGCGTGTTTCTCGATCGCAACCGGGCGCCGAGGAAGGTTCGTTAGGCCAGTGGAGAGGAAAGGAAGTGGAAGCTCGGCCGAAGAGACTATGTATCTTCGGATTATAAGCTGTCGCAACCGGTATTCGCGGCAAGGATAGCAGGCAGATAAGAGATTGCGCAAGGTTCGGCGAGCTGGTAGCGAGCTCTGGTTGATCCAGGCGTATGTAAACGAGCCACGTGGCCGGACGACACGCCGTTGTTCTCTAATTATCGCGGAGTTTTTCGGCCCGGCCACGCGGCGCAATTAAATATTCTTATCGGGTATCGCCGGAGAGAGTTCGGGAACTGGATTTTAATGGGAGAGGTTAGATAAACGAGCCGGTGCCCGCTTATCTGGCGGAATTTAATATTTTATTGAGTGTACCTACGCCGCCGGTATCATAATTCAATATTAGCCGGGGAACGTTTATGGTCGCGTCGTAACATGGTCTCGAGGCGCCTCGCGTCGTGTCGCGCTACCGCGCTTCTCGCTTGCCTCCAGCGGGGAATTACTCGCCCGCGATAACCCGGATGCTGCGTGTTATCCGGAAATTTACACGATATACCCTTGCTCGTGTATCACTGCACGCGATATTTAAGGCGTTTCTTGCTTTTTCACCAAGTTTCCCGCGATTTTACATTTTTCCCTCTCATTCCCGCCCAATGCTTCGAGATGCGATATAATCGTTAAATGGTATAGTAGCAAATTTTGTAATTAATATCAGAAATTAGAAAGAAGTCGATTATAGTTGACGAATTTCGACGCGATTCTCGACGATGTGCTATTTTTTCGAACACCAACGTCGAATAGTGGCGTTTCGATTAAAAAACTTCCGCCAGCGTTTACAAAAAGTTTCCACTGGGGATAATCGATACCGGGGGGCATAAACTCTCGATTATTCGAATTTTTTCCAGCGACAAATTGCGTAGCTTCCGCCTGGGGCCGGATCGAATCGGCGAACGAGGTGGCCGCGCCTTCCAAATCGACGAAGCGGTTTCCCTTTATAAATTTAACCGCGTCGCGGCGACCAGGCCGCGATATCGCCGCCAACCTGTTGCTCGCGACGAAACGCGACGTCGGTCGGTCGATTTTTCTAAATATTTCACGGGCAGGCCGGAAAGGAAAGCGCTTCCGCGGGCCAGACGGCCGCGTAATAAACGAGTCTCCTCGGAGGACGACGGCGACGACGGCGCGTGCCTGTTCGCCGGGGATAAAACACCTGTCCCCTCCCCCGACAGTTATAAACGTTTACAGCGGCAACATAAACTTTAATTAATTCCCGATTACCGCGCAGCGTAGGCCCGGGGACCCACGGTCCTGCCTGGTCCGCCTCGAGGCCCCTTCTTCCTCGCGCTTACGGGTTAACGAGCCGCGGCGACACACGAATATGGCCAGGGATCGCGAAGGTTGCCCCGACGAAAAGGCACCGAGGCAGAGATGGGACTGGCGCGGAAGGTCTGGCGTAAATTTGAGGAATCCGCAAAAAACTGTGGCGCGTTTAATGCGCGCGACAATTAAGCCCCGAACGATCGAGCCGCGAACGGCCACCGAACGCGGAATGTATAATTACATCGTTAAGGTGTACACCGTGCACGGTCCCTCGGCCATCGGGACGGAAACCACCGAAGGGGGGAGAGAATAAGCGAGGGGTTCCACGACAGAGGGGGACGCTTGCTTCCCGACGATCGAGATTTCGTCGGTCGAAATAACGCGCGTCGAACACCGCCGGACGCGTTAACGAGCCCCCTTCTTCTCGTCGTACGCCCGGTTCGCGAATTTTTCCGCTATCTCCGGCCGCCATCGCGCTTTCCATTCCTCACCCGCGCCGCGCTATCGCGATCTTTATTATCGGCCGGGCATTAACCACCCCCCTGGTCCGGCTGTAAACGTAAAACTGCCGCGGACCCTCTAATTGAAGATTCATCGAAGTAATTGAGCCGGCCTTTAACCACGAGATACCGCCGACCCGAGGCACCTTTACGGTCCAAGGGGAAGTTTCCTAGCATCCCTACCCCATCGCCGAGCTCCCCTGTGTCTTTAAAAGGTGGCTGGAACGACGACTTTGCCTGCTCGTTAATTAATTTGCCAAAGCCTCCGCCCGATATCTCGAAACTCCGCGTACCCTTCCGAGAAACCAAGCCGCGTTGGTAAGTTTCTGCCGGGGAAGTGTATCACGGCCGGGACTGCTGAACAAACGCGCGAAAGGCAGGACACGTTGCGCAAACACAGCGCCATACGCGTGTCACGTGGGAAGCAACGAAGGACGGAAGCTCGGGGAGAAAAAGCATGGGCCACCGGAAACGTTGGCCAGCTCCGATGAAGGGAAACGGCACGGCCTCTCCGTACCCGGCCGAATAATTTCATACCGAAGGAACGCACGGACAGGAGAGTCTAATGAAAGTCCACGACACCTGCCTTCCATCGCTAGCCATCCCCGGATCTTATCCGCCTGCTGCGCTCGCCGTTTCCGTCGGCGCCGAGGCGGACGGCGCCGGCCACCCTGCCGCGAATCTCGACGCGTCCCCTTTATCGGTCCCACCCAAAACCAGGCGTCGATTAACGCGTCGATCATCGAATCTGCGTACCGCCTTTTACGAGGAGAAACCGCGATAAAGCGGCGAGCCGTTATTAACCGTGGAATGCGAACGCGAGGGGCCTTCTCTCGGCCGTCGATGACGCGCGGAATTTACGCGATACCGTCTCGGAGAAAGTGTCGCGAAAGTGCCGATTTCGGTTCGATCCTCGTCCTCGCCGAGATATTAAGTTATATAGCTCCCAATCCTATCGCCAAGCATCCGAACCTCCGCGTTTTTATACCAGTAGGTATATAAAAAGTGCGCAGCGTAGAGCCTGTATCGTAATTAATACCGCTTCCGTCCGATTATATCGCTGTAATATAATTCTCGGCAACGAAAAATTAATTTCCTATATCGAAACTACGTGATACACTCCGAAGGCGGTCCTCGATTGCTTTCAGCAGAGATATAGAAGGAATATTCGGCGTTACTCCGGATTAAAAAGTATCCTCGACTTTCTATCGGGACAAAAAGGAACCCTTCGGGTTTAACGAGGAATTAGAAATGCCCGATTTCACCCTAGGACTACCCTCGGGCTCTGTCGGGACGGAGGAGCAAGAAATTTTTCATCGGTGCGAGGTTGCGAAGGTCCCTTCGCATAACTGCGTCACTCTGTAGGAACATTTAAACGGAAAGCATCTGTGTTGATATTTTTTGGGGTGGCAAGGGAGCAGAGGCGTCCGTGTTGGCCGACAGCTTTATGTTCTCACCGGTGGACCGACACGCGATAATAACAGGTAGTAGGTCGTCGACGGAACGACAAAAACCGGCACAACGAGGCGATACTAGCAGCGCGGAGGGGCCGCGGGAAAAAGTGGCGCTGTTTGTCGGAAATTAGAACGTTTCCGGCCACCGTCCGATACCGCTCGCCGCAGACAGAATTTTTTATGGTCCAGTCCTGCGGCCGTCTGAAAGGAGCCGCGCGTAATAATTGCAGGTTGGCCACGCGCCTCCCTGACTCGACCTGGCCATTTTGTTCGAGAAAAGGCACCGTGTCTGGGAACATGCGAGACGAAAGGTTTTTCGTCCTGTCATTCCGCGTCTGTAAGTCTCCACCAGACGTCCAGACCGATGGAAATCCCACCGATCGAGCGTTTATCCTTGAACAATTGCAGCTCGCCGGAGTTACGTACCGAAATAACTCGAAGAGAAAAGAAAATTTCAGTTCCGCCGATTTTAATCTCTACAATTCGATTCTAAAGATACGTACAGCATAGATAATCGCACGAGTATCATTCGTAGAAACGAGATTATCGAAGATTGAAAAGAAATTAATCACGAGTCTCGGTGTCATGGGATTTTTTATCAAATAAATCTATTCCGCAATTCTCGCGTTATTTTTCAGGCCAGTGGAACAGGACAAAGGAGAGAAATTAGATCGAGAACCTCACTCCGAAGCATCACTCTCTTATCTTCCCACCGTTACGTGGCAAAATTAAATATCGAAATTAAATTCCGATGTACATACGCAGAAAGGAAAAGGAAAAGCAAACATCCGAATTTCTGCCTGACTAATGTGCGCCGCTATCCCTGTTAATTCCTGGAACGAGGTTCGTTAAGCGTCTTCCATATAAATTCGTCATCGATGTGTATACACGTGTTCCTCCCGTATCGAATACCGATATCTCTCTCGCGCTCGTTCCTCCCCCTTCCTCCATGGAAATTCTAAGAAGCGAGCCGGCGAGATAAGCGAGCAGATACTGTCCCGAACTACGGACGCCAAAACGAGCAGCGCTCGCACACGCGCATTCCGACAATAAAGAAAATCCAAAGCCCACTTAGAGATCAGCAGCGATACAGAAGCGAGCTAGACAATGCGCTCGAAACCCGCTCGCCGTCTGTCAAGACGAAGCCGATCGAGGCTCGCGATAATAAATATCCCGGCGACCGCTCTCTGCTTCAGACCGTCCCGTTTCGTTCGTTTCCAGAGCTTAACCACCGCTGTTCTCACCGGACCACGGTTTTACCAGGAATCGTCTTAATTAGCCGCAAGCCGGGTCCCACCGAAATTTCCCTCAATCGTTGCAGCATGGCGCGGGGAACATTTCCCGGACCCTCCGCGGTCGCAGGGCCCCGGAGTAACCCAACACTCACGCCTGAGACGGGCCGAATACTCGCGGCGGCTGAAAAGCCACGTGGGCCCCCCGTGGGGTAAAAGTCTTTCTCTCGGACGGTCGTTTGCTCGCCATGTGTTTCGCAGGACACCCCCGGCCCGTCTAAACTGACAGACAGGCCCCTCGCGACGCTGCAGCGCCGGTCACGGCCTTCTCGAAATTCGTCCCCGCGTCCACGGAGAACCGCGCGCAGACTGTGTCGTCGTCCCCCGGAAGAGGTTGGATTTCACGCTCGTAACGACCGCGAGGCGAGCGGCTATAAAAGCGACATAAAGATCGGCTATTTTGACAATCCTCCGTGGAAAGAGAGTCGCCCCCTCTCGCTCCTGCTTCTCGCCACGGTTCCCGGGGCCTCTCGCTTCTGCCACGACGATAAACTTTATGAGGGCTCGTTTCTCGGGTGTAAGCACCCGATGTCGCCTCTTAAGCGCACCTCCTTTGCCCCCCTCCCTTCTTTTCCTCCCTTTTTCCCCCTTTTTTCCCTATCGTTCGTTCTCTCGTCGCGACGTCGCGCGACGGCCGTTTCCGATCCGCGCTCGTCATCTCGGCTAATTCGAGACACACCTGCACTGATTTCGCAATGCTCGCACGAAAATTTGAAATTTCGCCGTTCTGCCAAGGATGCGCTCCTTCGTTGGACGAATTTCAAAGATATACAAGGGTACCATAAGAACGGAATCCACGATTGATCCTGATCGTGGTGATAAGCGTGTCAGAGGGACCGAGTCGGCCATGAATCATCCTGTTGCGTGTATACAGCTTACGGGACACGGCGAGCCGATGGCGAAGGTGTAAGAAGCGAATAATAAAATGGCGCGAGTGCTCCATTGATGCCAGCTGATGCGCGTGACACGAATTTGCCGGTGGATCCAGAATAGAATGTCGATCGATCGACGGCTAGGAAATCGGTGTCCCCTGTCGGCTGTGGAAATTCACGCTCGTCGCAGGGCCGTCGTCGTAACGTCGGCGAGCGGAGAGAGAGAGAGAGAGTAGCGGGTCATCGTGACGCGGAGGGTGCAGAATGCAAGTCACGCCGGGTAATTGCACCGCGCGATCATTACCTCGCGTGCGGCCTGCTTCGTAGGTGAAGGTTGCTCGTAGGTGGCGTACCTTTCGGCCGACGACGCGTCGTTGGGAACGCCGCTTGATATTCCGGCCGCGTTCGTTTCGATCGGCAAGACTTTCGTGGAATCGATGCACTCCGTTTCCCTCCGACACGCCTGACATTTCATCGCCAACCAGCTCGCCAGCGCAGGGGAGCGACGCGTTCGCGAACGTCTTCCTACCTTTCTCGCACCTCTGAGTTCTACGCGAGATTACGAGATTCCTTGTTCACGTTCGATTCGAAATTTCGATTCCGTAATGGAAAGCTAACGAGGAGAGCACCGAGAGCCTGCTTATCGCGATGAGAAACGCAGCGGAATTGAACGTAAATCTAAGCTGGCGTCTGGTAATTCATAAATAAATAACATGCTCACCGTAATCAGGAATTCAGCCTTGCTCGTATCGGATGGAGATTGAAGATCCAGCACGGGACAGAGATCGGATTGAATCGCGAGGCAAAACTATCGCGCGATTAGCACCGAAAGGTATAGCGCAAGGCTGGCGCGCGTGACCGACGACTACAGGGAAAACGTGGTCGTCGCGATAAGAACAAAGGCAGACTAACGCGCCGTTCGGAACGCGCTCGAGGGCATAAACCGGAAGCAGCTATCCAAGGTCCTGCGCGCGCGAGCTGCGTGTAAATATTATTCTCAAACAGTTCGAAACATTAAACATCTCCAGGGCGATAGCGCGGGACAGCGTGTTTGTGTACAGAAGTACGCGGGGTCAGCGCGCGGTCTCTTTTCTCGTCCCTCGGCGGGATAAACGCGACCAGCACGGCCCAAACACCGTCCACCGGCTTTACCTGCCCCGGAAAAACTCGGCTAAATCGATTTAAAACTGGCAAAACGATCCCCGCCCCTCGCGGAGCGAACTCGACGTGGCTGGATTTGCAAAGGAAGCAGCTGACTGTGCCCCCCTTTCATCCCCTCTCTGAAAGGTTCGAATCCCGGAGGATTCTCGACCTTTCCGAGAACGATTTTCCGCCGCGTGAAAAAGTATCCTTAGAAAGTTTCCACGTGGCTCTCCATTGTTTATCCCTTCTCCTTAAATTCCAAAGTTCAACGTCGAACCCGAAAGCGACTCGATACGAAATTTTTTTTACGGGAAACATTCGAGAACGAGGAGGAGTATAGAAGGGTTAAATCGGGGAATTCGCGAGATTTGTCGAATAGGGAAAACGAAGGATAGGAACACAAGGCTTCCTCGACTTGGCTCTTGTTGTCGGTAGCGATTCCGAGAAATCAACGGGCGAAATTAACCCGGTCGGCCAATGGACCGTCCGGGACTGTGTCTTCGGCGTCTCTAACCTACATACACGACCGACTAAATGATTCCGTGAAACGTCTAACGAGCCGGCGTGCATGCAAATCGGCCGCGTTATTTCCGACGGATAGCCGATGCCCGAAACGACGATAATCCGGCCGTAATTGATGTCCATTAGCCACCGGATTTTGAAGTGCAAGATCGTGCGTAACGGGCTAATAAATCCGCGGCAATCGACCGGTCGGCTCGGGTTACCCGCGCTTCTCGGTACGCTAAAGTCGAGCCTATTATTTTTCACACGCGATAAATAATTTGCCAACTCTCCCGCGCGGGCTTTATCTACCAGGATTCCCTCTAAATTTAAACGTAACGTCATTTACCCCCGTCCACCGGCGGGTTATTAATCAAATTTCTTCTGGCAACCGCGTATCCCGCGTCGCCTCGATAACCCTTGATCGAGAGAAGATCGCGAGAGAGAGCCGAAAAAGATCAACGGCGAGAGGGGTACGAGAGAGTGTAGCCGTGGCCCTTTTTTTCCAGCCGTGTCCCTGGGGACGTCCCGGGGTGCTATTGAACGCGAAACGGAAGCAGCGAACCGCGACACAGGGCAAGAGAGCAACGGGCCCCGGTCCGAGGCGAATTAAGGCCGCATTATTGCCTCGATAATGAAATTTGACGATATTGTGCATTTTACAGTCGGCCCCCCGGCCCGGGGTCCATTGTGAGAAATCGTGGCCGCGTGGCTGACCACCCGCCACGGCCAGCTCCTCTTCGCGTGTTATTATTATTACCGGCCGGTAGACCGCGTCGGGTTAGCCCATATCCGAACGGGAACGCGTCTCATCCGACGGGGTGCACGCGCGTGAAATCCGCCGCTCGTTACACGCTTTCGTTAATCTCGACGCGCGATATCGCCGGGAACGCGCGCGCCGTCTCGCACTTCCTGCTCGCCGCGCTACGCGATATTAAACCAGATGAATATCTCCGTTTAATTTCCGCGGGCCGGCGTTCGTTCAGCGAGCGTCGAACCAGAGGACGCGTCGCGTCCCGTCCATGGGATTCGGGGAAATTGCGCGCCGATCTTTCCGGAAGCTTCGATTTCGATTGTCTGCATCGAACGCGCTACGCGGTGCTCGCAGTTGCTTCGCCGAGAATTCCGTTTCGTTGGAAACGAAACGACGATACAGGTTATCGAGAATTGCTTCTTCTTTTCGGATAATTTCTTCGAGTTCATAGTCGTCGATTCTATTACGCGACGCGTTTACGAGAAGAGGAGATATACGAGATCTCGGTAACGATATTTCGTCTTTCGTCGATCGGTTTATCGCTCGCGCTCGTCTATTTCGGTGGGACTGTTAAATCAATGTAAATTACAGATTTCGTGGTTTTTATTCGTCAATTTGCCGGAGATACAGCTGCTTTTGGCACGACTAACGCTCGCGTCTATTCGTATAGAGACTCGATCGCGCGAGCTTTAATTCTTATCGTCTATTATATAAATATCGTTATTCGCTATAAGTCGGTGGACCTGCTGCCAAGTTTCGCCGATGTCTCTCCAGCGGCGTCTCGGAGAGGCGCGGGATTTCGGAAAGCGAGGCGAATCGAGGAAAAGCAGAGGAGAGGCGGAAATTCTCGGAGCGGCGTGACGCGTTAATAACGGCGAATCGGTCGAAAATGGAACGGCGACGGACCTTTAGCGTAACCGAAAAAGAAATCGAGGAACGCCAGGGGGGCCTGCAAAAGCGGCGACACGCGGCGCGTTTGTTGATCCAGAAGGAAGAAGAAGAAGCGGGAGCGACCGATAAGCAGCGGCTTCCGCGAAGTGAACCGCTCTGGCCCGGTTATAAAAGAGAAAATTCCGGCCTCGTTTGTTTGCCAGTCGGCCTCTGCCTCGTGGAAACGTTCTTCCACGTCCGATCGCCGGAATCCTTTTATTGTCCGTGGTTCGAAACGGAACGATCCCGTTTCGTCTTCGTCTTCGGGTTTCGCGCGAGCGCGAGCGGGCCAACGCGCCGTTCCCACTCGTCCGCCTGCGTCCTCCGCGCTCGTCGTCGTGTGTGGCCGCTCGTTCCTGCCTCTTTATTGGGTTTACACGGCAATACGGGGCCGCGAAGAAAAATATATCATCCGTGGCCGACCACTGTAATCTACGGCACGGGAGAAAACCGCGGTTCGACCTAACGAGGAAACCGCGCCTGGACCTTTAAGCTCGAGCACCAGCTTTCAGACGTTCGACGCCGAGAGGGCAGGATCTCGTCGAGCGTCCGATCGATCGTCGAATCGAAATCGAAGTCAGGTAGCTCGGGTCGTTAAATTTCCTCCTTCTTCTACCGTTTTTTTTTTTTTCTTAAAGATAGTTTGCTACTTTGTGGAAGATCGTTCGATTTCTCGGTAGTTAAACAAGTATGAATCAACGCCGAGATAACGGGACACGCGTGGTCGGAGTTAGATGGAGGTGAACGGTTAGAGATCGTGATTTTATAGCGATGTAAAAAAATGTAGTAAAACCGGATGATTTAAGGTTCTTATTACGGGAATAGGAAATTAGAGAAGGGTGTTTGTGGAAGTGAAAAAAAAGGTTTATTGGGCGTTTTTTTCACGGGATATTCCGCGGCGGGGCTTCGGGCCGCTTAAAAAGCCAGCGGAGACAACGATCATGACCTAACCACGGTCACAAATCAAGCAACAGAAAGCCGCGACGTTACCGAGAGATTTATACCTCGTAACGAAGAGGGGAGTCTCGTCTTAATAAAGCTTTCCCCGTTCGTCACCGAAGTTTACAGTGCGTGTAAATACGTGACTGAATTTAGTCACACGTCTGCATGCGTCGGTGCATCGCGGATTCATTGCCTTGACCTGACACGCGGTGGCTTTACGAGTTCGAATTTCGATTCGATCGTCGACCGTCCAGCGTGATATCGAAATACCGACGCGTGCACCTCGAATCCGCTTCCATGTCCCAATCTCTCCGACGAGAAATTACGAATTACACTCAAAATACAGATTCCCCGGTGACGAAACCTCCTATACGAATCGTGTCGCGCGACGAAATCTAGAGAAATCGAGGAAACTCCAGAGACGGTGGTGTGAACAAACCAACGAAAGAAGATGGAACGGGATAATGGGAAAATCGCGAAACCCCAAATCAAAGGATCGGGATCGAGCGCGACGAGTTCATCGAGATGCAGCAAACCTTCTATACGAATCGCGTGACACCTCGAAAACCGGAAAAATCAGGGAAATACGAGATATAGGGGTCCTGAGAAACCAACAAAAGAATAACGAATGGGATAATCGGAAAATCGCGAAACGCAGAGTCAAAGGATCGGGATCGAGCGCCACGAGTTCATCGAGATGCAGCAAACCTTCTATACGAATCACGTGACACCTCGAAAACCGGAAAAATCAGGGAAATACGAGATATAGGGGTCCCCAGAAACCAACGAAAGAATAACGAACGGGATAATCGGAAACTCGCGAAACGTTAAGTCAAAAGATCGCGATCGAGCGCGACGAGTTCATCGAAAGGCTCAAAACCTTCTATACGAATCGGATCGTACCACGAAAGATGGAGAAATCGAAGAAACTCGAGAGATAAGGGTCCGAAGGAACCAACGAAAGAATAACGAACGGGATAATCGGAAAATCGCGAAACGTTAAGTCAAAGGTTCGGGATCGAGCGCGACGAGCTCATCGAGAGGCAGCTCGCGCGAAGACACCGTTCCACCGGTCGGTGGAACGAGGCTCGGTCGCGGAACTCGCGACATCGAGGTCGAAATTACGCGTTGCCAGGCCTGGAATCACGGGAACGGACGCGAGATTGCCGGCTGGCGGGCAGAAAGCGGCGCAGAAGCGGGACACGCGTGAGTTCAGCAGCCGGCCGATCGCACACGCGAGTGCGAGGCGTAAGCCACGCGGAGTCTCGGCGGAAAGGAGCGGCGGCCAGAACGAAGATTACGGGTGAGACGCATGGGAAATCGCCCACGATTCCTCGAGCGTGAACCGGCGGGAAGAGCGACGCGGAAAATCACGGGAAAACGGATCGCGTTGATCGCGGCTGTTACCCAGAAACGATGAAACTGGATCGGAAGAACAGCGATCGCGTGAGATGGAATTTTCTACGGTTCATCGGGAATGATTTGCCGACGGAATCTCGACGGTGCCTCGTGAGTCACGGGGAAAGCGGGCTGATACGGCGAGCGAGCGAGAAACGTCGGCGGGCTGGCTGTTAATCGATGGCACTCCGGTCTGCAAACGAGTCTGTCGGAATTCGCGCGATCGAAAGGCGTGTCTGAGGATAAACTTGATAATTGGTATGATCAGCCGCGTCTCGGCCGAGTGGCATAAATACGTATCGGAGTCGCGGTTTTCGATCCGCTCGGCTTCCAGACGCAGTACTGCTACGAGATCCGTGCAACAAGGTTCCGAGGTTCGTTACGATCCTTTCGGGAACGCGTATTTTACATAAAACCGCGGTTATTTGCATAACGTAAATAATCGGGAAGAGCGGAGATCGAGAAGATTCTCGACGTGATCGAGCGACGATGTTACATGTCAGTGACACGATCTCGATGACACTTCGCGTTCTCCACGTGGCTTCGAGTGATATAACCTGCGCGACCTTGGAATATCCTCGAAAGCCAACGACACTTTTATAGCCCTGGAAGGACGTTAAACGACTAATGGTTACTCTCGCCGAGCGAAACGATCGAGAGTTTGCACGGACGAGGATAAAGACGGAATCGATCACGGGGGACCGCTGCGTGCCCCATCCTCGGTCGTCATCGGTGGCAATCGACACCCCGCGAATTCCTGGAAAGCCACCTGAAGGGGAACCGCCGATGAATACGAAATCGCTGGCCAAGAACGGAACCGATTCGCCGAACGGTCGAAAAACCTGTGGCGCGAACGAAAGAAGGGAAGAAAGAAATGGAAACGAGTAGGGAAAAAGCGGTAGAAGAAAAAGAAAAACAGGCGTTAATTAAACCAGTAGCCCGGCGGGTAATTAAAACACGTGGATCGGCCAAGCCGGGTGGATCCCCGGAGCCGTGTGGCTTATCGAAGCTAGCGATTTTCCAAGCTGGCTAAACCGCCGCGCGTGTACGTGATCGGAATACGGGGAAATTGCTGCGAACGCAGTCGATCTCCATTCGCGGAATAAGAGTGAGCACCATGAAAGGCACCTACAACGAGCTGGCCTACATAATGAAGACGTAAGGGGCGCGCCGCTTTGGTTAGGTAATTAATCGCGATGCACCGCGTTCCGCTAGGGGCCCGCTCGATTATCTCGGAAAGCGAGCCACCACCATCGCCGTGTGGCAGTCGCTCACGACCTCGACAGGACGACTTTCCTTTCCCTGATACCGGCCGACAGGTGAAAAACGGGTACGGGCGGAATTTCATATGGGAACGTCGCTCGAGACACGATCCCCGCGGTAGAAGGGATAGTCGGGATACCTCGACGTCGATGGGATCGATGTAACAAGATTTTAGCACGAACCAACCCGATGCTCGTGCGGCCGCGTTTTCTAACGAAATTCCGGCCAAGTTTCTAACCGGTGATATGGAAATGAAATTCACGACTAAGCTGGTTAGAAACTTACTTCGGTTATTCGCTTAACTCCAGTTTCCCGTGGAATTTATCTCTCTAAATCAATTTCCCGACCGTGCGTAAAGTCCAAACGACGCGATTTTCTTTTCTTCTCTATCTTTTGCCGAAGGTAATCCCGGAAAGACGGAGAGAACGGAGAAACTGGACCGGGATCGGGAGCAACAAACGGACGTAAAAGGCCATAAAAACAGACGTAATCCCCTTAGCAGCGAAAAATCCGTAGGCGCCGGATCGCGCGGAGGGAGGCGCGAATAAGTTATCCAGGAGCACCCTTGACTGCGGCCGGTGTGCCGGGGCACGTGGATATTGTTTTTAAAAACACCATTAACGAGGATGACTGTCAATCGCCTGAAGCACCGAGCGACGCGCGGCGTGCACGCTCGTGTAATCACATTACCCGGTGAGAGGAGCGGACCGCTAGCTCTACGCTCCTCTCGTCGGCGCACAATGGCCGCTGTTTTTGTAGTGTGCTCACGGCAGCCATTGTTACGTCATTATTCGCGTCCTGCGCTAGGGGCACCGCAGAAACGACGGGTAACTATAGCAGGATCCTCCGGTTGAATCGAACAGACCTGCCCCATAGCGCAAAAGGAAAGGAGGGTGAAGCTACTCTCCTCTTCGTCCCTCTGCTCTAGTCGAGCGTTCCAACCCTCTGTCGCTCGCGTGTGTACGTCGAAGGTGTTACCTCGTCGAATCGTAACGTCGGGGATGGTGGACTGGTTCTTATTTCTCTTTCCCTCCTTTCCGCTCCGGCCTCTGTCTGCTCGACCGCTCGCTCGGGGATGATCGTACGCGGAGCAGAATGGAATCGTTTCTTCTGGCGGCTCGCGATCCACCGGCGCGAACAATGAAAGGAGCCCCCCCGGAAAAAAGGAATGTTTGCCGGCGCAACCGACTTTTCCGTGACAGCTGCGGACAACACTCGAAGGGAACGGGAACGGGCCGTGAAACGAACCGCGGAAGCGAGCGTGTAACGCGTCGCCTTCCTGGGTCCTCTCTCGCTTCTGCCGACATTGTTGCGCGTACACGCCGTCGTTGATCGAACGTAACCACTCGACTGGCTTACGTTCCACCTTTGTGCGGTTGCATGTAAAAGCGCGGAGAATGGGGATTTCGTAACGATTCGGATTTATGTGCCTCGCGCAGGTTCGCGTTCCGCTTCGTTTCTGACCGGTCTTAACCGCGGTCTCAGTCCGAGCGAGCGCGGAATGCCATTGCAACGGGGAATTCCGCACGATGCCTCTCGCGGTATCGGCTCGCGTTAACGAAAACAATCGCCGCGCGATTAGCAACCCCTGTTTCACGGTCGGTAACCGATCGTTGAAGATTGGGCAATGAACGCGCGCCCCAACGGTCGCTTGCTTGCCACAGGGGCTGCACTTCGTTAGTCTCGAATAAATCGGCAGGAAACGTAATATCGCGTCGACTTGACCCTCGACTCGGGTCCCGGGCGGTCTGGCCTGTCACTCGACTCGTCGTTTCGCGTTGACGCGGGGTTACTGGTCGCATCAGTCACCCATCTGGCATTGCCTGGGACCTGGACCATCCATGCGTGCCGCCTTTACACCGTACCCTGTTATGCATTTGACTATCGACAATGCGCGCAACATGTCGGGAACGCACTGAGGGTGCATAAACGAGGCAGTCAGAGGGGCAGAAGACGCGGTTTCTAGGAGCAGATCAAATCAGGAACCCGTGCCAGTCCCTCTCTCTCTCCGGACACCTCTATTTGCCAGGCTATAGTCTCTCCTAACCACTCCACTCTCGCGTGAAATAGCAGCTTATCTTTAAACATTATCAAAATACCTTCCCGTGGCTTTTCCGCTGCCTAATATTACCGATACTAACGAACATGCTATCGTCGGACTCGTACGAGAGCCGCGGCAGGAAGTCGCGAGGAAAATCGAATTTTCCCGAGGAACGCGTTCGAATCGAGCGAAACCCCTTTCCGTGGAAGTGGCACTCGACTCTCTCGCGAGGAATCCCGGGCCCCCGTCCGCTTTTCGAGCGCCGGCTAACAGGATAAGAGCGTAGACCGCGAAGAAGACGAGGGACGACCGCAAATCGAGCATTCGCCGGCCGCTCGAGTCAATTGGTATTATTAGATTGGCAGCGCCGGGGGGTGGCGGAGCATCCCCCGATTACCGAAGCACCCTCGGCGCCCGGGCTGCCGCTACGTTACTGGCCTACGTGCGTGATGGTCGGCGGTAAATTTCATTCGAGGAATTATCATGATTGAATCAGCTTCGTACTCGCTCCTCTCCGCCGCCACTTCGCTTACACGGCCTGGATTCCCGTCGCCCTTCCACCCCCGGCCAGCCACTTCGACCACCCTCTCTGCCTCCTCCTCCTTTTCCTCCCCCTGTCCGCGCTCGTAAATTCAGCCTTGAAATTTTCCGTGAATGTAAAAGGCCGGGAGAGACAGACCTGCTCGTTCCACCTCGCGTGCGCGCCGTCGCGACCTATCGTGCCACTCACCCCCTCGGTTCCGTTGGAATTTCATTTACCGAAATATTACCCGATATGGAAATCGTGGACGGTAACCCGGCCGCGTTCTCGGCCGTCGCGTGAGCGACTTCTACAGAAGAGCGTAGTTCCAGAGTAATTTTAAGGCTCTTCGGGGGTCGTTCGAGTTTCCTCTGTGTACATAACGCAGACGAGTCGTCGTTTACCCCTCGGAGATCATAATCGCTCGAACGTTGCTCGTTCGTGTCTTTACGCTTTTTTCCAAAATTTCTATCCGGAAATGTCAACCGATATTCTACTCGCGCGAATACGGAAACCATATCGCCGAGCATCGTCGTGGTCCGAAAAGGAACCGATCGTGATCAAAGGCGATTTTATCTCGAATTTTCGGCGAGACGGGAGAAAGAGAAAATGGGAAATGCCGAGGAATGCGAGTATCTCGAAGGATAGGAAATTGGTACGCGCGAACACATGTTCGCGAATTGTACGGTACACGCGCGCGCTCGTTTCTTAACACGCATGAGAATGCGTTCTGTCGGCGACGCTTCTTAGGCCGCAGAAGTGATTTATGCACGGCCGTGTCACGGCCAACTTGATACAGTTACAACCCGCTAACTCGTTCCGCGGCCGCTGCCGCGTCGGGCTATAATTCGAGCGATTTTTTCCCGAGCCCGGCCAACGCTCGACCGAATCGCTCGCGGAGATAACATCTCGAAAGCTTATAGATTGGAAAGTCGCCGAGTTCTTAATTGATCGGCCGCGCGTTATTTCTTCGATCGCTCTCGATCCCACCTCTCGGTCCTGGCTCCTTCCACGCGTCCCGCTCGCCCTCTCCGTTTCCATTAATCCGTCTCTTCTGATCCGATCGAAATTCTCCGGCGCGATCATTAGAGTCCGAGCGAAACGCGATATCGCTGGCAGGAATTTTTCCCAGATAAAATCTACCACCGACGTATCCATCGAACCGCCGTTGCGTCAAGCGTCGGGCAAAAAAAAAAAAACACCTCCGAAATGGGGGGAAAAAAACATCGGGAAAAGAGTTAAAAAATTTCGCGTAAAAAACAAAAGAGACAGAGAAACACGAAAACATGATGGAGCGGAGAAAAATTTCGTTCGAAACTCGAAGCGTATCTGTCGCAATCGAACCAGGAAGAGTTCTGAAGATAACGGGTTTGCGAGCTACGCGCGTCAGCGTGAAAACAATCGGCCACGGATCGACGGGATTCGATTCGAATCCGCGTCTATTCCGATCGATTATCTGCGGAATTAATCAGCCGTCTGTGATAGACGCGGTCTCTGCTCGGACGCCGCCGACGCCGAAGTCATCGATCGAGTAGTTTGTCTAAGCTGCGGCTCTCTTGACCAATTAAACGTACCTAGACGTCGCGACGCGCGTTTCTCCCTTTCGTTTTCCCTCGTTGATTATCCCGTTGGGCCGCGACCTTGGCGCCTTACTCGACCCGTTCGTCACGGTGTCAGCGTCTCGCGGATTATCGAGTGGCGATTAGATAACCGAGCGATAACGATAGGCCGTCTTCCGATATCTCTGACTTTCCTCGCTTATCGGTCACGGCTAAGTTTGCGAAAATCTCGCCGGGAATCACGCGACGCCGATGCACCGTCGGCTGATGCCCCGACGCGATACGGCGTCGATCGATCGATTTTTCGACGCTGTCACGTGGCCTGCGAGGGAAATTTTTAGGAAGCCTCGTGGCTGTCGAAATATCTCGAACGTTGGCAATTACGAATGGCCCGGAAAGCCGCGTAATACCCGGATCAATGGCTAATGGGACACGAAATGGCGAAGGCGAGCTATTCGATCGTGACTGGCTGGATTTCGAGATCGATGGATATCGCGGGCTAACGCGATAATTAGTGGATTCCGCGTGGTTCTTTAATTGTACGTCGACTTGCCGCGTTCCACTCGATACCAGATAAAAGCGCGTCACGAACGTGTAATTAGTCAGCGCGGTGGAGGCATAATTAGTACGGAGTGCGTTCGAAAATTTATTTCGAATTTATGCAAAGTCAATCCCGGAGGCGAGAGAACACCGGTAAAATTCCGCGGAAAGACGCCGAGGCGATGCACGCGACGCGCGACGTCGCCGCAACGGCGCAATAACGATTACCAGCCATTCTGAAATTCATAGTCGCCGGCTAATGCGATCGACGATACGCGTTACGGTTGGCTCCGCAAACACCGGGGGTGGCCTCGATTGGGGGAACGAGCCTGGAGCTGTGCTCAAAGGGGGTTGGGTACCCTGAAAAAACTGCGGAGAGCCGTGTGGCACGACGACAATGGGGCCACCCCGCGTGAGAGAAACGCTCGCGACGCCGAAACACGCGTCGTCCCGCTTGTCTGTCGTCGGTGACTTTTACCAAACAACGCGGCGTCCTCCGGGGAACGGACATCGCTGCCGCATCCACGATACTAACTCGATCGCCGTGTGGCACGACGACAATGGGGCCACCCCGCGTGAGAGAAACGCTCGCGACGCCGAAACACGCGTCGTCCCGCTTGTCTGTCGTCGGTGACTTTTCGCAAACAACGCGGCGTCCTCCGGGGAACGGACATCGCTGCCGCATCCACGATACTAACTCGATCGAAATACTCGAATCTAATCGACGTCAAATATTCCCTGCGACAGATAACGAGCGTGCAAAGAGACAGGTTCGGACGATAAGAACGTCAGGCGATGATTAGACGTTCGACCGGGAACAAAAAGTGCACCTTGCAACGATACGAATCGGAGATAGAAATATTCCATTAAGGAGATAGCTATCTGACTCGTGGGAATGATTTGCGGGCTAATCCCCTATACGAAACGAAATAATTGATGTCTTCGAGGAGGGAACTGACTCGAAACGATTAACGCTTCGCGTTTAATGCTCGATTAAGTATTCATTCTTCGAATCGATCGCGAAACCGAACGGCTGAATACTCGACCAAACACCCGGTAATTTTCCTGTCAACGAAACTTTCGTAGATTTTATTAATCTGCCGAGAGACACCGGCGGACACGCGTGCATGCGCTTTTGCCTTTTCTCCAATTCGAACGCCGTTTCGAAACGAACGCTCGCGCGAATGAAATCCCATTGCGAGTAATTGATTTCAGCACCCAATGACCGCATACCGCGTGCGTCAATGTTCTCGGGAGAAAAAAAGACATTTCGCTGGCGTTGATAGATTCGTTGTTAAAGGGGTGAGGCGAGTGACAAGGCGACTCGTCAAAGTCAGCCGGCGCGTGATCGACGGGAAAGAAAACTATCGTGGAGAAAGGCAATCTCGTATCGGGGCGCGCATCGTTAACGCGTAATTGCCGAAATGCATGTTCGGAACACAGCCTTCGGGGCTGATCGTTTCAATAGCGGGGCTTACGGCTTAGAAATCTGCCCCGATCTCGCCATCCCCTGCTCGACCCCCTTCGAACGCCGGTATTACTGATTACAGAACCGCAACGGCCGCGACGGCAGCACGTGGCCCACGTCTGCGCCCGTCACAGTCACACCGGCCAATTTGCGTTTCCGTAATTTCCGCCTGACAATGGACCACCCTGTATATAATCGCGAGCGCTGGATAATCCGGCCTGCTACGAAATCGGGGAACGGTGGTCGATCTGCTGCACGCATCCTCGATCGTTCTACCGTAAAGAAGAGTATACCGCACGTTTTTCGCACGGTGATTCCGTACTGCTTATGCAAATAATTTCCGAAATACACGAAGAAAGAGAGGAACATAGAGAGAAAGAGAGAGAGAAATTACTCGAAACGGAGAACAAAGGAAAGGAAAGATTTCCAGGCAAAGTCAGCGACACCGCAAAAGGGGGCTCGTTCTAATTCCCTGAGTTTGGGAAGAAAAGACACCGAGGTCTTTTCATCGAGAGGGCACGCAGAGTCCTCGAGGATGGTCGGTCCTGCGGAAAATCCTTTCGAGAAAGCATCGGCGAAATCGGTAACCCAGAAGCAAGCAGCTCGGCTTAGGTACCGTAGAAAACAGACCGGAGAGGCCTGCCGCGGACTCGAACAATGGGCCTCGCAGCGGGGGTGTTCTCCGGGCCCATTCTCCGACCATCTATTTTCCTTTCGAATCCTTCCGAGAATTTTCCGCGCGACAAAGGCCGAGGGAAGACGTCCCGACGACAAAACCGGGCCCCGGTTTCCTGGGCAACTGTTGACAATCCAGCCTCTGGGCGGGCTTGCGGGCCGGGGTGTGGGATCGGGAAACACTTTACTGCCGGACGCCATGCAAAGCGGGCAGCGATTTTCGCACAATGGCATTAGAACGGTGCGCCGGGAAATCCGTTTAGAGTCGCTTCTCGCCGCGGAGGAGTTGAATGCTTAGCCGAGGGATGCGACGCGGTGGAAAGTCTGCGTGGTCGAACCCGAAACGGTCGATCCCGGCGGTGCTCGGTGTCGCGACGACCTCGGTGTGTCCGGTCGAGACACCCATAGTCAATGGGATCCCGTGGCGTGTGACGGAAGTCGACGAGGGACGAATCGAGTAGCGATCGGAAGTTTAGCGACTCGGTCGAGATTAAAAATTCCCCGACAAACCGGGAGCAGCAATTAAGACCGATGGAATAACGCGCAAGATCGCGAGCGGAACACGCTTCGATGAATGCTCGTCAGCCGCGTGTCTGGGGAACAAGGGTAGCCTCGAAAATCAGTCGTGCCGCGGCGTCCTCGATATGTGACTCGAATAATGGCCGCGATGGCTGGGGGTAAAAGTTGTCGGCACAATGGACGCGGGAGGAAGCTCTCGAGCTCCGAAACGGGATCTAGGCAAAAGGGGTTGTTAGCCAGCCTCTCTCCCTCTTTCTCCCTCCTCCTCTGGCCGCGTACCTGCGGCCCTTACACGCGTGCGTGCATACGAAGCTACGTACGTCTCTCTTTCTATCCGTGGTCTTTCGTGGTCCCGGTGGCGCGCGTTTGCGCATGCAACAGGCCCGTAGCGCAGGACTCTTTATTTAACTGGAGCACAGGAAGATGTGAATGCCTGGCCGTGGATTAAAAGCATCGTGACGAGCCGCGGCCGGGGGTGAGAGGGTTGCGTCACGAGCGAGAGGTGCAATCCAGCCGGAAGAGGACGAGGAGAGAGAGAGAGAGAGAGAGAGATGGCGAGAGGGTGGGTGGTAAAGAGCGAGCGGGACAGAAGAGGCGAAAGACGACGAGGCGCGAGGGAGAGGGAGCTAGTTCTGGAGAGGATC
Organism: Euglossa dilemma; assembly: GCA_002201625.1. Taxonomy (NCBI): domain Eukaryota; kingdom Metazoa; phylum Arthropoda; class Insecta; order Hymenoptera; family Apidae; genus Euglossa; species Euglossa dilemma. The sequence continues at coordinate 956,470 of NIJG01000015.1, read as the reverse complement.
ATTTGAATGAGTAATACTACACCTCGCGCACCCACCCACACTTCTATGGAAGTCCCGTGCGCGCAGCAGCTTTGTTTGATACGGCGCATTGTGCTGGCTGCCACCGGTTCACTTTATACCCCTGCAACGCACGCACACAGGTAGACGCGCGGCCGGCGTGCGTACGCCGATATTACTCTCCCTCTCTCTTTTTCTTCCGCGTCTTTCTTCCCTTTTTCACGAGCACCGGGTTCAGCTCCCGGCTTCAACTACTGAAAATTGTATTATAATGCGGCCGGGACAATGAGGGAGCGGCTCGGTCAAGTTGCCTTATGCCAATCTCGCCGTGGAGGCGGTTACGATTTCAATGAGGAGGAACCGGCCGAGTCGGTCCAGGCCGCGGGGAAAATTCTCCGTGAAAGAGTTCTCGATCTGATCCCCTTGCCCGTCGGCGTCGTTTCCTCTTTCCCTTCTTCCTGCGATAAACCTCGTTAGCCGCGATTCTTCGCTTACTGCTTCCGAGACTTCGCGGAACCCGAGATACTAGCAACGAACCTCGCTACACCGTATTTATAGTACCGTCGAGGAATAATTTTTATCGCGATCGGTCTACGAGGGGTTGATCGAACGGTACCGAGTCGAAAGCGAAACCGGAGAAAATTCGGAAATCCTTCGGTGAAGGATGGATTGCTACAAGGGTGGAAATACAGGACGCAAAGGACAGCGGTGACGTACCCACACCGAGTGGCGTCTAATCGCGTGTTCGACGAGCAGCGGCAACGCGGAAACGAGACGGTGGACGCGCGTGGCAGGACGCTGCAACGGCGCCGATAACTAAGGCGTATTTTTATACGCTCCCCGTCGAATATTCGCGTGTGTTTAAAGCAATTTTAATCTCCCAAGAAGCGTTTGATGGTATTTTTCCTTTGGTAATTGCGAGTTCTCGAGTCAAAGACTCGGAATGGAACTTTGCGTAGTATTGTTTCTCAGGGAAAGGTTCTCGCGTAAATTCGGGAAAGATAAGAGGTAAATTGAATTTCGATTCGACTCCTTTCGCGAAATTGCCGAAGATCGGGGAGGAAAGTATTTGCAGAGAAGAGAGGAGATATTTTTGAACGGAAGAGGGGAATCGCGGTGAACCGAGGTAAATTCCAGAGCCGGTATCTACGATCTGGATAAGCCTGCCGTAAGAAGCGGAGATAGGGCGGGTACTACAAGAAAGGGATAAACGTGAATTTCGATTAATCGAAGGGACAACAAGTTGTTATAATCTCGGGGTATACCCGAATAAACGAGGGACCCCGTGTAATCTGGGGGATGAAACCGGAAATCACGTTCCGCCCCGTACGTTTCATTAGCCGGAGAACTTATAAACAATAATGGCAATAACGGCCCCGGGTTAAACTGTTGCCCGTTCGTGCATTTAACCGGCAGAACCGAAACGCGTATTACAACGAGGATTTACGTAACGATTTGTCACGCAATTCTCTAATTTTACGTTCCGAGATTACGATATTTTCGGGTATTAAGCATCTTCCGTGGTAGAGGATCGTCCGGCGGGGAAAAGCCTACGGTTTCCGTGGAATAAAATATCGCGTGGAGGAAAATTAGAGAACTCTATCGTTCGGCCGGGTCCACCCATTCGCCGTAAATCATCCGGCAAGCGTCTAGATCCACGAAGCCCTGCCCCCGATAACCCGAAATGATCCCATTCGTGTTCGTCCGAAACAAAACAAGCGCCACAAATCACAAAGAATCCGGCGGTTCCCGCGGCCTTACGAGCGCGGTATCGAAACGGAAAAACAGCGGCAGCCCCTGGGCTTGCAATTTACGAAAGGCGTTTCACGGTTCGGAGAGAGTGGAGCTCCTTCGCGGATTTTCCGCAAAGAACGCGGCGGGAAGGGGCCGGCGGAGGCGGCCGGAAGCTTAAAGGGCTTGCGAGATAGGTGAAGTTAGACAACAAGGAGGATGCGCGCCGGGCTTTATCGCAGACAGCAGGATAATTAAATTTGTCGAGGTGATTTATGGCGTTGCACGAAGGGCTCGGTGATGCAGGGAACGGGGGTGGCTCGATACGCCTCGGTTCCCGGAGTTACACGACGCGCCAGCTTCGCCGCGACCCCCTGTCCTTTTCCTTCTTTTCTCCCTCGGCCGGCTACCAAGCGTGTATTCCACCAGAACGCACCGAAATTGTCTGCCCTGTTTATCTCGCCATCGCGAAATACCAGGGTGGAAAAGGGAAGGAGAAACGATATCGTGACCGGTATTAAATAAAACAACCGCGCGTCGACCGACAGCTGGAATTAGACCGCGGATCGAACGAAACCCGATCGTTCTCGAGGAAATCGGTTCTGATTCATTCTTGGATTTCTTGTTAACGCCGCTAGTTAGTAGTTTTCCTCCCCCCGCCCTGCTAACACCGGTGAATCGCAATTGCGCGCAGCTGGAAAGGTGCAAGTCGTCCCACGATTGTCAGGCCGGCGCGTGACGTTCGACCAGTCATTTCGTCCGAGGATGTAGGATCTACCCTAAGACAGGTGTCGTCAAAACAGCCCATTAAATGTACAGCCGCGCTACGGCTAGTTACAAGACGAAAATTTCACGGCGCGGCTTCGCTGGCGACGTGTCGAGTGAAACTTTAAAGGCGGACGCCACGGTAACAGGCGCAAAACACGCGGTCGCATTAAAAGAAACGCCTTGGCTGAATAATTTACTCGTATCGACGACTTCCAAGCGGCGGTTAGAGCTCTCGCCTGTAAGCATGTAAAGCCGGTGACACGTAGCAAGCAGATAAGAGGCCGCTATCGCGGCGGGTTCCCGTGAAAAGGAGGAGAGAAAACTCGCCCCTCGGCTATCGGGAAAATCGAGGCGAAAAGAATTAGGGGCGGCGGTTATACACCTCCCACGGGGTGGCGTGGCGCGGGACAAGCCTTCGAGGACTTCTTCTGCACCCTCGATGCCGAGTGTCGCCCGGCCTTGTTAAATATTCAAGCCTGTAATACAATATCCAACGCGTAGAAGGCCCGCTACGAGCGGGATAAACGATTTGCGAGCGGGGAGCCAGAGAAGCGCCATTTTTTTCCTGGCTCGAGGCGTTTAGGAAAACACGAGTCACGTAAAACAGAAACGTTCGTTTAATCCTTCGATTAATTCCTCGATCGCGTGTCAGCTTTCGGTATCGAGTATCTCGGGGGATGGCGAGCGTCGACTTCTCCGGATGACGAGGGGGTGGAATATTCGGCACGAGATCGAATAATTCTAAGGGACTGGCAACTTACAAACTCGTCGAGTTTGCCGTTTAATAATTTAACCACCGACAGACGAGATCCGGCGAATTTTCTTACGACAGCAACCGTCGATCTCGAACGAATAATTCATGGACGATCAGTCGAGGAGCGGAGAATTTTTACGGAACCCGAACTATCCGATTTCGTTGCTGGAGAATTTAGTAACGAGTTCTAGGGAATTTCGACGAAATCGCAACTATCGAATCTCGTATCGCGATAATTTATCGCGTCCTTGAAACTCCATCGTATCGAACTCCATCGATTCACGGCTCGTCGAGTCGATAAAGCGACGTCGTCGCTGTTACAAAGGGCTTTCTTTCCGAAAGGTGCCGGAGACCCTTTCGCTACGCGACTGATAAAGAAGCCGCGTGATATCTGATACCCGAAACGCTTGATAAAAGCAAATCCCTGGCGTTGTTAACCGGCGTAATTGCTGGTTCGGTAATAGGCAAACAACGGCGATGTGTCAACGACACGTGACACGTCGATGAACTCGTAAACACGATAAAAATACGCTGCCGGCGGGCTGGAGGGGAAGTTATCTTTTCGTGGTTGATTGCACGGCCGGGGTGCCGCGAGAAAGGGCAGGAAATTTGCAATATTTTTCAATGGAGAAAAAGCGACGCCGATGGACGGGGTGTCGTGCCTCGTGAATGAAAAAGAGAGATTTTCTCGAGGGCGGCAACGGCAGACTCATTTACTTCGTTTTAACGCCACTTTCCCCGGAAGAATCCTGATCTGCCTGCGAAATAGGCTCTTTCGCGAGCATGGAATCGCGATTGGGTAATCGATCGAGAAACTTTCCGAAGGAAAAAGGAAAATTTTCTCTTGGACTAAATTAACGAGCCAACAGTCGAATGTTTCTTCATCTCGAATTCATAAAACGCGATGCAAAAATCACTGAATTTCCAATAATTCTAAAAATCTGCATGATACACTATTACCAGAAGTTAAAATTCACTCGCAACCCACAAACGATCCACCACTCGCTGTACTCGGCATTAATCTTCGGATACAGAGGGAGAATATTAAGGGAAATATACCATCGATCGGAAGATCGAAGAAGGATCGAGATATCGGCGATTCGCGCGGAATTCTGGTAGGAACGAGGAGAGAAATGGTGGAAAGGGGCTGCCGAATGGAGCGTGCTCGAATCGGGGATGAGCGGGTCGCATGAGCCAAGAGACGCGAAAGAGGAAGAGGCGAGGGGAATGGCGGGCTAAGTTGGCGAGGGCCGGTTATTTTAATAACGTTATAATAAGACGTCGGGATTGATGCTGAACTATTCGCTGGCAGCGTAGCGGGAGCTTAAAGGCACGGCACAGAGAGACGTCTAGATCTAAAGGCTGTCGCCTACGAGTCATTAACATACTTACTACCGTGCCCGTGGTGGCGTACGATGTTTTCGAGAGATCTCGCCGCGGGAGCCGCGGAACTCCCTTTTTCCGGCGATAAAATTAAACGAGCCGATTTCTGGCGCACCAAGGTTCCCGTTTGTATCTGTCGGCCCGCCGCGTGCCTCCTCTACCCTCGCGAGCACGCGCGGCCGCGCGATTAATTCCACGCTGTTTACGCGTTATACACCGTGCCGCGATGACAGTTATCGGGACGGGTTATCGCGCGAAATCGCTGCGCGGATAGCGCCGCTTTTCGCATCCTTTTCCCAGCTTTCTTCACTGCGACTCGCAAGAATAGCGCGGATGCGTTCGAGTATTTCGATTTCGTTCTTCTGGATGGTTCGCTAGTGAGATGACCAGAAGGATGACCGGAGACGAGGCGATAAACGAAAAGGCGTAACGGGCGAGGCAGGAGCGATGATCGGATTTACATTCGGCCGATCCACGGATCGTCCTGGCGGGTTTAGAGGGGCAATAAAGGATGATGTTTGAACACGAAGGCTCGGCCTCTGGGTCTCCTCTTCCTCTCTCGCCTCGTGGCCGCACGGCCTAATCGTTTCTCCCACCAGCGTCGATAGAAGTGATCGTGCCCGATGACTTTACGGGCGTCGATGCTCGTTCTCTTGATTTACGACGCCCCTAACCTTCGCCGCGTTACCTACATTGTTTCCCCCGCGCTGGTTTCTCTTTACACGCGCTGCTCGTGCCTCCGCCGAGCGGAGAGCAACCCGAGGCCGACCTCGACCTCGCAAGCCTAATGGCGTGCACCGTTGTCTTCCAGCCGACCAACGATCCAGTTGCTGCACCATGCCAGACCACGGGTTTTCCCTAACCACAGGGGGTTGTCGCGAGAACCCATTCGACCCGACTTCCGGTCGCAAGTCGTTCGCTTGCAGGGACGTACACCCTTCTCGACGTCTTACCGTCGACTCCAAGTGACGAATATTCGAATTTTGGAAAAAAAATTTCCAGCCTACCGAATGGGACAAAGGTTCGGCGATTCATTGGTGGTGCGAGGCGTGGATTGGACGTGGTTATTTTTCCCTGCGAAACGGTACCTTTCCTCTCAACGGGTTACAGCTGCGCGCCCGCACACGGAAACCGAAAGGTGCATCGTCGTGAGAAAGAGAAAGAGGGAGAGAGAGAGAGTTTCTCGTGCTTTCAGCGTACGGTTTTTTAGAGGACGCGGGGCCAGCTGCGGCGTCAGAGTGCCGCACGCGTAAAAGGGGAAATACCTTGGCAAATCAGATGCTACGAAACGACTGAATTACGAGCGCCGCCGTCGTAAAACGGGCCGGCGTTGCGTCGCCCGTGTTGCCGGATAACAACTTAATTGCTCGCGCTCGCGCGTTGTACGTACGCGTATTAACCGTAATTAAGAGGAATCGAATAGCTTGTTGATTGAAGCCGCTTTATCTCGATCGCCTGCAAATTTCCAAAGAATTAACCCACCCGGCTACCTTTCTGTCGTTCGCGATAGCCCCGTTTAATCGGTGCTTCGATTATCGACAATTTTCTCCTCGCTCACCGAGGTTACCCAATCGCGATGTTAGCAGAACTTTTCGAACCCCTTCGATGTCTCTAAACTCGCATAATCGGCGCAAGATTCGCAGGAGAAGTTATCCCGTTCGAGGACTTCGTAACTCGTCCACGATTTCGCAACGACGCCTAGTTTCGTACGGGAAAATTGAATGGCGAAATTGTAACGACTGGTTCATTAGCATGTTCGTCGTCCGAAGGTATTAATACGAACTTGTAATCGACGTATTATTACGTCCCGGCGGTATTCGAACGATCATTGCTCGATTACGTTAATTAACAGCGGGTCCGATATCGCGGGATCTAAAGTATCCGGGATATTTTAAGGGGAAAAATACGAAAACTCGTTGTCCCGACGCGGCGCGTCGGTAACCCCGGCTAATTAGCATGCCCGGGCCGTAGGAGGAGGAAGGATCGGCGATATTTTTCCACGTGGCCGGTCTCGCGAGCCACGAGCAGCCTAGAGATACCGGGCTGGCTAGTCGGACAGGGCTAGATGTTGTTTTGCAGCGCCGGAATAGATATCGGTGGTGGCTGGCGCGGAGACAGGGAACTGCCACTATTTCTGACAAGAAGCTTCTTCTTGCCTCCTCTCGGCCTGTCCAACGTCACGGCCCCCCGGTGTCCCCCTCGAGCAGGGGCGGAAAGGGGCAAGTCGCGCAAGAGAAGGCGCGCACGTTAATAGAGGGCAGACGCCGAAGCGGCCAGGAATAACCATCGGGATGTCACACTTCCATATAGACATCCACGCAGAGCGGTTTCGCTCGATGATCTCGTTCGCTGTTTCGCTCTCTTCTTCTCCTTCCGTGCCGAGCCTTCTTTGGCATCTCCTCGCTTTCCTCGAAAACATTCCCTCGCGATCACGGACAACGAGCGATCCCTAATATACGGGGAACGTAGGCGAACCTCTTTTCGGTCTCGGTTCGCAGAGACCGTCGAGGTTATCGAGCAAGATTTATCCGGAGACGCTGCGATCTCGAGTCGTCGAAATTTCGCCGAAAGTTGCGTCAACGGTATCGCGTTTACTTATTTACGGGTATTCCGTCGAGTCGAAGAGTTCGACTTGACTATCGATGGAAAATGGTCGATGCGCTAATAGCATTCGTAAAGAGATTCAACGTAATAAAGGGCGACGAAGATGGTGACGTGGCGCAAGGGACGCAGGGGATCCAGGCTTCAACGATCGATCACTGGGAGTAGCTGAACAACGCGTGCAAGATGAATGGGTGAGCGCGAAGCAGTGAATGAATCCGAGATTTATGAATCCACACCGGCGTCCTCGGTCGTGTTTATCTTAGCAACGATTCATATTTTCCCCGCGCCCATTGTACGGCTCCAGACTCCTCGGAGTAGAAGGTTGGTGAATGAAAAAAGAAGGAGTAAGAAAAAAAGAAGGAAAATGGAGAACGCCTTCGCGTTTCCACGGTGCAATTTCTCGATCTATGAATCAGTCGATCCGACGGTCCGAACAAAGACGGTTAAACGCGCGGCGATCCGCGTTAATCGCGCGTTCACAGATTCGTCTAACGCGTCGGAAAACGCTCGACCAAGATCGTTCTTTGAAGTGGACGGATGCTAAACGATCCCGGTATAAATCTTCTCGCGACAATCGCGTAGTGCCAACTGTGTATCACGCGGTTAGTCTAGAAAGAGGATGACGTTTCAATGGTACGATTGTTTAAAATCACCCACTCCTCGGGGTAACGAGCGGAATTTTCCGCGCAGGAAGCTCCGTTTCGTATCGGATAGGTGCCGTTTAGAGACACGCTGGATCGGAGAGAGTTTCCACGAAGTCTAGGAAAGTATACACCCCGTTTGTTCGGTGGACGAGACGAGAAAAATAGTCGCGGAGCTTCGAAGATTACTCTCGCGAACTTGAACTCCATGCATCATCCGAGCCATCCGTGGGCCAGAGCGATTAATTCTGCTTTTGGAATTTTTTCAAATTTTTCGTGCCAACGCGTTTGATCGATGCTCGACTTTTTAAACGCAAAGCGAATTTGCGCTTGTTACCTCTCGCGCAGTTGATATATCTGCCGAATCATCTTTGGCTTCGCTATATTCCATCCAGTCAATCTTCCTCCGAATTAAATATTTATTTAGAAGAACGTCCGAGTTCTTTACAGTTTACGTGAAATACGAGTAGAACGCGCAACGAATCGACTCGTTGTCCGCGAATTTTTCCCAGGATCCCTGGCTCGAACTCTCCGACTAAATCGAGTGAATTCTCGGTATCCATTTCTCCCGTAAACCGCAAAGAGACATTTGAAAAGCCGAGGGAAAAGCGAACGGTGGAAAGAGACCGGCGAGCGAGGAAGATCACGAGCGGTTCTAGGAACGCAGCCGCGGGCAATCGGAGATGCAATGCCAGGTCAACGCTTCTCGCGACTGACGCTTATAAATCCTCAATTAACAGGGACTTATGATTCACTGGACGCGGCGAGACGATGAAACGAGCCGGCAACTTCGTAGGCAGCGGGCGTCGCGCGAAAGCGGCGTGGAAAAAGGGAAATCGCACGCGCGATCTGCGACCGGCGCGGCCGAAAGGGACGAAGGAGCAGAGAGAGGAGCAGAGAGAGGAGCAGCAGCGCCGCGTGCATGCACGTGCGCCTCTCCTCGGCGAGAGAGGACGGCCGGGCATTCTAAGTTTCGCGTTACTAAGTTTATCCTAAGCTCGATGTCACGCGAACGAGCACTTAGCGAAACGTCGCCTCTCGCGAGCGAACGACGCGAGACGCGCGTTCGACACGCACCTGCCGTCCCGAGACCGTTTACCTGGCCTCCTCCTCTCCTCTCCTCTTCCACTCCTCCTCCTTCATCGGGCACGCTCGTCCAGGAGCGGAAGCCTCGCGGAACAACGAAACCGAGAGATAAAAAGCCCGATGCCACGCTCGGCCGACCTATATCTTTATCTCCGCTTCGAGAGTAACGTCATTCGATAATTGTAATTGTCAACCGGTGATAATTGGATTAAACGGCTTGTTAAAACGAGAGGATCTTGTTTGGATAGCGATCCGAGCGGTTGGCCGGCGATTAGGGCCTGCTATTCTTTCCCACCTCGAGATTCCTGCCCGATATTTGGAACACGTTGAGCAAACACGCAGATCTCGACGGGTTATTGTCACGGCTCGCCGTTATCGCGTTATCTGCTGCGGGTAGACAGAGATTTCGTAATAGAATGTTTGGTACACGCAACCGAGTGGATGTGGCGCTGTCGATTGTTACCTCTCCGTCACGCGAACACCACTGTTTACCGAGTTCGAAGACACCTGGAGATCCGCTGTGAATCCACGGAAAGTCGAGCGAGGCTTCCACCTCCGGTCGAGAGAGAAGGGATCCGTGGAGAAAGCAGTCGGAAGACGACGAAGTCTCGATCGAGGGTGGATCGAGAGGAAGAAATTCCTCGATTTCCCGCCAGTCCACCGACGCGGCGAGTCACGAGCACTCGACAGGCCGAAGTTATCGGCCTAATCGGAGATGCTGGGCCCATTGTCGAAGAAGATAAGCGGAGGCAAAAGGCTTCGACGCCTGTCCGTCCCTCCGCTCGATGACCACCCAAGATCTAGCGCCTATTCGTGAATGACAAATGCGCGGCCGCGAGGCGGCTCCGAGGACAGCTCGCTGGAAGATAGCGACGCTCTTTCTCTGTTCTCTTCGCGGCAAACCACGAGGAACCAGTTACAGGGAAGAGAGCAGAATCGGCTTCTTCGAACAGCGGAAAGTGCAAATGCGTATCATCTGGTAATATCGGCTAATCAGAGTTCCATCCTGTATAAAGATTTCGCGTGTACCAGCGTCATAAAACCGAGTGGTACACGCACCGGTACGCGAAGGATACGCAAAAAGGTGTACGCGACGCGGTAAAAGAGCGGAAGCGAGAGCCACGCGATAAACCACGCGCATTAGTCGGCAGATAAATCCCGGTGAAATAGAAAATCAAAGTGCGCGGATAGAGCCGAGGAGGGAAACAAAGGAGCAGCGCGGAGCCTGAGAGGCGAAGGTCTGGAAAGAAAGCGCTGTCGGACACGGGATAGACTCGGTTTCGGAGCACGGACAAGAAATCATCCACCGAGGAAAGCACTTTGTCCTATCTCGTTGAATGATGAAACTCGCGTAGATAGCATAGAGAAGCGGAGAGGCGTAGATAAGACGGGGCAGATAAGCGGGATCGCGAGAGAAAGAGGTCCTTTCCGTGGCCCGGACAAAAGGGGGGCGCCGAGGAGCTGGCCCGGGGAAAGGAGTAAGAAAAAGACGGGGCCCCACGCCCACACGCGACGCTGACAGAAAGAAAAAGATCGTGTCGCGATGCGGACGTGGTTCGCACCAGCCCGGCTGACTGATCCTCTCAGCGGCGCGTCTTTCAATACGCGCGCTCGCGGACCAACGCTGATTGCCGTCGTTCGCTCAGACGCGTTTCGCCTGCGTCTTTTGTCGCCAAATCGCCGGGACGACGTCGACGCGCGGCTCCCGCGGCGACCACCGCGCGATTACCCGTCTGCCAATTGACGCCGCAGCTTTCTCTCTCCGAAGACGACGAGAAAATCATTTCAGCCTTGCTGGAAACGACCAATCCAGCCGCGATCTTACCAAACTTCTCGCGCGCACCGCAGAGAGTCGCGAGTGGAATTTTAGTATATCCACGACTCGGAATAGTCGTGTCTATTTTCGTCCATGTTTGGAAAACTCGGTGTTATCGGGTTTTAAAGATAGGAAACGTAACGAGCCTTCCTTTCGTCTACGAACGGTCTCGTTTTCAACGGTCTCGAAGAACTCTTCCGCTCTACTCGAGGCGCAGTCCACGAATACTCTTCTCTCGGGTACATCGATACGAAGGTTCGAGCCGAGCCATCGAAGGAGCGTCGCGAGCCTAGGAAAAAGTTGAAAAGGGGGCAACGCGACACCGGCGGGGTTAATTGCAGCGGATCTATTCGCGAAAGCGAGTACAAGGCTAAGGTCGCGATCGCGACGCACGGTTCGATCGTTCGATCCTTTCGTTTTGGTTGGCCGCGGCGATGGTGGTCGGTAATGCAAATCGATGAGCGCCGCTGTCGAACGTCCCTGGCTGACACACGGGCGTCGCGACGCGGCCTGAACTCCACCCGTGAAATCAGGCTGCGCTGACGTGTTACAAGACAGCGCCACGCAGAGGGCAAACGTAGCACTTAACACCAGCCCGTCGTCGGGCTCTCGAGTCACGCCGATTATCTCGACGATCGACTCGCTTGGAATCCGATCGATTAAACGCTGCTCGACGAAACCGGGCGAATGCACGGCCGATATCCGACGTCTGCCGCGGAGTGGAAAAAAAAGAAGCGGAGGAAAAAACGGGAATGGAAGATAAGCAGCCGGGTAATTTACGAAAGAGGCGAGAAGGGAGAACGCGGCATTTTTGGGATCGAGCCGCACGAGGCACGTCGATTTTTCGAGATTCTCGCCGCGCGCGTTCCCTTTTTCAGGCCGAACGAATTCTGAAGCGGCGACCGGGTTAAATTTAGCCGGCCTGAGGTCGAAAAACGAACTCATCGTGACTCTCGAAGCAAC
>NIJG01000015.1:926125-939651 GCA_002201625.1 Euglossa dilemma | reverse complement strand
CCCATCACCAGCCTAGCTTTCGTCCACGATTTATGAATATTACCTGGCGGACGCGTTCCTCGTCACGTGCACCGGTACTTGGAAAAATTTCCTTCCACGATTCCCTTTGCTTCACCGCCCTGCCTTTTCATCGCTTGCGATTACTAACGAGAATCTGTCGATCCGAAATCTACCGAGAAATACACCGTGTAATTCGCCGATATGACACAGAGGGTAGGATCATTTTGATTTACACCCTCGGTTGATTAATGTGGAATCTAAAAGTTTTCGGTGCTACCTGCAGTTGGTTTGGAATTAAAAATATTAAGAGACAGATTAAAAGACTGCAGCGAAGGGGTTAAGCGAAGCCAACGCGAAAGGTCGAAACGTCGGTGTTTGAAAAGGAATATTATTTTTTCTAGCCGATCTAATCGAATTTGGTCGGCGTTAAAGACTTATCCAAAAGTCGATCACGAGGCAGAAGAGAGATTGCTCGGGAGAGGCTCGGAGCGGAAGGGGGTTTTGTGGCATGTCGCGCGCGAGCAAGCTGGCTGGTTCGGGAATATTTTGAATAATCGTCGGTCCCGGCACATATATCGCGGTGAAAAATAGCTTAAGTGGTAGGTGCCAACTTATGCGTATACGTGTATTGTTGCGTAGCACGAATGAGAAATGGCCGCTATGGCGCGGCTTTGATACACGACGAGACGTAGCGACTTAATTAATATGCAAAAGGGAATATGTATTATACATGTTAGATCCATCCGGAATATATAATCGATCGGCGCGGAGATTATCCCGGCTTTTCTACCCTCGAGAGACTCTCGGAGACGTGATCGGCCGAACGAACGGTTTTCGCCGTTGAAGAAACCCGGAGGACGCCTCGAAAGAGCTCGGAGGCAGCGTCGAGACGGTGAGGGCTCGAGAGGAATCGTGGCCGAAGACTCGGAGCGGCGCTAATTTCCGCGCGGTCGCAATTGAAACGATGGCGACCGGTTAAACGAGTCCGCTAAACAGCGGCGAAAGAATGGCACTGTTCTCGCGATATAATCACCGGCTGTCCTCGCGATTATCGTCGCGGGACGGGTGTGCCGGAGCGTCTTGTATCGCGTTACGACGCTACACGTACTCGGGCGTCGGATCTCGCTGGCAAAAGGGGAAGAGGAAGAGCGAACGGCGACCAGGGAAAAGCCTGGAGAACGCGAGGACGTCGGCGAGAGGAAGAACGAGCGATGGCAGACGGCCGGGGCGGGGAGGAAGGTGGAAAGGATAATTTATTATGCTGTCAGTATGTCGCTCACAATGACCGCCTCCTCGATTTTAGTGACACGGCGATTATCGTCGCGACCGATCTCAGCCGATCATCGTTAGCATGAATAACGTGACAATGGTAATCCCTTTCGTGAAAGTGCTAACGGCCATATACGTGCCGCGACACCAGATGTCGCCCTGAGAATGTAGAAGAGATCGTTGTTGCGAACCCTGGAGAAGAAGAAGAAGAAGGAAGAGAAGAAGAAGAAGAAGAAGAAGAAGACGAAGAAGAAGGAGAAGAAGAAGTAGAGGCGAAAAGAGAGGGAGATGGCGCGAGGACATTCACCACGAAACACGAACGGGCCTCGACACGTGGCGCGTATATACGCGCTCGTCACCCGATGAAACGCTTCTAAAAATATTTAGCGGCGGGACGGGCACCGAGAGGGAAAAAATGAGAAAAACGGCAGGTCCGACCAGAGGGTTTGGTTTTAATTTGGCTAGCGGAACGCGAAGATTCGCGACGCCGCGAGTATCGCTCGCCCACGTGATTCCCATTGCTTCTGGACCTCTTCTCCGGAGATCAAACGTCCCTCGGGATCAAACTGTCCCGAACTTTTTACACGAATCTCTTTCCGTCGCGTTTTTAATCGTCTCACGATTCGATTTAACCTTCCTCAAAACCCGTACCCCGAAATACCGTGCGAGTGTTCCCGCCACGAGGAAGCAGACTGAACCGCGAAAGGTTCGAACGTAGAAACAGCATCCGGGGAGTGTAAGAGCGCGACGAGAGCTAGTAGCGAGATATTCGCGCCAGGAAGTAAGAATCTGTCGGTCCTTCGACTTTCCCCGGGGGCGTGGAAATATTCTCGAAGCAGTTTCCAAGGGTTGATCGCGGCTGCCGAAGGGTGGCGACGAGTCCGCTCCTCGAAGCGGCACCGGCCTCGGATCGTGGGGGGGTGGGTTTTCGGGGATGGAAAGTGGCCCCGTTACAAGTTTTACTGCAGTTTTGCGGCTCGGAACAGCGAGCGCGTAACGGCGGGCAATTGAATTTAAATATTCAATTATGCGATGTGTAAATGAAATAGAAGTCTTATGCAAATCGCTACACGCGCCGAGGGTTGTTGCAAATTTAAAGGGTTAAATATTTATTAGCGGAGGGTTAACCGAGATTTATGGCCGAGCTTCTCCTAATATTCCCTCGCCGCGTCCGGTGTGTCGTTCCTCCGGGGAATATCGTCCGCGTCGCTCCTCTCCGCAACCACGTCTTCGCCGTTTAATGATCGATATCCTTCCGCCTCTCGGCCGATAAGCGTCCTCTCCACGCGTCCTTGGCCCAAAACCGTGGCGAGCTGCGGCGAAATCTTTATCGCCTCGATCGCCTTTCCCCCGCTCGTGCCTTAATTAATTCCCGCGACCTCGATGGCCGCGTTTATCGGCTCGGGAATCGTCCCTATCCTCGCGACAGAGCCGAGTCGCGACAGCGCTCTCTCCACCAACGTCACACGTCGTCGAGACGTCTACCCCTTGCGCTCGAGTTTCGACCACGTCGGTGCGAGTCGAGGGAATTTAATTAAACCGATCGCAATTACGCGACCAACCACGACTGACGTTCATAACCAAGACGACGAGGAACTCGTCGAGAATGACAACGGACGACGACGACGACGACGACGACGAAGATGACCATGATGATGACGACCATGACGATGACGACGACGGCGACGACGATGACGACGACGACAAAGAAGAAGACGACGAGCAGCGGCAATCGGACTGCGTTATCTGGCGGACGATGACGACGCACGGCCGTGTGTTGACGCTTTAATTAAAAAGGACACGAAGGTGTTCTGCATGCACAGGGAAAGGAGCTGGAGGCTTTATCTCGAGCGGAGATCTCGTCGGTATCGGTGTTTCTTGATGGAAATTACCAGGCAGTGAATGTATTGTTCATCTCTCTCTTAATTCATTCTTTTTTTTCTTTTTTTAACTCAACAAGGCTAACATTTATTTATAATGAAAATACGTTGATTGAGACAATAGTTTAAACAAGTTATCATTATCGGTAATATATTATCGCTATGTAATGCTAGTCGTATACAATTGTTCGGGTGAGTCTGCATGTTTTTCTTTTTTTTTTGTCGCTTCTTCGTTTTCCTCCATCTTTTTTTTTCTCCTCTACACGTCAATCTCCGTCCAATCTCATCCAATCGTTCCTTAAGCCTACGTTTAGGTAAAAGTTGTAATCGTAAACACACATACATGCACAATGTCCGTCGACGTGTACGCTGAGAGCTCGTCTCTCCCGACGCGCGTCTATAATTATGCACCTCGGTTAATTGAAACAGCGTGTGTGCGTGTCCTCTCTCTGTCGCTGAATATACGCGTGTGTCACTGCGTGTGCCTACGCGCCGTGTGTTCCTCCCTACGTCCGCGATACGTGTGTCTCCGTGCGTGCGTGTGTGTATGTCTCACCGTGTAAATGTAACCGTGTAACGCGTCCACGCTGGCGCGCGTGCGTGTTCGTGTGACCGTCAAAAGTGTCCGTACGTGATTCGTAATCTCATCCGATGCCGGTGCGCGCGCGAGGGCACGCGCGCGCGGAAAGAGCACACCGTGTCTCGTCTCCGACAAACGTTCAACAATCGCACGAAACGATACGTAACGATGCGAAACGAGAGAGAGAAAAAAAAGGAGAAAAACAGATACGTACAACGCTATTCGACGAAAGACAAAAAAAAAAAACGAAAAAAAGGTGAAAAAAAGGAAAAAAAAAAGAAGAGGAAAGAAGAGAAAAATAAGAACGAAAGATATATATAAAACGCGACATCCTGGACAAACGATCGGTTGTTTCTCACCCGGGCGGAAGGAGGGATCGATCGAGCGGCGATCTCGCCCCCTCCTCGCTCTCGCGAGGCCCCCTCGAACCTCTTCGAGGCCGGCCGCGCCCGGCGGGAAAATAATAAATGTACAGAGCACGTGAGACGCAAGCTACATCGACCGAGCATCTCTGTGAAACCTTTCGACCACGGTCGCTCCAGAGAGATCCGAGCTGTCACGCGAGGGCGAAAATGTTAAGATCGGCGAGGAAGCTCGTTCGATCGTCGATAGATCTCAAGAATCGTTCCTCTCCCCGTTTTATGCCTCGCGATCGCGACCGATCAGATCCGATTAGAACGAGAATTTTTGTATTTCTTCCTTCGGTTTCGATTGATTTTCCGATCGGGTGGAACGAACTTCTTCGCCGACTTGTTTCTTGAACCGACGCGAAAAGAAACGAGAAACGCGATTACGCGGTAATCAGTCTGAGGATATGAGTAGTGTACAAAGAGAAAACGATCGGATTCGTCCCGATTTAATCCTCTCGCGGCAACATCGGCCTTCAAGCGACCGTCGTCGATCGACACACGCTTCTTCCGCATCGAAGCATCCTTTGATCAACGTTCGTCTTTCTTTTCCTTTCCTTTTTTTTTTCCTTTCTCCTTTCCTTCGATTAACGATAATTAAGTACACAGTCTGAGCGCACGCGTGAGCGCCTGCTCTGCACCTATGGCACTATGTATTCACGTCAGTTTCATCTCGTCCACGTCTCGGTTCGTCTGGTGAACGAGCTCGAGAAGACGCTCCGCGTGTGACGTGCGTCCGGTCGATCGTTCGATAAGCGTAATTCAAGCGAATCCTCGCGCGGACGGTCGAGCGAGCAATGTTTCACCTCTCTCGATTATCTAATAACGATAATAAGTACAGAGCACCGAGGATGCTCTTCAGCCGTGAAGAACAACGCGAAAAGAGATACAAAAACAGAGGGAAGAATATCGCGTTTCGTGTAATATCGCAGCATCAACGATCAATTATATTTATATAATATATATATATATATATAATATATATACTCTCTACCATCTACGCGGGTCGCGTAATCAAACGTACAAAGAACTTGCGTAACGCGTTACGGTGATCGACGTCGAATCGATTCGAACGATCCGTCGACTTGGAAGACGCAACAAACAAGAACGAACAATCACAAAGACAAATTGAAAAGAAATAAAATAAAAAAAAAAGAACAGAAAAATAGATAAATGTACAAATTCGCGCGACAAACGTGCGAGTAAAGGAAAGAACAAACGAGGTCGCAATTACAATTACAAGGAGAAAACAAGAGGAGAAGAAACGGATAAAAATAGAACGACTTCGCAGCGGAGTATGTAAAAATTGAGCGTCGTTATACGTACATACATCGTGTAATGATCGAGCGAAAACACGTCGGAGAAGACCGCGATCGCGTGGTGTGAGCGGTTCTCCATTCTTTATCCCGCCCTCCTCCAACATGGCGACTTCCGTCGCGCTGTCCATCCTCCGACACTCCACCGTGTATCGTTTCCCGGGGTCCTAACCTCCTTCTTTCTTATCTTTTTGCTCTTTTTTGGGGCGGGGGGAGAGAAAAGAAAGAAATCGAGAGACCCCGTGTGTTGACCAAGGTCTCTCGACCCTAGGTTCGGCACTCGTAACTAGGGTTCCGACCGACTGGTGCCGAAGCCCACCTTCCAACCTCCGTACACCCTTGCATTTCTCTTTCCTTCCTGCATCAG
This sequence comes from Euglossa dilemma, assembly GCA_002201625.1. NCBI lineage: Eukaryota > Metazoa > Arthropoda > Insecta > Hymenoptera > Apidae > Euglossa > Euglossa dilemma. Next base: position 933,832 of record NIJG01000015.1, on the reverse strand, counting down.
CTTATTTTCCTCCTCTACCCTCTCCGTCTGGTCGCTCCTCCGATCCCGATCTCGCCATCGCATCTCGCGAGAACGACCTGAGATCAGGAGGAACGATCCGGCGAACGACTCCTCCGGTCTGGTGCCCTGCTTCGCCCCGGTTCCGTGTTACGTACCTGTCGCCAGGGACCAACGTTCGTCCCCGTTGGGCCCCGCGCGGTCCACGTATATGCGCTCTGTGCCCCCGGTGTGTCCCCGGTAGCCGCGTGTTCGTGTCCCCGCGACGGTGAGCGACGAATATGGACCGTGTAACCGGCAACGTCCACCCGCGAGGCGATTCGGCTCCGAAACGACTCGCGCGTGTCCGCTCGCGTAAAAGTCTCGTGCTCTGCCGTGATTCATAACGACTATGTCCCGCGTGTTCGTGTCCCGATAGAACGTGTCGGTGTGTGTGTTGGTGTATCGGTTCGCGTGTAGGAAATGCTAATTCCAGGGTCAAGGAGCTCTCGAGGCTCGGTTTCTATACCACGGGGCACCAGCTGGGGGGCTCGTTCGCCTCCTCATCTGCATCCTATCGATGCGGCATACGCAGAAGTTTTCCTCCTTCTTGCTTTATGCTACTCTTGTTTTAACATCTTTTTTAAATATATATTTGTAGATATATATTTTTTTTGTTTTTTTTTTTTNTTTTTTTTTTTTTTTTTTTGGTTGATGTTGTTGCCGTTGCAGCACAGTTCAAGGGTTATTAAGTACGGGGATTGGGGGTGGACCTCGCGCGCCCTGCCGGCCAGGACTTGTACCTCACACAACTCCCTAGTTACGAGTACCGAGACCTAGTGTTCTGGTAGTGATATAAGTTCGATCGCGTACGACTTCTGGGCATCATCTCGCTCGGCTCTCGGCTCTCTTCGCTGTTTCACAACGCGGTGTTTGCGTTTCCCGCCGTCTGCCGCGGGAAACAAAATTCTGCCGAATTTTCCGTCGATCGTCGCGAGCAACCCTGCTTAAGACACCCCCGATGGGCCGTAAATGCAAATGGAACGTCGAAGGCGAACGTGATTCGTTAGACGGTGGACCCAGATGGGAGCGCCATCGGTGTATTTTAAGCAGGGTGAAATCCTCGAGACCGCTCTATCGCCGTTATGTACAATTAACAAACGTTGTTCCTTCGTGTCCTTTCTTTCCAAATCGGATGAACGTCAGTCGCGCTTGTCTCGCCCGGTAACCGCTAATCGAAAGCTACTAATAAGTTAGAAACTATTTACGTCTACCACCGCTAAACGATTTTTCACGAGCGTCCGCGCGGACTCATCCATTCTCACCTTTCTCGCGCTCATTTTCTCGCACACACTCGCTCCTCTCCCTGTCTCTCCAGCGCTCGTGTTGCACGCGCGCGCGATTCTTAAATTAGAAAATAACTCGAACAAGTTCCGTTTAAAAATAGACACAAAATTCATCTTGTCACGCATTATAAGCCTTACATCCTATTACGTATATCCTGATCACGATTAATAGTTCGGTTCAGCAATGAATCGCATTTTTCACACGCCTTCTCTCTCTCACACACTCTCTCTTTCTCTCAATCAAAATTTTCTCTCCTGTCTTTCGCGATCTCCGGCGCCCGAATTTTCGTCCTCCCTTCGCACACTTCGTTCCCCTTTTAACCCCCGATCGCGACACGCGGTCCTCGCGCGATTAGGTGAATCCGGAAGGCAGACGCGGCGTAGACGATGCAACGCCTGTGTTGTAAACACGCCTTGCCGTTTCGCGATCCTAATCGGTCGACGTGCGATCCGCGATGCCGAGCGCGCGTTCCCGGCTCGAGAAAGAGAATCGGAACGAGGGATGAAACGTGGGGGGAAAGAAACGGAAAAAAGACCCGAGTAGAACGAGAAGAATCGGGGGAGTTGGAGATTCGCGTGTTCGAAAGACGCGCGCGATCCGCTGCTCCGCTCCGGGAATTCTCAGTCATCGGACAACGATCGTCGAACGATACCCTAGAACGAGCGAAATCGAAAGGATCGAGGTCGAAGTTGGATCTTCTCTGCCTGGCGTCGATCTCTAAATGCTGACCCTGTCCGAGCATCGCTGCAGCGACTAAAACGAAACCATTCGAGCGGCGACGAATCGCGCGAAACCTAAGAAACGACCTGCCTAAACGACCCTACCTACACGACTCTCGCCTGTCTCGTTCGCGAGGCCCCTCGGACGCGTGTTCCTCACCTTCTCCGGCACACCGTGTCGCCCTACGCGGCCGTTTCTTCGCTATAATGCCCGTGTTTGTCCACGAAATTCCGTGCACTGTGCCGCACCGCGAGAGACCTTTCTTGGAGAACAGCAGGAAAAAGGGGTAGAGAATGAAAGAGAGAGAGTAGACAGCGAACGCGTGCTGGTACCATGTAGCACGTGGCGCGCGAACCACGTGCTACACCACGACGTTCGATAGAGAAGCCAACAGAGGAAGATATAGCAGTAGTAGTAGTAGTAGAAGAAGAAGAAGAAGAAGAAGACGAAGTGGAGGAAGCAAAAGCGACCCAGAACGACGAAGACGAAACGCAGAATCGATTGCATAAGGTCCCCGTTCGGCTATAATAGCTCATCGTGACTGGTTGGACCTCGAAAAGGCGGTCTCGGAGGGGCGAGGACACCTCCGGACGTGTTTTGAAAGCGGAACACTAGCCGAAAATCGATGTCATCGGACGGCTGGTGTCTGGCTCGGGACGAATTTAGAAGCGTTCTTCCTCGCTAGCAGCACGCCGCGATCTTACGTAATCGGGGCCGTGCGAGCGAGCTTGCGCGAGCAGACGGCGCTTCCGAACAGAAAACGCGGATCCATCCGCGAAGAAGTTTCTCGGATAATTCGATCTGGACGGCACTCTGCCTCCTCTGGAGGTAGAGAGCCGGATCCCGGGGATCCAATAGCGTTCGGTCGTCAGGCGACGCCGAAACGAACAGGGGGCCAAGTCCTCGAGGAAGAATTCGGAGAATGTAAAGTCTGAGATCGTGTGTATAATTATGTACAGACGAGATGCGAGCTGAACGGTTCTCTACGGCTTGAGCAACACTTAACAGAGACAGACAGACAGAGAAACAGAGACAGAGAAAGAGACAGAAAGGTAGAGAAGAGAAGTAGTGAGAGAGTGGAAGAGAACGGAAGTAAGAGAAAGAGAAACAAAGATACGGAACGTGAATGAACTCAAAAGCCAGCCAAGTGCCAAACAGAGAGTAACACTCGTTCTTTGCTCGGAGCAGTACGAGACACTCGCTAGCAACGTACTGGAAATTCCGACAAGTAGCGCCAGTCCAACAATTCGCGACCTATCTCGTGCATTACCGAGACACCCCACGGCCCCGTTCCGTGACACCCTTGCAACCCCCGATCGATCGTAGAAACTTGGTCAAAGATTCGGTCATGAAGAATCAGTAGATGAAGAAGAAGCGAGAGAAGTAATAAAAAAAGAGAAATAAAGAAAAAGCAGAAAAAAGAGAGAAAGACAAAGAGGAAAGAAGAAGAACGACTCGGAAGAAGCTGATTCGCGCGTCCGTGTTACGAGCAGCGTGGCTGGGTACACATCTTTCTTCGAGTGGCTCGCGGTTCATTCGGATGGCACTTATGCCCGGACGTGTACACACGTGACCTCGAGCCACGAGGACGAATGAAGAGGGCGCCGTGCGCGTCCGCGGTGGTTGCCGCTACGGCCAGTCGCGATCGAACCATCGCGACGCACGGGTCACCCCGCGATCTCACCAAAATCCCTCGTTTCAGAAGGCGGAGACGCGATGGTATGGCACCACGCTCCGGGAACGCTCGGCTTCCTTTAGCAAACGTGCGAAGAGGAAGAACGATGCCTCGAAGAAAGACTTGCCCACGCGCCATCCAGGGGAAAGTAGTCGGTCGGTGCACGTCTGCTAGACGACCAAGATACGCTGCTGGACAGCGTACGGGTTGGGAGAAGGATCGCAAGAAGTAGCGGATGAAGAAGAAGAAGAAGAGAGAGAAGCAAAAGAAGAAGTAATAGTATAAGAAGAAGAAGAAGAACGAGCAATGGTAATAGAGATGGAAGAAGACTCGATAGAAGAGGGTAAGAGGGGGATAAGAAGAGAAAAGGTCTCGCGGTATCGGCACGGAAGTCGCGTCGTCTATTACGAGCACGGATAAACGGCCGAGCTGATGCTGTGGTAGGCGGCGAGGGCGGCGTGCGCGTGCGCAGGGGGCGCGGATGCGGCTGCGTGCGGCGAGGTGGNGGTGGTAGTGGCGGTACTGCCGATACCGGCGTGATTATTATTATTGTTATTATTATTCTGGCTCTGGTGGTGATGGTGGTGATGGTGGTGGTGGTGATGGTGGGGGGTGATCGCGTCGTGCGGATAGTAAGACGTTGACGATGGTGAGGTACTCACGACGTCCGGCGTGCTGGCTCCGTCCGTGTGGCTGGTGCTGTCGGCGGTGCTCCTCGGTCCGCCACCGTCCAAACCGTTCCCGATCTCGGGCGGTTTCGAGCTCTCCCTGTCGTCGATCACTAGGTCGATCGGCATTTTTCCTTTCAAGCAGCTGATGTATCGGTGGCAGAAGTTGTCGCACAGTTCGTGCACCTGTAATCAAACGTAAAGATTCGATCAGTCGTTGGACACGATCGGTTTTCGATAGAACGTTCTTTTCTTTTCTGGTTATTTTAGACGGACGAGACGAGGACTTTCGCTTTCCGTCTCTCGTCTCGGCTCGATAACGACCTTCCCGATTTTAATATTCGAATAACGGCGACGCGGAGCGGACGGAACGCGTGGACGTGCGAGGATTTGGAATCGGCGGAACGGCGAGCCGATTGGCGAAGCAACGGGCGGTCGTCGGTCCCCGGGTAAAACGTTCACCCGGTATTTTCACCTCGAAGCCACGGTACCAAAAGGGCCGCGCGGGATGGCGAGGCCGATACGAACGCTGGTATCGATACACAAAGATGGAGGAGGCCGGTGAGGAGCTCGTTGCATCTCGAGGCCGTGGAAGCGGTCCGGCAGCGAGCAACGAGACCGGCTGCATGGTCGATAGCGAGTCGAAGCGAGAGGGAGCGAGGAGGTCTGACCGGTGTCCAGTCGACCAGAATGTTATGTATGCAAATGAGGTCTGACAGGCCTATAGGATACCCGGTCCTCCAGCGTCCTCCTCACGGTTCATCCTCCTCCCGCTCCCCTTGCTCTGCCCCCCGCCCCGGCCCCTGCACCGACTCGCCTCGGCCTGCTCGCTCGATTCGGTTTAGAAAAAATGTATTATATAAGCAAAAGCAAATAAAAACGCTTATCTTGTTATATGTAAATCGACGGGGAGGAGGAACGAAGAGAAGCCAGGCGCATTACGAGGCGGCGTGTCTTCTCTCGTTGCAAGCGCGTACACGCGCTTTCTTCCTGGCCTCTCTTCTCTTCTCTTCTCTTCTCTTCCCTACACGCTTCCCTTCTTACTCGGGCTTCCACGGCAGGCTGCCCGGCCTGGCTTGCCTCTCGGCAACCTATCCACCTAGTAGAAGATACTTATACGACGTTCTTCTTATTAGGCATTTATATGTAATAGAGAAGACGGCCATCTTTGCCGTAGGCGGCACCGTCCAATGGTGGAAGGCCGCGGCCGACACCGACCACCGTAGACAATGCACGCGTTTATCATGCGTTAAGCGTATGCGAGAGGACGCTCGATCGGACGCGAAACCGATCCACCGGACACACACTCGCTTCTCTTTCGACAGAGACCAACGGTGCGGTACCTAACCGCTACCCTAACGCCTCCCTAACGCGTCCCTGTTCCCTCTAACGACACCACCACCTTCTCCTCTTCGTCCTCTCGTTACTCCATTCCCGTTACTACGCTCCGCGTCCCCCTCCTGGGAAAATCGCGCGTCGGTGCATCGCGCCGAACCGACAAAGACCGCGCCGACTCGCGCGAGTTGGTTCCACTGGGTCAGCTCTCCTCCGGGTTCTCATACCGGGTTCTCCAGAATTTTCTCCGAAGTACCAACCGTGCCACGGAACGCGGTAACACAATGCCTCCTCGAGATGACTAGACTCTCTTTAACGCGGGACCAAAAGGGCGGCGAGAGGGGGCGGCGGAGAGAGCTCGAAGGACAGCAGCTATAATGCCGGACTGGTTAGAATTTGATCCGCCGGGAGTCGAGTCGAACCGGCCGACAATGCTCACCGAAGAAAAGAAACGGGGGTCCGTCTTGCCATCTCTCTTTCTCTCTCCTCCTCTCCTTCTCCGTCTCCTCTCTCGCTCTCTCTCTCCATCTCGACGGACCGCCGAAAGGAGCCCGCTCTCGCTGAGAAGCGTTCACCTACACCGTACACCTTGCCTGTGTACGTGCGCGCACGGGAACACGGTTATCGAGCCATTTTTTACCGGCCGTACACGCACTCGCAGCACACCCCAGTCCCATCACCGGCGAAAATCGTTTTTCGAACTTGCCATCGCGTGAAACTCGAATCTCCCGCCGGTGCAACCGCTTTTAAACCGTCCTAACTTCCGGCCGTGAGACCATGCGCGGATAGTTCATATCGATTCGCGTGAGCGGCTCCGATACCGCTCCGATCGGTTCTCCCCCGTTCGCCGGAACCTCTCCAGTATTCGGCTCATGATCTAGAACACGATACGATGCATCGCGGACGCGAGTTTTTGCCATCTATCGGCCCTTTGAATCGCGTCATCCTACACCGCAGACGATCATCCCCGACCGGGGCTGACACGGGATCCAACGGGTCTCTCCTCCTCGGCTGACACGGACCGTTCTCGACTTCTGCTAGAAACGCGTCGCCCGCTTCTCCTCCGAATTCCTCAAAAGCTCTCCCTCTCTTTCTCTCTCTCTCTCGGCCGCGGGTTCCTCGAATGTCGCGTCGAAGACACGCGATACGCGGAGGAACTCGTAACCCGGATACGCGAGAAGACGATGTAGAAGGAGGACCGTGACAGACCGTTAGGCGTAAAGACGATTCGAGGGAATCGGAAAAATCTCTATTCGCGTTCCTCCGCCATTTCGCGCGTATCGTATCCTTTCACCGTTCGCACGGTTGACACAGTATCCCCCTGTCCTAGAAGCGAGGATACGCTAGGTGGCGCGCAGCACTTCTTTGGTATCTAATTCATCCAAGCGGGGACCAGCTTCTCGGATTTTCTGATACGACGAACGGTTCGCGGCTGCGATGGAAGGGCACGGAAAATATCGAGTGTCTCAAAGGAATCGCCGTTTCCTCCGTCGGCCTTCCATCGGCGTTCCTTCGCAGCCGAGAGAAAGCTCCCCGTCCTCCTCCTCGTCGCTCTATCGACGTAATTACCCGGCGAAGCGCGACGGTATTTAATTTCCGCGACGAACCGCGGGCGTAAATTTTCTCCGGCCGCTCGGGGGTCGAAATAAAAGCCACGGAGAGGAGGAGAAAGACAGAGAAAGAGAAAGGAGAGAGAGAAGGTGCGCTCGCGAGGGGTATCGCTTTCATCGCGTCCCCGCGAACGCTTCTCGTGTTCCTCCGTAAGGTACATGCGACACCGGAGGCAACGCCATTACCGGAAGGTGGCTCTCCTCTCCGCGTGCAAGCGCCACAGAAGAAGACGAAGAATCGAGGCTGGCTCGCGATCACCGAGCACGATACTCGCCACGGCGACAGCGTCGCCTGTAACTCGAGATTATTCCCATTTTATGGCCGATTTAACAAGCTCCGCGCGGACGGGGGTGTCGGTTCTCGGCTCGCGAGCCG
>NIJG01000015.1:897533-923082 GCA_002201625.1 Euglossa dilemma | reverse complement strand
CCGCCACGTCAGCTGCCATTTCGATGGAAATGCGATGGATGTCCGCTATTTCGTATGATAAAATATCGCCGCAAAAACGGCGTAGCCGGGCCGAACGGGGCCCGCCCCGGTATTCTGCGGCCACGCAAACAGCTCCTCCTGAAAACTTCCAGGCTCTCTCTCTCCCTCCCACGGCTTTTTCTCTCCCTCTCGTCCCGTCTCTTGCACCGGCTTTACCGGTCGAACGGTTATCAATCGTTAGCGGGGGAAAAACGAGCCGAAACACGCCGGCCTTCTAATGCAATATTTATTTACCGTGGCCCCGGAGTAACAACGCGAGAACGCGCGCGGAATATTAACCGGCTGCCCGGTTCAATTAATCCCGACCGCTGTACCTCTCGTGTCGTCGATCGAACCGCGACACGGGGACCAACCTGCGACTTTTTCGACGTCCACGGGGACCGATCGCGGCCGCGGAATGCGCCCTGTCCCGTCTTAATTACAATTCGCGGGAAATCGAAAGTGGCTCGCGGCCCGATAGCATCTTCCCTCGTAAACACAGCGATTGCCGCGCGGAATAATTTTATTACACCCTCCACTCTCCTCCTCTCCTCTCGTCTCGTTCCGTCTATCGCGCGTCCACGCGGCTTTGCCAAGTAGCGTAATCTATTCGGGATCGATTAACCCGTTAACCGGTTAAGACGGGTTAACTCGTCACGGATAGCCGATATCTTACGCCTAACGATTTATTTATCTCGCCAGGCCTATGCTTCTCGCTTCTCATCGCGATAGCGATTAAAAATACACGCGGTACAATGTTTACCGTGGCGGCGAGCTCTGAAACCGATCTAATTAAAATCGACTCGCCTTCGTTAACTTTTCATCCCGTGACTAAGGAAATTTCCGATTAAGGGAACCACTCAAGGCCATCGATTAATAACCTTCCTCCTATTTATAGCGGAGACGTCGAACGCCTGAACGGGAGAACGCCGGAGCGGAGAATTCGTGGATACCGAGCCGACTCCGCTCGCGTATTCGCCGTTCGTATCCGATCGCCGTGACGATCTAATTCGCGACACGTGTACGCCGATTTACGGGTTTCCGGTTTACGAGTCGGGGCGCAGCGGGGGGAAAAAAATCGCGATCCCGGCGAAGAAAGATGGCCGTTCCAATGCAAACAACTCGGAGCGTGCACCGTGTTCGTACGTCTAGCGGCCATTGGACAGCTAAATGACGCCACTTACGCCTGGAACCCGGCCCGAGCCGAGCAAACCGCCAAGGTGCATACGCCGTAGCCGACGACGACCGACGACCGACGACGGGTGGTGCCGAGCTTTCGCTACAATTACGGAAAATTGCGCTCCGGCTCGTAACGGTTGTTTTTCAAGCGTTACCAACGGCTTATCCGCCGCGACACCCGGTAATCCCGGACAATTGGAGCGGACGCGAGAACACGCCGACGTTCGTCTCCTCTCGACCGTCTCTCCATCGCTCCACTAGCTTTCGCCTATTTGCCCGTTTATCGAACGCCGATATCGCCCGATTATTTCCCCTCCGATCCGATTGTGTGTCTTTCTCTCTCTCTCTCTCTCTCCCTCGATCGAGCACGAGCGCGGCGAGAGAAAGATCTCGCGGTCGCTCGAAATCGATCATCGGAGTTTTCGCCGATCTCGTCTCGTCTCGAGCAAAGAGAGAGAAAGAGAGCTCGGACGTAACGAGAGTAAAAAGGGAACTGAAATAAGCGGAATCGCAAAAGGTACTCACCTTTTCGAGCTCGAGGAGGTGAAACCGGAGGACCTGGATCGCCTGTACCATCTGCAACAAGAAAAATAAGAGGAACCGAATAAAATTCGTTCGCCAGAGACCGTGCACCGGATGGACACAAAGGAGCAGGCGAAGGGAAGGAGGAATACGTAGGTTGGACGGAACGACGAACCCACGAAGCCCTCTCGGCAGCTCCGAGAAGAATCCCGGCTCGCGTATCTGTCGCGCTTCCATTTATTTCCCCGGGACACGGAAAGCTCCGCGGACTATCGGTCGATTCACTCCGCGAGGATTAACGGGAATTAATTATTATTGCATCTGCACGCCGCTAATTGCGTCCCCGAAATTCCATGTGCCATCGAGCGATCGATACGCATCGGGCATAGATGGTACTGGTTCAACGACCGTGTGTGTCGATATCGGGTAACGAGTAGCAGACCTCTCGAGGAAGAAGCATGGCGGAGAGAGAGACCACTAGAAAATCGTCGTATATGGTTTCTTGCCTCTCTCCGTTCTCGCTTCTCCCTTTTTTCCCTCTCCTCCCCCGCCTCGCCCCTCGGCCCCCCGGATAATTGCTAAAAAGAACGATATCTCGTAATTTCCTGCAGGCACGATTTCGCGGTGCCCGATCGTCGTGCCACCGCTATCAGAGTCCCGAGCGAGTGTCGGGCCCTGGTCACAGCCAGCAACCTCGCCATCCCTCTCTCCTTCTCTCTCTCTCTTCTCTCCTTTTCACCGTCTTCTTCTTTATTTCTCCGAATCGGCATCGGCCGTGTACATATAAATACGCGTTTTTCTAAAGCGACACACGGTCACGTTCCTTCGGCCGGGGTATCGAACGTAGCGCATACTCGAGCCACGGCCATCGGCATAATTTTCCGATACGGCGTTACGCTTAAAGCCACCTCGGAGCCCTCTCTCCTCCTCGCTGCAGCTTCGCCGACCGATCCAGCGTGGAAACGGGGCCCTCCCCCCTTCTGCACGCCGCTAGCAGCAGCGGCGATTCAATTAGGCAAAGCGGCAATCTTAATTGTTAATTAACATTATATTTATGCAATTATGGTCCATTATGATTCCGCGCGGCCGATAACGAAGCGACCGCGATGAGTGCTCCCTCAGATAGCGACTGCCTCGAAGGCTGCCTGCCCCGCTCCCGTCTCCGCAGACCCCCTCTTCGTCCAAAGCTTTCTCCACGCACCTTCCTCGCCTCCACCTTCTTCCCGCCGACCCTTTCGGTACACGCCACGCACGCACCGATCCCCGGGATCAGCTGGACGCACGTGTGCGTCCGGACGCCGGGCCCTCGCGATACCGACCCTACGCGACCGGCCTCTAATGGAACGGTCGTGAACCTACACTCGCGATTTTAGACTCGATCGTGGGTCGAAGAGGCTGTTAAAAGATGCGTCGTCGTCTCAGAGATGACGCTTTTACTCTAAACGCGGAAAATCTAGGAAGAGAAATTCAACGCGTGTTACTCTCGATGCGAGTCTCTCGAGGAATTCGGGTGATAGGAATTTCGCGTGAATTATTTTCCGTACGAGATGAGATCTCGCTGGTCCACGGCGTTTAAATCTCGCGAGGTGAAAGCTCGAGGATCGGGGAAAGAATTCTTGAGCGAAAGTCGCGGGAAAATTCGATTTATTAATTTCTGTGACGAAAACCGGGAAGATACGGTGGCCCCTGGTCGGGATAATAAAGGACGAGCGACCACAACGAAAGGACGTCGTCGACACGCCTCTCGACGAGATAACACCGATTCGCTGAATAATAAAGAACGAACGATCGGAGGCCGGCAGTCGGATAACGACGTGAAAAGTGGCCGCGTTACGAGTCGCGTAAATATTGGAGCGAGCCGGTGCACGGGGGTTATAAAATCGGGGCCCGGCTCGCTAAAACGGCGCGTAAAAGCGTGGATCACGGGCGGATAGATCGGTTCGGCGTAATTAAACGGGTGATCTAAGTGTCTTGTTCGCGGACGAGTCGGCTCGCTCGGTTTGCTGTCTCGCGACCGTTCGCGGGGGCTAAACGGGCCGAGGGAAAAGCGACGGTCGTCGCGGAGCTCGTTACTCGCAATTACCGAGCCACGTAATTGGAAATGAAGGGTTAATCGATGCGTGTTCGGCAGTAGTAAACCGTTATTAGAATATCGCCGGGACTGGACTTGGTCGCGCTCTAAGCTCTCGCGTTATCGCAACGCGAGCGTAGAGCGGGGTACCGATAACGACCGGGATACCAGGCTCCTTCGCGATCGCTCTCGCACTTCGCGTTTTATTCGCGCCGACAGAGCGTATAAAATTGCGTTTAATAATTCTCGCGGGATCTGTGCGGGGTTTAAGAAGCAGAAGAAGAAGAAAAGAATTTCGAGACGCGCATCTCTCGGTCGTGGTTCGATCGTTCGACGATTACCGATAATCGCGATAAATTATGGCAAACGCGATGTTGCGATTATCGAGATAATCGAGTTGACATTTAACATTCCCCGTTCGTACGCCTATCGCGATAATTCTATCGGAGACACGCGCGCGACGAAGCAGCCCGATCGAGCTGGAACTCTCGGTTTTCCCGCGTACGAACGGAATCGGAGGCTGCGAGGAGAAAGGGGAGAAGAAAGCGAGAGAAAAAGAGTCGAATCTCGAGCGCTGGAGCCTAACGGCGAACGGTGGAAGAGGAAGCGAAGGGCGTCGCGAGGAGGCGAGGTGAAAAAAGGCGCGCAGGCACGCCGCGGCGAGCAGAACGCGCCGGGAGAAAAAGAGAAGATGGTATCGCGGCGGTAACGAACGGACGCGCAACACTCGCAGGGGCTGCGAGTGCTCGAGTTGACGAGATGGTGCGAGGCGAGCAGTCGATTCGCCACGACGCGTTCCTCCGCTCTCTGTCCGCACGCGCACAATGTGTCCTCTATATCCGACCGGAGGTTTTGTTGCTCCTCGAGCAGGCGAGAGAGAGCAGCCTCCTCGTTCCACGCCGCCTTCGTTTCGTTATCTCCTCCGCTCCGCTCCGCGTTCTCGCGCTCGCGAGCGTTTCCCTCGCGCGATCGAACCGCCATCGCGATCTCGCGCCGCGGAGAATTCTCCGATCCTCTCCCGATCCACTTCCACGGACACAATACCCTCCTCTATACGCGCGATACTGCCGCTTTCTTCGCTTTCTTCGCTTCCTTCCACTCCCCCCACCCGTTGCTCCATCCTCCGCGCATTCTTCGTCCCTCGCGATCACGGCCGCGAGGTTTTGCCGCGATCGCTCATCACGTGATATTAATTAGCCTTGCAGCAGCATGCTGCAGCGAGGATGGAGAAGAAGGGCCTGGAGGAGGCTAGCAAGAGGAACGGAGAAAAACTGCGAAACGCGCGAAGAAACGGGGGAGATGGTGTTATTTATAAGCAGACAGGGACGACGCGGTCGGAAGCGACGCCCGGCGACGCGGCCCCCGCCCCACGTAAGCCGGCTGCACGAACCCGCCTCTCGATCCTCGCCGCTCCAGACCGCTTCGCGAACACGTTCGACGCGCGCGCGCGCCGGCCCGCGCGTAACGCCAGCGTATTTGATGCATGCCTGAGATTACGCACGCTCGCGCGTACGCGGACGCGCGTAAATGAGCGACGCAGCCCCGGCCGATTTATGCGCGATGATGCCCATCGTCACTCTAAGCAGAGTTCGCGAATAAGCGCGAAACTTTTACGACAGAAATTTCCACCGATCGAGAGAGTTCGGGTTTTTTCAGAACTTCGTCGCGACGAGTGGAAAAACACGATTCTCCCCGGTCGGGGAAATTTTATCTGCGATGTCAGATAGCCGATTATCGCGCTGCAGCGATCAAGCTCGAAGCGGAGAGGAAGATGGAAAAACGTGAGCGGTAAATAGCGCGAGCCGAGTCGGCGATTGCGCGGCGTTCGGCAACTTTTGGCGGCCAGTGTACTCTCTCAATGCCAACTAATTTGCCCGAATTAAAGAGAACGAGACGGATCGCGAGACTTCAAAATTAGACGCGCCGCTCGAAATAATTGGGCTTGGGCTCCTATCCCGCTCTCGAGATACCGCGCACCTACCAGCGCGATATACCCGAACGAAACTCTCGATAAGATAGAAAATAATATTATCCGCGGGTCGCCGTCGTAATCTGCCGATTATATCGCGCGACGTATCGAAAACAAAAGAATCCATCCCCGATCGGGGGGAAGAAGGAAGAAGGGGGGTCCGAATTACTGGCACGGCGCGGCAATCTAATTAAAAGCCATCTCCAGACCGAGCCGCAAATTAGCTAACGCGACAACGACGCCCATTAATCTGCGCCAATGAACTCCGTCATCCTCGACACCTACAAACCGCGCGATTTCTCGTCTCCTCGTCCCGTGCTCGATCAACCCCGAGGAACCTCGGCCAAGTCGCGTTAATTATATCGGAATCGGACGATAGAGCAACGGATTCGGGAAATCGCGTGTTTATTCCACGAACAGGCGGTGACAAAAGAGTATTCCGTCGGTCCGACGAATTAATCCTCGTTTAACGAAGCCGAACGGAGAAAAAGCTGGAGCATCGAGACGCGTCGCAGAAGAAATCGAAAGGCCTCGGCGGGCATGCCGGGAAGAAGCTCGAAAGAATTCATAAAGACGCGTTGCATATGCATAAACTCGGCGTGGATTCGCGAGGTGAACGTCGGTCGTTATCGAGTCGAAACGGCTAATTAATGTAAGGAGCAGTAGCTCGCGCCTCGATCGACGAAGCGGAAGGGGCCCACGGGGATTCGAGAGCTGGCCGAACGGGCGAAAGAAAGACGAGGGAAAAGAGGGGGCCGGCCCGGGCCCTCTGCATAGGGGGCGCCGCGATATTCAACGGAATTTCCAGCCGGCCGGGAGGATCTACGACGTCGTAAATCTCGCGGGTGACGCGGCGCGGACCGATGTGATACTAAATAGAAATATGGATAAGCGGCGCGCGAGGCGAAAGAAGCGAAATAAATTACGCTCGCGGCGGCCTCCTCCTGTCGCGTCGCCACGCCACGGGACGAGCCCCGATGATTTAATAATTGTAACCGATAAACGAGCCATCCGATCGGGCTAATTGAATCGCGCCGCGGTGGACAATCTGCCTGCGCCAGTTCCTCGATCCCTGTCCGCTTCTGCCCGCTTCTACGATCGCGATTCATAGATCTAACGCTCTCGAGATCGAACTTTTTTCCCCGGTTCATCGCGAAAATTTATCGTTTCTACCTCGTTATCTCGGCACACAGGGAATTCTTCCACGGTTTTTCTCTTGCGATGCACGATCGTCTTCGCTATCGGTCAAAAGAGTATCCGGTACTCGTCTGTTCCCGACAGGATGTAATTCACCTAGGAAATTACGGATAATCCGCTCCTTCCATTGTAATTGCGGTTACGCGCCGCAGAGTATTCCGCCGCGATAAGATTAATTTCCAGAAATTATTATAAGACACGGAGCAACAAACCGCGCGAAAGCGCTCGATCGTTACGAAAATGAATCTTTATCTGCTGGGTTATTTAATTTCCGAGCAACGAGTTCGATAAAATAAGATTCTCCTAAGCCGACTTAACTACCGCGATTAACTCGAGCAACGATATCTAAAACCGACGGCTATATCGCCGGTTATACGTTTTAAACACTGTTGCCAAGTTTTTCGATACGTAATTTACATTCGTAATACGCGCAATTTCATAAGAAGACGATAAGCGAGCTCGCTTTTCGGCGATTAATTAATTCCATATTTTATTGCCATATTCGCTCACCGTCACCGCGACACCGACTCGCAGAGATTGGCGCGGAACAGGTTCTCCGGTGAACTATAAAACCGTTCCAATTTTCCCGGCTAATTGCGAGAAATCCAGAGACGGGACCTACGCTTAAACGTAGTTATCGCGTATTTATCGTAGGGAAATACGCGAGGACCGAGGCGGTCCAAGAATATCCATAGACCAAACAACGACGCCGATAACATTGTCGAGCGTTCAATATAAGGAAGAACGATAGCCGTGCTATCTCGACCACGAGACGCGCATACGACAAAGGCGAATCGCGTGACGGCCGCGCTCCATCCTCGAATCCTCTCCGTTCCTCCGACGCGTGCATGTGTGCGCCAGCGGCGACTCTAATGAATGGTCGTTAATTGTATCAATTATTAACGAGGGACATCGCGCGGACGCCGCGACGACTCTTATCGATGTCCAGTGATTTACGAGCCGAGCCTCCTCCTCCTCTTTCGCTCGCGGACAATCCTCTCTCTCTCTCTGTCTCTCTCTCCGCGTCTCGGACGCGCGTGTACATTCGTCTTCGTCTATAACGTAAATTCGTCTGGAGCTTTGCCGATTCGCGACCGCTTCATTATCGGGTCGTGCCTCGCGCGTCCGACCCGCGTCGAAAATACCGCGCGACGCCTCGCCGCCACCGGCGTCGTCCCCTGCCGCGCCCCTATTCCCTGGTAATTAATTTCCAACCACCGATCCCGGCCACTGTCACGATCGCGTGTGACTTATTCATTGGCCATTTGCTTCGTCCGCCTTATCGGCCTTCTCCTTCTCCGTCTCCATTCCCGTTTCTCTCTCTTCGCTCCTTTCTCCGAAATTCCTCGAATTTCCGCCATTTTCGAGCACCGCGCTGCGGTAGAAATTCTAATTCGGGAAATTCGTGAGTGGAATACGACTCGGTGGATTTTTGCTTCGTTTTCTCGCAGCAAGGTGACGCAACGCGAGAGACTCTCTGGAGGACGCGGGTTTTAGGGCTGGAAAATACGACGCGGGGAACGCAAATGGCGGCTAGAGGAAGGAAGGGCCGATGGGGCACTTTCTCGAGAACGACGGACATCGTTTCCCCTGGCTCTGTGTGTACAGAGAGGAAACTGTCGAAGAAGAAGCTGCGGTACACGGTAGCCAAGAGCGCTGTGCAAGCAAGGGACGGTTTATCTACGACCCTCCTGCGCGTTCGACGAGCCAACACACTCGACGCGACAATATTTAAATATTGTTAAGCCGGCGCGATACTCGCCGTCGACAAACATACCCTCGCCTCGCCGATTCCGCGACTCGAGCCAACCAGTCCCGGTTGTCCAGGCGGAAAAACGAGAGGAAAATTCATGGAATCGCGAGGGAAACTCTGTTGTCGTTTTCGAGGGGAGAATTTTCGAAATTACTCTCGCTTTCCTTCCCGAAGAATCGTCCTCGGCCCTTTCCTCTTTCTCTGCCCTCTCGCGCGGACCACCCAGGCTAGGCGATAACTTCTTTCTTCCCTTTCCTTTCGTCTTTTCCTTTTTTCCCCGTCTCCTGCGTTGCCCTCTTCTCTTTCGGCTGGCTCTCTCTCGCGGTGGCAAGAGAGACCTTTCCCCGTCCTCCACGGATCTCTCCTCTCGTGTTTCTTCCCGGTCCGTGTGTGTCCCTATATATACCTACACCTCGCGGTCGTTCTTTCTGCCCCGGGACCGTGGGTTGGGTTAGGTTACGCCGGGCTAGGCCTCTCTTTCTCCTTCGGCTGTGACGTTCCGTCGACTCGTCGGGACTATAAATCTCCGGCTATTAAGACGGTAGTCCGCCGTTTTGATGGCCCGTGCCAGGACGCACTATCATCTTAATACTTCGTTATGCGCGCCACCGGCGTGCCGAGGGCCCGGGGTTCGCCGTCCTGCTTTCTACTCCTCCGGTCCGCTGCGCTCGCTAACGAACAATTTGTCCAGGGGCGGAAACGTCGCTCGCCGTTCCGTCCGTCAATTTTTCTCCGACTCGCGTGGCTCGCTCGACAAACCAGCCTCGGCATCCCGACTCTCCTTCGATCTGCTTCTCCTCCTCCTTTCCGATCCTCCGCCTTCCCGCGATCCTCCTCGCGATCGTACGTCTTTCGAATGATCGATAGGCGAATTGTTCCATACGCGGCGAGATCTCTCTCGTTTCGGCGAAATAAAAGGAGGTTTAATCGCCGCGAGTAACAATGCGTTTCCATCGGAACGTTTAATCCTCGAGCAGCTCCGCGGAGATGACGAATATCTTCGGGTATAAATCTCGCGGCGGAGCGATGATTTACATGCTCGGTAGCGGGATTATCAGCGTTTCCACGATAAATCTCAGGAACGGAACGGTATCGAGAGGAGGCGCGCGTTAAGCGTTGCTCCGACAATGCTTATGCGACAGAGGTCTCGTTCCTTTACCTTAAGCGATAGCGGAACGACACTTGCCTCCACGCGCCGCCATATTTGGCGGGCCGGCCGGGCAAAAAGCGCGCGGAGAGGCCGCGGATGGAAATTTATTCGGCGGCCGGCAGGAAGCCGTCGTTAGGCCTCGTTTTTTCCACGATTCCGCAAATTTTCAATTTCGCATTCGTACAGATTAGACCGTAGAGATACGGCCGGCGCGTACGCGCGCCGACCCGAACCGGCAATTACGTTAATCGGCGGTTGATTTACGATAACCGAGAGAGAGAGAGAGAGAGAGAAAGATGGAGAGAATACGCATAACGAGCAACGCGTGCGGCTACCTGGCGTTTTCCAAAACGTTTTCGGGGGCATTAGCCACCTAACGTGACGTCGCCCCATGAGGCGTCACGGCGCCCGTCGACCTTTGGAACACCTGACAAAAGTCGATGGGCAAACCGTTGTTCATCGTTATCGACGGAAATTCCGTTTTACATATTTTCGCTTTCGAGATATTGCCGTTTAAAATTCCCGGCCTTAATTCTTCTCATTAGCTGCCGGTTAAATTGCATAATTTCCCGAAGATATGGAATTCGCTCTTTACTCGCTTGTTCCGCGCGAATCGTGCGAGAATCCTCCGTGACCCAATTAACGTGGAAACTGGAATTTCCTTTTAAAATCTACTCCCCGCGACCGTGGAATTTTAATATCGAAATTTCGGCCCGGGACGCCGTTCCCGCTTTCGGTCCCGGTTTTATCGTATCGCGTAAGTGTCGAAACATCGGCTAATTGCGCTTTAAAAAGGCACGTAATGTCGGCGTTGAAAGTTTAGTGAAAAATTCGTCACGCTTCAGGAGCAATTTTTTCTTTTCTAATTGCTTGTTCGTGAGTGGTAAATAAATTCGGCCGCGATAGCGCCGTGAAATACATACATGGATCGATTGGCGAAAATATATATATATATCGGGTTTTAGCTACGTTTGCACGGTTCCGCGAACGGAAAGGAAGTTACGCAAGAGAGCTCGTGAAATTCGCGACGACAGGGAGCTCCTTCGACGTCGTGCGGCGATGCCTGGCGTCGTTGGCGAAAGAAAAACGCGTCAGCGCGTCCATTTGCATACGATCGAGGCCACGGAATTCCTGGCGCATTTTTCACCGCGATTCGCAACAGGCGTCGATCGTGCCTCGCGAACCTATTTTTCAACGTCACCTGCCCGAAGGTAAACAACGCGCGCAGAAACACGAAGAATCGGCCAAGCTTATCGGTCATTATCGACCCGCCTCGCGCACAATCGGCCGGAATTTAATCGATATTACCGCGCGAAATAATTCCCACCGATATCGTTGCAGGTGCTCGAAACAAAATCGCCGAACGCGAGCGATTTCTGGCAACTAAACCGGCGAAACGCTCGCTCGCGATAGGGCGTACTCCGACCTAAACGTTTTCGTCAACCGTACGCCGCGTTTTCCACTCCTTTTTCCATTTTTCCCCTGTTTTCTTTCCTAAGCCGCCTATCAGATTGCTTTATAGGAAGTCCACTAATAGCTGCTATTACGCTTTATCTCGACGGTTCTTCGTTGTCTCAATTGTCCGCTGCTTCTCGACGCTTCTCTTCTCCGCAATAATACCGCGGTTTCCGCGATACCATCGGGAGTTTGTAATTTTCTACGACTTTATTTCTCCCTCGCGCTCGCATGTTTAACGCGCCACTCCATTAATGAGCGAACGAATGAACCAATAAATCTTCCCGCTTTATAAAGCAACTTCCGTCCACTATAATGCCATATCCGTGAACCTACAAATGACCACGTGCGCGGCACACCGATTTCCACCCTCCGCTTTCCAACTTCCCCCGATCGATGCACTTTGACGGGGAACAACGAGGCGAGAAGAAAGACCAGCGAATTCAACGGCGAATACTTGAGTAATTTACCGAGGAAACCGAACGCGTGGCGGAAAGTCGCTGGGAAATGATCGAGGGCTAGACGACTCCATGTTATCACCGCGGAGAATCATCCTCGCGAGCGAGATGATCGACGTAACCTCGGTTTTTGCAACGGAGGATCTCTACCGAGAAGACTCGTTCCTTCGCGACGAAGGCACTCGGAAAATTAGAGTCGCGGAACGAGCTCGATTATCGAATTATTCGGATAATTCGGCGAGGGACTGGTTGCGTGGCAGAAAGTCGCGAGGAAGCCCGGTCCTGGCCGCGGAGAAGACCGGTATAATGGACCACCAGCGTGGCAGCGTTCGCCAGTCCCTCTGTTACGTTATACTTTACACATGCTTCTCTGCCCCCTCCCGCCCCACGGGGAACGCTTCTTTTTCTCCCGACTCGTCCAACAGAGTCTCCGCGAGGCACACCTCCTACGAGCTCGCGGACAGCTTTTTATTTCTAATTCGCGGACCGAGCTGCAAAAGAAACCAGACGACGCACACGAGCGGGTCGGAGCGGAGTATCGCCGGCGGAACGACAGTGGCGTGGGCGTAAAGAGTTTCGGAGCAGCCAGCTGTGTTCCCAAAGTCGTGCTAAAGCTGCGTTTCTAAAGCTGAGGCCGAGAAACTCTTCTCGCGCGATCATTGCGATCGATGTTGAGAAATAGATTTTTTCGCAAACGAAGAACGATCGAGATGCGTTAGATTTTTCTCCGGACTTTAACCCGAGGGGATAAATAAACGAAGAAAGAATTCGAACGAGGGAGAACGCCAGGGAAGGTTCCGCTCGATTGCTCGATCGGCGGAGAAGAAAATCGCCGGTGGACGGGAAAATTCCGTGTACCCGTTACGAGTGGCCGATGCGGACGATTTCAATTTTCCGATCGCATAATCGAACACGCAGCCGGACCCGACGTCGTTGTCCCCGAGACGGGCAATTATTCGCGCAGAACCTCGGCCGGGTAACAAGCTGCGCATCGCGTACCCTCGAGATCCGCGTAACCACCGTTCTGTCACGTAGCTCGTTACGAGCGTCGCTCATTAGATCCGTAGAGCATCCGGGCACGCGATCGACCACGTAAATCACAGTCGGTCCAATCGATCGATCGATCCTCCGCTTCCACGGGCAGGGCAAACGCAGAGGCGTCGAAACGCGATCTCGCGATTGTCCGGACGGATCGACGAGAAATCGGAAATCTCGCGGAGATCGCCGGAGATCTCGGTGGTCGGAGATCGCGAGGTAAATCGTGGAGATAAATCGGGAGAAAATTCGGGAGATAAATCGGGAGAAAATTCAGGAGATAAATCGGGAGAAAATTCGGAGAATTAACGAAAAAGACGGGTGGAAAGGCAGAAAAATGGCGACACGCGCGCGCGGGCACGATGCGGTGGAGCGAAAAAGAGACGGCGAGATTCGGTTCTCCTGATCCTTGCGGCACAGCTTCGGGTATCCTTGGCTTGCAGGGTACCGTTACCGTGCCGCTTCTCTTCTTGTACCGGCCTCTCCGAGAGCAGGAGCGCGTTTTGTCGCTTTTATTGGGCTCGCCTGGACGCAAGGTTGCAACCGCTCCGGCCGTGGCGACGCCGGCGTGTCCAGCGCGAGCAGTTTATTCATGGAAATGGAGCAGATACGAAACAAAACGAGAGGGTATAGCTTTACTCGCCGGTGAAAAAGAGGCTTCTAATGTTTCCTCCGCTGACCTTTCCTCTCCGGCCCTTTGCCCTTTCTTTCGACACCCCCGGCGAGGCAAGGCAAATGAACGAATTAATTCCTCTCTCTCTCTCTTTCTCTCTTTATCCTCGTTCGTTGCTCTCCGTTTACGAGAGACAGCTTCGATTCGGAATAAATTCGCGGGAGGATGTTGTAAAACGCGGGATCAATTTTATTTACAATCCTGTAAATGGCGTGAAAAGAATAATAGGAGAAAAATGGCGGGAGAACGAGCGAAGACTGGTTTCCAGACAGTTTATAAATAACCGGCGGCATACCCGATCTGTCCTCCGGCCTGTTTCTTTTTTAATAGACAAGGTTTCGAGTCGCGAGGGGAAAAAAAACGATACTCGCGCGCGCGCGTAAGTTACTCGCCATTAATTAGCATGGAAATGACTAACATATTTAAAGGAGCCTCGCGGTCAGCTATTAACTTCTCCATCTTCTCGTTCGCCGAGACTTTCTCGCGATCGCGATCGCACAACGAGGTTAAGAGGTGTCTCGCGACGAAAGCGAGCGAATCCGAATAGATCGGAGACGGAATCTAGAGGACGTCGCGACGAAGAACGCCTGCTCTCGCTCTCTCTCCGCTTGGGTGGAGAAAAACCGGTGCGGCGTCTCGCGTGCAATATCGATCGAGGGATCGGCGAACGAAAAGTCAATTAATAAATATTCGATCGGCACGACGTGTAACTAATTGATAGACGGTGCCGGTGCTGCGCCGGGGCACGCATGAATAAAAGATCCCGGCCGGAAATCATCGGTTCTCGTTCAACGTGTCGGGAAATAATTCCAGGAATATTTAACGCGTTCCGATCGAAAATCGGCCGCGTTCGTTTCCGCGCCATTACGCGCGCCCTTTCTTCACGCATCGATTCCGCGACGTGTATACACCGGCGGAGAGGTGTATCATCGGCATCTTCTTATTAATCCAGCATCGCCCAGATCGTTACCACGCGCCCGAGAAAGATCGCCTGGCTAATCGACTTTCGTTTCCAACCGTCTCCGCCATTTCACGCGATAATCCGACCACGCTGCTCCCGGTTCTTCCGTATACCGCGTGTGGCTGATCGCAACGCCGGAGCGGGTAAAGAGGAAAGAGGATGAATTTTCCGATACGCGTCGATACGTGCCGGCTCGCGCTCGGTTCTGGCTAATGGGTAACACGCTTCCGAGAACAGACGGTACCCGGATTGGAAGTGATCCAAATGTCGGGAAGAAGCCCGTAACCCGGCGTCGAGGGAACGAAGAACCCGCGGAGGAGCCGAAGAGAGAACTAGCAAGATGGTGGCGAAGGAAACGGGTGTTTGTATTTGTACCGTACAAAGGATCTTTAATTCTCATTAACACGCGATGTTTTCTTTGCGTCATAGTAAATATGCACCGTGCAGATTAGTCAACCTTCTTGTTTTCCTCCGTCTACGTGTTATTACACGTTATCCGCGGGTTACCTTCTCTATTTACCCATTAATCATCAACGCTGCACTTCGTCTCATTTTTTTTTTCCTTCCCTCCTCCTGCTCTTTCTCTCCCTCCCTCTCTTTTCGTCCAACTTCCATTCAACGATACGCGTTTTTCCCGCCGCGTAATTAGCTTCTTTGTGTACCTTGCCCCTCGGAGCCTGATAGACGTCGGGCCGACCTATGGGATGCGCGATAACTTTTCCATTTTGCAACGTCGGTAAAAACAGTGCCGCGACCGCTGAACAATTTCTGATGCCTCCTATGGAAAGAAAATAACGACTCTCCGAGAATTTATAGCTTCTTCCTCCTCGCGTTCGTTGTCGATAACCGTCAGGAGCGAACTAGAAGGACACCAATTCCACGCGGAAACGAACGGCTTAACCCATTCGAGGCCAGGCTCTCATTACAAGACGATCCTCGCCAACCAATATGCTTCCAGGTTCCAATGACCCCGCTCGCTGCTGCCCGTGGACCGATCGTTCCTTTACCTTCATTTTTCAACGAATGTCAATTTCGATTTTTACCCGCGCCCCTTCCCACGATCTCCTCTCTCCGCGGGCACGCAGCCGGGGCGCCTTTAAGCATCGCGATATCGATGCCTTTCCCGAGACACGAGTGCGCGACGGCGCGGAGCGGAGCGGCGCCGACGACGGTGCCATTGGCTTGCGCGCCGATCGCGTGAAACGCGCACGGGAAGTCATCGAGCTCGAATGGATTCGGAATTATATTTGGATTAGGCGTCGGAACGGCCATTAACTCCGTGCAACCGGATTTTCCTCTGCTCGCGAGAAATATCACGCTCGATCGCCATTTTTCGTTTCGGACGAAAGGACTAAAAACTGACGCGCGCTATAAATCGAACGGTCTACTAATAACACGCCGAGTGGCGGAATGAATGCCGCGGTAATAACGATACGAAATAATAACGGGTACAGAGCCGGGTGGCCATGTAAATAACTTTCGAGTCGCGTCAGCGTTACCTGCCGACTTGATGCGAAATTGCCGTAAAACTTTGCACTTTCGACGCGACTAACAACTACGACGCCTCCGACGTCTCTCTACTCGGTCGTTCGATGAAACGAACAGGCGATAAGGCGACGAACGTGCGTGTAAGCGAGGGATAGAAGACGCGGCGAGGAGAATGGCGAGAGAGGAGCGGCAAAGGCTCGTGGCTGTTTCGACGTTCGAAAAATCGAGAGAGACCTCTAAATTACGGGCGCGCCGAACGTTTTCATCCGGACAGAAGAGAGACGAGTCCGGTATCGTGGGAGCGTTGGAGCTTGCAAAAAGTCCCTTCGCGAATCGCGTCCCGAAGCGGGCAGGCAACACGGTGAACGTCGTCGACCGGTGGCCAACGTCCGAGCGAGCTAAGTACCCTCGTGGTAATAATTATTCTCGAAACGCGAGAGCGGCAATTAGCATCTCATTGGCTCATTTCTCGCTTATGCTAATGGGAGTATTATTAAAGCGCGTGTGCGAGAGCAGATCCCTCGGTTTCTCTTCGCAGAGGCCCTCTCTCGAGCGCGGCTCTCCGTGCAACTCTCGCGTGCACGGGCTGCTTGCTTTGCTCTCTTCCGCGACTAAAGCGGCGAACACCGTGGCATGCCCATCTTTCCTTCCCTCGTTTCGTTTACGACGCCATGCAAGACGTTTCGGCCACCGTTTCGTACGCCCACGACGCGACACCTCGACCTCTATAATATCAGAACTTTCTGCGAGAGAGAAACGCGGGAAAAATTCTCCGTTACGGATTCGTCGATCGTCAGAGAATCACAGACGAGGAATGTGAGATGGAAGTTCCTTTCTTCTTCCAAGTCGGAGTTGACTCGGGAGAGACTTTCGTGGAGATCGACGGAAATCGGTGACGCGACACCCGGTCCAGATAACGCGGAACAAGGGAAAGGGGACGAGAGAGATAAGATTCGACGGGATTGACGAAGAAAGTGGCTTGGATATTTCGGTCGGATCGGAACGCGAGGAGATAAGATCCGCATACCGGTCGGAAAACACGGATTCCATGGAAAGAATGGAGAGCACGCTTTCTCCGAGGTCGGAGGATTCGCAGAGGGCGAACGGGGTTCTCGCTTTTAACCCCGTAGGAAACCCTTGACCTTCGGTGAATTGAGAGAACGGGCTGGCTACACGCTTTACCTCGTCCGCCATTGTACGTGCCTCTTCCGGCGTGGAACAACTCCCCGACCCCGTTTTGCATGCCTCAGCCGAAGGTTAAAGGTAGAAGGAATGGAAGGAGGCGGAGGACTGCTCGACATACTCGCGATGCAGGCATAGTTTGTCCCGTTCTGACGCGTTACTCGCGCGCTCCGAAGACGAAGAGACGCTGGTCGAGAGCCCGACCGTTCGACTGAGAGGAATTACTTTGTCCCGAAATCATTTCCTTTCCTTTCCTTTCCATTCGTTCCGATTCGCGGAGTGGGGTCCACGAGAATTTTCCGACTCGAAGAATCGGTCCGGAACGATCGATTAAACGGCAAATCGCGATATTCGAGCAAACGAGAGGAAACACGTCGGGATTATTCGAGAGTAACGCGACGATTCCCTTTGTGTAATGCCCCGGCGAAGAGGCCGAGCGAGACGAGGCACTTTTTCCTAGGCTTTCCCGCCTGTTTCCCGGGGACCACCGCAGCTGCGTCGAATTTTCTGCCATCTCGAGTCCTTTCGTGCCTGTTCCCTCGACCGTGTCACCACGTCGTTTCCAGGCGACCTTTCCAATCAACACACGAGACCGTGTGCCGTATACCCGAGCCCTGACAGAGCCGGCAGAGTGCTCGTGGCGAGGCACTTTCCGTTCGGCGAAATAATCGCGGCAAAAAGCCGGCTTCTGTCGATCGACGGCCATCTCGCGAGACCGAGAGCGCGGAGAGAGAGAAGGCAGCGAGAGAAGAGAGGACCTGTGTGTCTGTGTGTGTGTGTGTGTGCGTCGGCGAGAAAGGGGAGGGAAGAAAAAAGGGCCCCGAGGAAGGACGGAGAGAGGGGGTAACGGGCGGGGAGGGGCAAAGGGCGCGAACAGCAAAAACCGCGGACGTTACGTGCCTGTTCTTTACGATAGAAGCTCATTGCTCGTAGATTGCGATTTGCCACGGACGTAATGAAGCCACGCCACCGGCTTCTGCCGGCGAACGAGCCACGCCGATCCGCCACTGCGATTTTCGATCCTCCGCAAAGAGGCTTCCAGGGCTTTCCTCGCCCCCCGGCTTCCCTCAGCCGTTCGTAAATTTTCTAGCGGATTCGACTCGCGAGTTTTTGCCACGCCGTTAGAGAGCCGCGTGCGTTTATAGGGCCGGTTTTCGACGGAGCCCGACGGCGGGGCCACGCTCGCACAGGCCGACGCTGTATCGTTCCTCCGTGTCCGGACGATCCGGAGAAATTGGGAAACGATACGCATGACGGCGAGAGCGGCGTTCGATTTGGAAACCAGGATAAAAGTGGGGAGACGGATCGACGAACCGAGCGTTCGTATTCGGCCTGCAAAAGACACGCGCGTCGGTTACCATTGGTCTCTTCCTCTCCGCGAGACGTTTCGAATTATCGCGTTTGTAGCAACAGGTGCAATAATGGCGAAACTGGATCGACGATCCGCGTAGAGCAGTCCTCGAAACGGGGAGTAGGGATATTATCCTCGAGGATCTCGTCGGGTGTTTCTTTTTATGGTCCAGCTGATACGAGAAATTTCAGCCTCGGCTACGGTTCTTCCCTGATTTTCTTTACCTTGCTCGCCCGACGAATTACGGCGATCCGATGGACGAAAAGGGACTCGAAAAAGGGAGAAAAAACTCGACGCGTACTGCCAAACGCAACGATACTCCGACTCCCAACTATGGAATTCGAGAACGTTCGGGAGCAGGTAGTAACAGTAATTCCTGGCAACGCGTCACTGCGAAATCACCGGAGCGTCCAGTCTCGTTTCCTTTTAAAATTTAGATGAAACGCGTGTCTCGCTGTTCCTGCTTACATTTATTTAATGTCACGGATGCATAATTCGGCACGGCTCTTTCGATGATGCGAGAGAGAGGCTATCCGTAACCACGTAATATATCTCGCTCGCTTTTTCCCCTCGCCCGCGTTTTTCCTGTCCTTTGCGCGCCTCTCCCTCTTCCATCCGCTACCCCGCTTCCTCGCTCTCTCTCTCTCTTTTTTTTTTCGTTCCATTCTGTTTCCATTTTTTTGTTTCCATTTTGCTTTTTCCATGTTTTTTTCTTTTTTCGTTTTTTTCCCTCCCTTTTTTGTTATTCCTTTTTTTCCCCCGTTTTATTTCGTTCGTTTTCTGTTTCAGCAGATCGAGACCGAGCGACAGTTGTGACAACAGCGGCGCGAGATGCGAGCCGGTACACCTTGCGTGGATGTTTGCGCGCGGACCGATGCCGTCCTGACAGCTCAGATAACGGGCGTGACATTTTGAAAAATTGAGGCCAACGATGCGAACAACGTCAACGAAATGCATCCCCGTCGTCCGTTTTCCTTCTCCCCCTTTTTTTCCATCGCTGTACCACGAGCGTGGGCTCGGCGAAAAAACCAACGGGGAAAAAAATAACGCGGAGAGAGGGAGAGAAAGAGAGAGAGAGAGCGCGACGCGGAACAACGTACACCGGTTCACCATTAACACGCTCGATATATCCAATTTTGAATTACGAGCGAATATTCGAAAACGCGCGACACCTTTTTCCCAGCAGACGACACGTCTGTAAGGGATGCTCGCGTCGCTGAGTGGACTTTACGATGAAAAATTGCACGTTGCTCGTTCGATGCTGCTCCCTCGAGGATAATTAGAGATCGGATCTCCGAACGAACAGTACCATTAGGCGTTCCATTAGATTTCGCGTTTGCCGATACGGTTTTTCTCAGCGATTCTGTTCGCGCGTCTCTGACGTGGCTCTGTCCGATCTTTCTCGCAGCGGCGAACGCGCGAAAGTCGGCGAAGAGGAGAGGAGAGGAGAGAAAAAGAGAAGAGGATCGGCGAGGGACAACGGTCTGGAAGAAGGAATCCGTAATGGCAGGTCGACGTTGAGCTGGCCCGAGCATCGATGGGCCGCGTGTGCGCCTCCTCGTCCGGCAAGGAATACACCCGAGTTATTTAAAAAGCCCACTATCCGTTATCTCGATCGGAGAACGCGAAGGGTCGTTTGAAATATTTCTTCCTCCGGTGTTTCGAAGGTCTGCCATTCGAATGGCCGCCGACCGGCCGGCCACGGGGAAACAAAGGCGCAGCGAACGCGAGTCCTCCGTGTTTCGTTTCTTCTTAATCATTGCCTCGATTCCGCGTGCGCTTTCACGCTCCGAATTTTCCACGAGCATCGCGAGCTATCTGGCAATCGACGGTAATAACTCCTCTTATCCGGGGTATCGCTTTCCATCGTGGACGTTGAAGGCGAATTTATTGCCCGCGCTCCAACAGGGAGTTTTCGAATTTACAAAGCAACACCGCGCTTCTTTTTCCAATTATCAAACATCAGAGTTACGAGCAACCTCGTTACCCCGTCCGCGGAAGCCTCGCCGCCGCCACACGTCCGGTTTGATTTTCCAGCAGCTCGTTGCCCCTAATTTCCATCGATAATTAAACGTTTCCCGTGCGGAGGGCGGCGACTTTTCCGTCGTCATCCTTCAAAACGAACGTTCGCGCGCCGGGTGGCCACGAACGACCACGATCGTCAGATAAAACTGAACGATTAGGCGCGAACGAGTGGAGCGTGTAGAACGGAAGGAAAAAACAAGAGAGAGAGAGAGAGAGAGAGAAAGAGAGAGGAAGCGGAGAGGGAAAGAAGGGAGAGAGCATGCATCGACGAACAGAGGAAAATATGGTTCGTGTCTAGCGGACAAGTTCGCGCGACACTGAGAACAAGGAAATACTCACCAGCGAGTCCACCTCCGGGTCCGCGATGTAGTAGGGTTTCTCTTGTCTGATCTGTAACACACGAGCACACACGTAAGGAGCTTTAATAATTAGACTCGGTGGTAATTGCGGTATTAAAACTATAGGGACGATCGTATCTCGACTAGCGTATATACGCGTACACACGCGTTCCTTTATCTCGTTCCTTCCCTCTCGCTCGCTCCCGTGAGATCCTTCGTCCGTCTAACATCCCCCTCCCTCTCACTCTCTCTCTCTCTCTCGCTCGCTCCTTCTCGCCACCATTTTATTCCGTCCCCGTACACCACCGCCACACGGCTGCCCACACACGGTTCACTGTTCCAGCCCGGTCTCTCTCTCTAAGCGATTTCCTTCGCGTGCTTCCTCTTAATTGGACCCCCACTGTTCAATTCGTACGTATAGAAACGGAAACGCGTCGGTGAACGCGATGGAATTCTCTCGACGGCGCGAGCAGCCCGACGCGGAGGACGCGGGAGGACGAGAAAGAGGGAAACGAACAGAGAAAAACGTTGTGGCGGGCGAAAGACGAGAACCGGGGATTCTCGAGCAATTTTCATGGCGCCGCGTATAGTGCCGATCAGAATGGAAACAAAACGCACACGAGAGGAAAGAGCGAGAGAGAGAAAGAGGAACGATGCCCGAGTCTCCTCGGGTCCGCTCTTAATTGGACCCACGGTGTTCTTACTGAAAGGACGCGAGCCGGGGGGACCAGCGGAAGAAAAAAGACGAGACGGACGACAAATCTCGATGGAAGTACCGGTTAATCTCGTGGAATCCACCGGCGGACCGCGGCAGATTATGCTCACCCGACACCGAACCGCGCCATCTGATTAGAACGCTCGTTCCCGGCCAAGGGATGAATATCGTTAACATTCTTCCCGCTCTCCGCCACGATCCTCGATATTGTTTCTTCCGATGGTATTTAAGCATTTAGACTCTCACTTTCCCCTTTATAATAATCCATCCCCCGGCTTTCCCTGGGAACGAAGCTTCGCGGAAACTTCGACTCGAACCGATTCGAAGAAGCAGCGAATAATTTCAGCGAAAGCTCGAGGCGGCGATTTCTAAATCCTCCATAGCATGGAGGACCGGTCCACGCGTGGTTATGCAACGCGGTTTACGAAATGGCGTCTCCGATTTGCCGTTGAACCCCGGCCGATGGCAACGCTTCCCCTGCGTTTAAAATATTCAAAGCAACCCCCGATGACTGACAGGGGGGGCATGAATGTGGAAAAACGGGTCGGACGTTAAAATCGAATTACCGGTCGACGATCCGACCGCGCGTAAACGCGATCGCGAGAATTCTGGGAACGGGTCCGAGGAGAGTATTCATGAGCCTGAATGGTGAATGGGAGTTCCTCTCGCATCGGGTGTATGGATAATGAAGGCGTTTCGTACGCTGCACAAAAATACTGTCGACTCTTCGTAGGGGGGAACTAGTTCTTGCAGGGCCCTGTGTCACCGTGCTTTTTCGACGGTCCCCAAGCGGCGACCTAAGCGCCGTTCAGGTAGCCACGTCGATTACAAATTGCGAACCGCTCCGCGTCCTTCCCGGTCGGCTACGCTTCGGGCCTTTCGAATTTCGTTCCTCATCCGCGCCGATACGCTCGCCGCCCGATCGCTCGGCCAACGGTAATTTATGGCCTGCTGGCGGAGTTATACACGAAAGATGAAGAAATACCGATACTATCGGGGTTAATCGTTCCGGAATAAAGATAATCGAAATGTACACGGAAGTTTGCGCCTCCTATCACGACCGATCGAAACGACTGTATCGTGCTGATTAGAAGGCAGAGGAGCAGCGAGTGACAGCTAATTGAGCCCATGCATATGTATAAAGCAATACGAGCGCTATTAATGTGACACTGTTCCCCGTTAAATATCCGAGATCGTCCATATTTATCGCGCGTCACGTCGTGAATGAAACGAAAATACGGACGACGCCGGCCGCCATTGACGTGGAGCGGCGCGTTCCCTGCGGGGTCTAGCGAAAATTTCGATCGAATCCAGGTAGCGTAAAAATAAGAGCGAGATCTATCCTACATCCTCTCTCTCTGTTTCTCCGCTGTAACGTGGAAAAAAAGGCGAACAGCCTCGCGGCTGAAAAATAATAAATATCGATACGTCGGAGAGAGAAATTCCGCGGGGCCGGCTCGACGTATACCTATACACGCGCTTCTCCATCGAGCCCGAGATAAAAATATTGCGCGATAATATTTAGAGAATGCTCTCGTTCCGGCACGTCTGTTTAGGGCAGAGCGGTATGCACGTATGCCGTTGCTGGTGTGCGACGATCCTGCCGAGAGATATACGGAGCAGCTGCTCTCTACTCGGCCTGGCTGTTGCTTCTGTTTCCACGGCCATCGCGCGTCCGGCCCGCCGAAAAAGCCTAAGCGTATCTCGCCGGAGCGGAGAAAACATCGCGTACGAGAACACGCCCGTTGCTCGTAACGCGAGAGTCGACCGACCGGGAATCGAGAAGAAATCAAAATAAAAGGGCCGTTCGGGGCAGAGAGGAAGAGGCCTCGTGGGTCCGCAGGCGATTGTCTCCCCGGTGTCTTCGCGCAGTAAAACGAATTGCACCCCGCGTAAACTTTACGACACCTACACACCTTCTCCTCCGCGCCATGGGTCCCGTGCGCCGATGGGATCGTCCCATGGAAATAGCGGCGCACTTTCCTCCAAACTACCCGGGCAAAAGGCACGTCGTCGCAGTAAAACAATAAGCGGGGAACAGCCTGTCGAACCTACCGAACGAGGGGGTATATATCGGCGCCCTTCCAGGTGACACGAGCGTAAACTTTGACGCTCGTTGACTTTCCCCGGGGACCTTGACTCGGCGTCGGTAACCGTCCCGGTGTGACCTGGCGATCGTAAAGAAATCGACCGAGAGTTGTCGTACCGAGGCGCGTACGCGCGAGGATCGTAGAAGAAGTCCGAGTTAATCCGTCGAGCACACGACGGTGTAGTAGCCGCTGTAAAAGGAAATTTTCTTCACCGAGGCAACGGCTGGTTAATTGCCACGATGGAAGACAGAGAGTAGCCCGGTTCGCGGCCGTGTTCAGTGGAACTGTCCGAGCTTTTTCCCTGCCGGATAATGGGCCGACGATGCGAGAGAAAGCGGGCAAGAACTTAATTTACCTTGATCGATGTAGTCGTGGAATAGGGGGAAAAAATGGACACCGGGGCCCGGTCGACCGGGCTTATTTAAAATAGATCGCGGGATAATCGATCGGTATAGCCATAGTCCTCGAGCGGGAAGATAACGAACGGACGATTAGCGAAGGTAACGCAAGAGGAGGGACGGCCAGGTGAGAGCGAAGCATATGGGCGAGCTTTAGAAACGGTTGGCGACCGGAGACACGGGGAGGGAAGGAGCGATTCGTCGGCGACGACGCGGAACCACGTCGCGAGAACCGGTCCAACGAGAGAACGCTCTCCGGGGTCAGAGAATAAGCTCTCTTACGGCTTTCCCGCGCGAGCTTCGTTTCGTTAATTAGCTCCGCATCGATCGGCGCGCCGTTCAGAAAGCATCGATAAGCCGGCAACGCAACCTGGGATCGTTCAACGCTCTGGAATTCTGTGTAATCGCGTTTAATTGCATCGTTTTATAAGCGACCAATAAAGCGGGCAATAAAGCGCGAGTCTATTAAATTTTTCCATTCCGCGAAAAGCGAGAGAGAGAGATCGGACGAGGAGGCGAAGGGGCGGAGGAGAGGAAGGAAGAGAGGGACTCGTGAAATCGCGCGATTATCGCCGAGCGAGCGAGCGCCAACTTTCGTGGAGAAAAATCGGTAGCGCGAATAAGTCGATCGTGAAAATCTCTCTGTTCAAGCTACAAAAACGACAAAAGCGCCGTCGTGTCAGTCGTTATCGCGATTATGATAATCCGGCTTTGGGCTTGTTTACACTTTCCCCCGATATTCATATTAGAGAGAGAGAAAGAGCGAGAGAGACATCTGGATACTTCTACGCCGAAAAGATTATCGAGAGTTAAGAATCGTAGGAATCGTACAGGCGGACGACAGATCTCACGCGCGTCGATGTTCTGCTGGGGTGAAACGATCAAACGGATTTTCCGACGCGTATGGAGAAAGAAAAAGCGAATACGTAAATTCGTAGGAAACGATGTCCACACCTCGAAGGTGGGAAAGCAGGTAGCGTGCGCGGAGGACGTGCCTGTCTCGCGGTCGCATTAGTCAGGCCGTCAGAGTGCGGGGGCCAACGTTTTACAAGGGTTTAATGCCCCCGGAGGTGCATTCTAATTGCACCAATAAATCCCAACGGGTCCTTGTCCGGCGTTTCCCGCTCGTCTCCTTTCTCTACTGTCTTTACGGGCTGGCCCCGCGCGGTTCCGTCGTCCTGACATCGCGAT
Organism: Euglossa dilemma; assembly: GCA_002201625.1. Taxonomy (NCBI): domain Eukaryota; kingdom Metazoa; phylum Arthropoda; class Insecta; order Hymenoptera; family Apidae; genus Euglossa; species Euglossa dilemma. The sequence continues at coordinate 897,842 of NIJG01000015.1, read as the reverse complement.
GGCCCTCCGCACGCCCACGTTCCACGCTGCTGAGCACCGTTTTGGCGGTCTGAAAGGCGACCTACGCGTTTCAGGTGGCACGATTACCTCGTGACGCCTGCTCGAGTCCGAGCGAGCGAGCGAGCGTGGAAAGGACCGAGCCGACGAAATTTCGCCGAACGAGAGGAACCTCTCCTTTCCCGGTCGTCTGGCAAAAGAGCGTCGATGCTCCCTTAGACGAGCGATTAATTTAGGCGCAGCGAAGCGCGACGCGGCGCGCCGGGATGCCGACGAAAGCGAAATTTTCGCAGCGGAGCGGCGGTGGGCACC
>NIJG01000015.1:784877-885838 GCA_002201625.1 Euglossa dilemma | reverse complement strand
GGGCGGTGGGTACTGGGGATGTGCAGGCCCCATACCCCCGAGGTGTGGACTGTGATGGAGGCCTGGAACACCCCGCACGCTGCCGTGCGGATCGTACAGCCCTGCGCCACCGCCGCCACCTCCGCCCTCGAGGTAACTCCCGTGCACCCCGCCATCGTCGTACTGAAACCGCGAGAAAGCGAGAAAAAAAATTAGTGCCAATTATCGATCCTACCCTGTGCGCGTAGCACACACACGCACACGCGTAATTAACGCGCGCGGAGAGGCCCGGCCTTCTCCGAGTTGGCAGATGTTCCAGAAGCGAGCGAGAAAACCGCGCTGGCCGAACGCGTATCGACCGAAAGAAAATTCGCTACGCTCCGTTCTCTCTCTCTTCATCCGAGTTTCTCTCGGTTCAATTGATCGTTGTTATTACGTTAGACGCAGCGGTCGTGAGACCCATGCGACGCTCAGTTCCATCCGGCTCGAAAAACTCGTTAATCGATCGTAATTACGAGGCGTGTGGGTATATCACGTGCGACGCCGAGCGTCCGAGAACGCGCGCACGGTCGCGGCCTCCTCCGGAGCGTACGCTCGCATTGAAATATCGCTCCGCGGAAGCGGCTACTCCGCGTTATCAGCGATCGCTATTATCCCGGTTTAGCCGGCCACGCGATAATCGCGATAAGTCCGCGGTGTCGATTAAGATATCGACGAACGTAGGTGAACACTCGAGTTCTCCGGCGAAAAGCTCGCTCTCTCCGCTCTCGTGTCGCGGACCCGTGGTCACACGGTCCGTTCGCGTGGAAAACGGGAAAACGACGCGAGGGTCGCGCCGCGCGTTTTTGTTCCGCGAGCCCGTAGTTACCAGCCGCGGGGGGGTCCATCGATTTCGCGCTATTAAAGTATTAAAAATAGAAGCCGCGGCCGTCCTTGTTCCGAGTGCCATAGCCGTGGAATGCTGGTTGTTCGGCGCAAAAATAGGCGGAATTTATTTCCGCTCTCCGCGAGACAGCCGCGTCAAACGGGGAGGTGTACGCGCAATCGAAAATACACCGGGTTACAGAAATACCGAGGGGGACACTTAGGAATTTATTGCGAAACCTCTCGCGCCGTTTCGATCTGTTCTCTTTTTCGTCTTTCTATTTTTTCCCTTTTCCCTTTCCGCTCCGAGCCCGATCGTCGCGCGGACCGTGTACGATGTAACAATGTCCAACGACACGGATGACAGGTGATAGCGCAAAGGACGACAGAAAGCGAGAGCAACGCGGCGCGTACCAGAGAGCCAACCTTTGCGTGAAATATGTATTTCAAAAAACGCGTATCCGAGACGTTTCGAAGAATCGTGGAAATTTCGAGCGAGACGTGGCAAGTGCGATATAAATCGAAGATAGTGGCAAGTACGATCGTCGAAATAATCGTCGAATCGACACGAGAAGAGCGGAAAGAGAGAGATAGAGTCGCGTGTGGGAACGTGGAAAGACGAGGAACGAAGAAGACGAAAGAAATTTCTGAATATTCGAGAACAAGGTTGCGCGATAAGGGAGGAGCGGACGTGGAACGCGCGAGAGGAATGTCGGGGAGGATATTCCGCCTGTCCTGCGGATGGACAGGACACGAGGGCAGATCTCGATCGGCGGAATGATCAGGAACAAGGAAGGCAATGATTTCCTTGGCTCGTCGCGGCGTGTACCTTGTCACGATACCGCGGAAACGAAAGCAAAGCGATTATTATCGTTAATTACGTGGCTCGACCGTCAAGTCCGAGAACTGGTAATTTTATTACGGGAACAAAAACGGCGAAATAAAAAGCGGGAGAATGGGAGGGAAAAAAGGAAGGAGCGGAAGAAAGAAAAGAGGTAAAGGGAAAACGGGGGAGCAAAAAGGGGAGGGACAGAGAGACCAGAGAGAGAGAGAGAAAAAGGCGATGTTACTGGACGGTTATCGTGTCGGTTTCGAAACGAAACGGGAACACGGTATGCACGGTAATCGAGAATCCTTAATTGCAACCGTTAGCAAAGGTGACATCGCGGAAACGCTGGGAAGGTTCCATTCCGCTGCGCTCCAATTTGACTGGTTCGATCGGCCGAGCGTGTGGTAGACGAGCGCGCGAAATATTTCGAGCACGATCGAACGAGCGAACTGATTTCACCGCATTATCGTAAAAACGATGCCAATCGTCCTGTTTGCAAACGAATCGAGCAGAGGGCTTCCTTCGATCGCTCGTATCTCCGCGGTGAATCGAGCAAATCCGTAGCGATGTTTGCCGATCGCCCGCCATTCTTCCCCGTTCTCCTCGATGCAAACAGGCTAGGATAATTCGGCTAATTTCTTCCGACTGTCGTCCGCCGAGAGAGTCGTCCGATTACGCAGGATCTACCGTGTTCCCCGGAAACGAAACGTTTAAAAATCGCCGATGCTGGTCGTAAAATTTCACGAAGATCCTACGCGCGTTCGAAACCGAGAGTCTGCTCGCGCGAGAAGCGGCGACAGAAGATAGAGAGGAGAAAAGCGAAACGAGTTCGAACCGATCCAGTTTTCCATCGCGAGCAAAATCCACGCGGGAAAACGTTAGACACGCGGTCGGAGCGACGCGTTTCGCAGGAAAATGAATTCCATCGCCAAGAATGGGTAGAGAAAAAAGCGGCGGCGTCTAATAATTCACGACGGAGCAGAGCTATGAAGATATCACTGGTCGATCGAGCAGAATATCTTAAACGGGAGAGAGCAACGAAGGACGCGGCGACTTTAAGGCTGGATCGCAACGGAGTAAGCTCCGCGAACTCGCCGAGCGCAAAAATCATCCAGGAATAACGATCGAACGGTAAAGCGATTTCTCGACGGAATTACCGCTGAGCCTATATTCCTCTTGTTTGTTTGTATTTTTTCAGGCTTTATTTTACTTCGTTTCTTTTTTTCCCACCCGGAAAAGAGAGGCAACGATGAGCAACAACGACGAATTCTTGCCCGACGATTGCAACCGTAATGGCGGACGTTACGCGTCAATTCCTCGGGGCCGAGATGCAAAAGTTCGCTACTAGCGCTAACATCGAAACGTTTTCGCGCTGTAATTCCGCGATGTAAACGACGCTGAATGCCTCGGGGCGAATTATTTGGCACGAATTTCCACGGTGCGCAGCTGCAGCCGCGATGAAATATTCATAACGCGATTGAAGAGCTTACTTTTCTGCGCCGTGCCCGATTCGACAAATGCGCGTAGCGGGAAATTTTAACGATACTCGATAAGAGACGGGGAAATAAGGCGAGTTACGGCGAATCGGCAAAGGCCGGCCGATTCTCGTTGTCATTGCGCTGCGTTGCATCGCGACAAGCGTTGATTGAGCACAGTCATTTGCATATTTGTTTGTTTCCCGGATCAAACGTCTTTCGAGAGTGACGTAACTCCCGATGCCAGCGGGTACAGTGCACGTCTAAATAACCTATATCATCGTATCCCAAGTAGCATCGGACTGGTATAAAAATATCACCGACAGGCCGCGTACGCGTTTGAATTTATAATAGCGCAATTTCTTCGCGAGCATGATCAAAGAACACGACGAACATCGATACAACCAGGCGTTGTCCAGTGTTCGGCAAACATTCCGCAAAGCCGAAACGCGAAAACGCGGAGGAGTATATCGGGGAAAAATAATCAGCTCGCAAACGACCGAATATTTATCAACGTCCGTAAAAAATTTCAAGACGCCATTGAGAACACGACAGGGATCGTGAAGGAGAATGAGAAATTTCGACGACAGATCGCCCTCTGTGCACGCGTGTCGCGACTACGTGTAATTCGCGTTAGAATCACGGATCGCGGACAGACACGCGGAACCGATCGATCGGATCGACCGGTTCGAGGATTCGCCGTGGTCCGAGAAACGCGGCTCATTTGCAAGCGGATAGGTCAAGGCGAGTGTGCTTAAACGCCACGGTATAAATCACCGGGGACGAAGCAAGGGGGCGAGAGCAGGGGCACGACGCGGAAGACGCGTGCACCCTCTCTTTCACGATCAATACGGTGAGCGCGCGCGCTCGAGCGGGCTGGCCGCGATTATGCCACGAGCGGAAACGTAAGCGGACGAAAATCCGAACGAAGAAGCGTCGGATGAAGACCGGAGGAAATTAACCGGTGATCGACGATCGGCCGCCGGCGGATTTTTCCAGCCGACGATCGTCCCCCCTCTCGGCCCCCCTTCCACTGCCCTCGTCGTACCCTCGGCGACGAAATCAATTTCGAAACGGCATAACGCTCGGGGAAGAAATACCGAAGTCGTTCCGCCTGGCTATTAATCTCGTGTGACCGTGAAAAAATTTGATTGCGAATAAAAGGAGAGATCGCGGAGACTCGGGTTATAGAGCGGCATAAAATTTCACGCTGCTTCTTGTCCGCGGATTATTGGAATTTTAGCTAATATTTGTAGAAGAAAATTATCGTGGCCGTGCGAATTTATTTTCAAGACAGGATAAATCGGCTTGTCCGAGACAGCGATTTTTACTGCGTCGCAGAGCTCGCTGTCGTTACGGTTCGAATCCAGATAGAGAGAGAGAGAGAAAGAGAGGGGCGAGGGGAAAAAAAAGAAAAGGAAAATGGGTTCCGTTGTTTCGAAAGGCGATCGGGTACGGCGTGCCGGTGTCCTATATTAACGCGCCGGCTACCCTGCGGGTCGTCGACACGACTGAGCTTACAGGCTTAGTTGCAACGCTTGTATAAACTTCTGGCCGACGCTAATGCGATGAAACGTAATGTAAAATAGATATTCGAACGCCTCGGAGAAGTGGCTGCGGTCCGCGACGATGATGGCGCGGCGGATTAATCGAATCACGGCCGCGGAGTCGAGGACTTCCCGTGCACTTTTACTCCTACCAGCGATCCCGACCGAATTTCTCTTCCCGGCGGGGAGGAAAGAGAAGATATCACGGTCGTCCATCGAAAAAGCGGATTTTCCAAGCGACTTTCCATCGCGAGGGAACGCGGCAAGGTCGCGAGACGGGAATATTTTAGCGTAACCCCGTTCTTCGACGCGTAGCGAAACGACAGATTTCGGAATCCGATCGTTCGGGCAATTTGTTCGAATCGATACCGTGGCTCGGGCTGTGCTCCGCGGGTAAATCGATTATTAATCGCGCCACGCTCGCTGGGAAATTTATACGGGCCAGAAACCAGTTGTGAATGGAGCCTAAAGGACGCGGTTGTCGAGTACGCTTGGCTCGCAGAAACATGGCTGAGATTCCAGGACGGAGAAAGAAGTCCGGGGAGAGGAGAAGCGGAGAGAAAGACGGGGAGGAAGATGGGGAAAGAGAGAGGGAGGGAGAGAGAGAGAGGAAGGGCCCGGCGACTGTTCGTTACTTTCTGATTGATGTCGACATTTGGAAAACATTGCGACGTACAAGCATGCATCGGGACAACGCCATGTGCCTCGCCTATCTCGAGGGCGCATCGTGCATCGGCCGCTTTATCGTCCGCTCTTTTTCGACCAGCTCGTCGATTTTAGCCCTCGAATCGCTCGGAGATTCCGCGATACCGCCGCGACCCCGCTCTCCGCTCGGATTAAAACGTCTCCCGAAGCCGATCTAGACAATTCCAAGCGCCAATCAGCCGATTGATTTCTAGAAATTTGGGAAATCTCGCGAGGAGACTCTTTCGTTAAGAAATAAAACAGAAGGAAGCGCGGATAATTGCGAGACATTTATAATTTCAAGTGTGATACTGGCAAACGAAAGGTTTAAAAACGAAAGTGGAGTGAAGCGATTCGAACGCGGCGTTTTCGCAATGAAAAATACATCGGGGAGAAAAGACGCGGCGCGCTTCCACCCCGGTGTTGAACGCTCGAAAATAACCGTTGCTTATAATTCAAGCGTTTTCGACGGTCGTCAACGCGAGAACGAAGTCGAAAATACAAGGACCGCGAGAGAGACGGGTCTAAAATTACAAGAAAGATGCACCACGGTGGTGGATTGTTCGACGATTGTTCGGCAATCGATCGTTGCACCGAACCAGGCGCCCTTAACTTTTCCGCGACCCAAATTCCGCCTTTTTTTTCCACCGGTGAAATAAACAAGCGACAGGACGGCGCGTACATCTGCCCCGGTATTCCTCTCGACCAAGGCGACACACGCGATATTTAGAGACCCCCCACTAAATTTCGCTCCGAAATAACCGGCCGGCCGACAGAAATCCCCCGATAACTTTCTTTTTCAACAGCCGCGCGTTTTCCTCCGGTTCCACGGAGAAGGCCCGTGTAATACCGTTACACCCGGGGGTCCTCAGAAAAACCTACAGAAACCTGTCGGGAAAAAAGAGGACGGAACGAGAAGAAAAGGGGGAGAAGAAAAAGGAAAGAAGGAAGGAAAGGAGGACGAAGCTGAAGAAGAAGGAGGAGAAGAAAAAAAAAGATCTGCTCATCGAGGCCAGCGAATGGAAGGCACGAGAAATCGATACGAGTTTAATCCAGAGGCTAAAGGCCGATATCCGCGGCGACCGGGAGAGCGAAAGTGATCGATGGATAGCCATAAATACATAATCACGGCTCGTTCGTCGCCACGGCGTGGACAAAAATCCACGCTCGCCGCCGCTATTCACCGTCCTCCTGGAATTTTTAATCCCGCAACCGCGCCGCTGGCGAACTCGCCGCGACGCGGAATTTCACCGATGCCTCGCGAGGATTCCTCCTCGACTCTCGCAGCACCTAGCCAGCGAACAAAGCGACGGGAAGAAGAAGCGGCGAGAAAAGGGCGGAAAATTCGCCATGTTCGAGAAATCTTCGGAATAAATCGCCGCGAAACCAACTACGCGACGCTCGTACCTCTCGTAGCCGTTAAAATTTACTCCGGTGGATACCAATGGAACGAACTGGACGGATTCGCAGGCGAAACGCACTCACGCGTGCACTCGCATGTGTCTCGGCAATTTCGGCCAGGTAGCCAGCCGGGAAAATTGAGCGGTAAAACGTGCATTACCGCCATCGGCCAACCGATTGAGACGCCGTCGATGCACCGTGTTATTTCGTACCACCGACCAATCCGCGGCTCTCGTTATTTCCACGCTCGCCCTCCTCGCGATTAAACGCACAGAAGCCTCCCTCTGCGCTTCCGCCCTCCGAGCAGACGGCCACCATCGCGTTCCCAACGTTTCCTGCATTCCTCCTCCTGCACTTTCCGTCTCTCTCTTTCGCGTCAGAACTCGTGATCGAGGTTCGATATACGACGAACGGAGGATTTCCAGCATCGACCTTCGCAAGATATTTCCTTCGAATTTCGCTCGAATGAACGGGATATATAGCGCTGGTCACCGATGGGAGCGGACCAGCGATGGAAGAAGAGGTCTCGACGAACGTTTCGATCACTAACTCGCAGAGGATCATCGCCGCGATTCGAAGAACAAACGGATCGCGTAACAGAGTTGCAACGATGTTTCAGCTAGAGTGCACTCTAGAGCGCACTCGATGGCAGGGTAGTTTTTTCCCCCGGTATATCGATCAGGGCTGTGGTTTGACGGATATAAGTGGCAACGCGGTGTGTACGGCTTAATTAAAGTTAGCGGTGGCGGTCAGTGATGACCAAGATGGCGGCGGACGAGTTTCGAGCAGGGCATTTCCTCTCGGCGACGGTCGAAAACGCGGGCAATTTTCAACTTCGTTTCGAGATCACGCGCAACGGGTGAATATCCGTTAGTTTGCACGAAAGGTTAATAAAGTACTTTCCCCTAGTCGCGGGGAATTTTCCTAGCGAATTAATATATCGGAATACCGGATGCGTAATTCAACCGCCGCGAAACACGTCGGATACCATTTTGCTCGGGCAATTTTTCCGGATAACTCGCGACTAATCGAAACGCCTCAAGGTATCGTTTGAAATATTCACGAATGAGTTTGTACCTCGCTGAAACTAGCCTCGCCTTGCTTCGTTGCATGAAAATTCATTCGTCCATTTCGCGAAATTGTCCCGACAACGATCGGCTACGTTCCACGTCGAATTTCGAATTAGACATTCGAGACAAGCCGTGGCTGCTTAAATTTCCAAACGCGACCGGTCAAACCACGATCCATTATTAAAACGTGACACAAATTTCCGATTAAACTCACTTTACGAAAGCACCGGGAAATTTACGAAGCGAGCCATGCAAATATCAATCGCCGCTCTAAATATCCGACAGCCGGGATATCTCGAAGAATCTTCCACCGGTTTTACGCTATTCGCTAGCTCGACACTCGTCGGAAATCGGGGAAATCGTCCAATTAACCGTCGATATCGTCGAGATGGAAATTTCCGAGGCAACGAACGACGTTGATCGGTAGACCGTCGAGAATGAAAAAATCGCGACGGAAAGATCAGGCGGAGACACGAGCGGTGACAGGCGAGATGAAGCCGACGGCAGAGTATTGGAACGATAGGTAAGTTCTGTCACTTGAAAATCGGCCGGCACGCGAGCGATCGTCGCTTATCGGCGATCTCGTAAAGCTCTTTATCGACAGCGATACCGTTTTCACTCGGCGGTGCACGATAAAATCGCGACCGTCGCTGGAATTCCAGAAACGTCACGGAAAACCTGGCCGATTAACCGATTAACCCTTTACAGGAGCAGCATTATGCCGGACGAAATCGTGACACGTCGAACCGACTGGACCAGTCGAGCCGATAAAACTTTTATCTCCTCATCTGACGCTATCTCGCCGAGGAAAACGTCGCGTAGCGAACGGTGGCCATTTCCCTGCGTTTAAGTGCTCGGATAACGTAACCGTTGATCAAATACTCGAGAACCAACGTAATTATTCGCGTTTGAGAAGTTTCCTTCGAATCGCGATTATTCCCGAATGTCGATCCGATAAGATGGCCGCCTATCGATAATTACGTAATAGTTACGAGACCGCGAAACCGAGCCTCGAGAAACTTTGCACCGAAAATTCTATCCACCACTAGCTATATTTTTTCTAGAACGAACGATTTTGTGCTAACGGTAAAATTCTTTTGTACTCGCGATGGAAAAAGTGCGGACGATATTTTCCGGAGGGAAAACTATCGAAGGTAGAGACAAGAGTAGAGAGATCTCGGAGAGAGAGAAGAGCGTTCCGCGTCCGACGGGCAGAAGAGGCCCAGCGCGAGATCGGAGACGGACGACAAGTGGAAATCGGGGAGAGCAGTGGCCCGGAATGATCCTCGCGTGAACGAAATTCCAGTCGACGACAAGAATCGTAATCAATTCCTCGAACGACGGTATCCGCCACCGGTGAAACGGTCTCACGTATCGATCTCGCGAGAGCGTGCATCCCGATGGCATGTCGCTCTGGAGGAGCACGATATTCGCGTAAAACGATAATTTCGGGTTGTCCATCGCGCGGAGAGTTTCTCCGGAACGGAGCACTCGGACACGGAGAATTCCAGGCCGACGACACTGCGCGCTTTGCACGCGACCCGTTTTGTTTTGCTCGAGAAACGACGGATTTTTCCCGGTTTCTCCGAGCCGGCCTTCTCGCCGCGGAGAGGCTACCACCTTTCAGTTCAAAATATTTACCACCGGTTCGGCGATCGCTCGCGTTTAGGCCAGGTGCGAAAAAGCAGCAGGAATACTCGAGCGTGGTTCGGGATAAAATTACGCGCTTACGAATCGATCCCTCGAGACACCCTCCCAACATTAGCCACCGTGGTTTTGCCTACGTCAACCGAGCGTAAACTCGAGAGTTGCTCGATTACAGCGAAGGAAAACGACAAAGTCCTTTAGAGAAAGCTCCTACGATTCTAACTGAATTTAACCCGATCTACGGACCACTTTCGCGAGATTCGATTATTTCGAGCACACCTTGGAACCCACGTTGACACGTTTTACACGCGGACTGTCTAGAGTTTGGAGCGATTACGTCACGAGACGAGACTATTCGCGATAGCGTTGGATAAGAGAGATTTATAGCGGATCTCTGGTATCGATGGCGAGCGACGGACGCGGGCTTGCAAGTTCACGCGTGCAGCGACAATTATCCGGGAGCGAACAGCCTACCATGCGGGATTACTTGGCGCGAAGGGAAGACGGTTAACGTGGTTAGAACGGTCTCGATCGTTGTTTTAAGTTTCGCGAAGAGATCGGAGCACGATGAAATCATGGTTCGACACGTACCCTTGGCTGCGCCATGAACGCCGCCCTGGTCGCGCCGGGGAACTCTGCGTGCTGAGCCACCGTAGCGGCTGTATTTTCCCACAGTATAAGCAAGTAACCTCGAACACTTCACACACACTGGTTTCCCCACTTTTCGATTCGCCTTATCGCGGCGATCGGTTTGCCCGTTTCCCGTTCGTCACACTCAGAGGACGACTGGCGGATTATCGCCTGGTCGGATGCACAGAACGAGGAAAGAGAGTGAACGGCGGAAGCGATGCCTAACGTCTCTCTCTTCTCTTCTTCTTTTCTTCGCGATCTCGATGATCTGTTTTGTCGGTGGAGAACGTGGAAGGTGGAAGGACGGCGATGGTCCAAACGACGGTGTCTCTCCTCTCGCAGCCGACGGTCCGCGAGAATACGGCCCTGGACCTCGACGCTCTCGCGACTGTTCTACCACGCTTGGGACGCTACTGAAGCGTGCTGGCTCCGTCGGTCCTCGACGATCCCCGGATCCGAGTCGACCGGCGACACGAGACACGCTGTGTGACGGCGAGAAATCGAAGCGAGCGTCAGCAGAGCTCGGCACGCGCGATTGAACGCTGCAGCAGGACCACGGCTACGGCCGGACACACGTGCTTCCTCATCGTCCCGGTCACACCGCCGGAAGTTCCGCTGACCAGACAGCCAGAGAGCGTGCCTCTCTCCGTATCGTCAGTCTCGCGACATTATACGCTCCACTTCCTCGCTTTTCCGACCACGTGGTCGCTCATGTATTCTCTCTCTTTCTCTCTCTCTCTTATGTTGCACCACGGATACCACTTCCTTCCTTGATCTCCTCGATGACTCGATCGATGGGCCGATCCAACTTCACGGTATGCGACACACCAAACTACCAGAGAGATTACTCGGGCTTCCCGACGGACGATGATGTTCACGATCACGCTGTTCCACGACGAAAAAAACCACCGCTTCGGACGAAACCGACGACGTATATCACCACGATGTTATCACACGATCTCTGGTTATCACGGTTACTCTCGTTGCTGCTGCTGTCCACTCTGGTTGGAATACGGCACGATTACCGAACGTGTTTGGCCGTCGGGCAGAGCCGATTCTCGGCGGGCACTACTGGCGTTGTTGTTTCACAGAACGAACCGACCGACCAAACGGCACGCGTAAACACCGCGGCGATTAGGCGTGTATGTATGTCACTGAGGGAAAAACACGTTTACATCCTTCGCCTGATGCACCCGTCAAGCATTGGCGCCAAGTCAAAGCTGCCGTCGTAACGTATCGTTCCACTCGAAGACAGACGGTGGAAATGGAGCGGAGCACAGGCGGATTATGCTCGCGTGGCGGTTGATCGCGCGCGCGACACACTGCGGCTTCTCCGCAACTGGTGCACCACTGTGTGTGCCACGCAGCCGGACAGACGGTATCTCGCCGAGGATGACGATAACGATGACGATAATGATGACGAGGATGTGACGATAACGATGACGACGACGACGAGGATTAGTACGACGGATGGATCGGCCAGGGAGCAGCACAGGGGTCCTGAGTATTCAGCCACACAAGGCCCGGCAAACAACAGTCCACTGCGGTTAAATCCGAGGATCCGTGTGTGGTTCGTTCGTCGTCGCGTGTAATACGCGCGAAGCGAACGAAAAGTCGAGCGTCGGAGAGGCGGCGACGTTGCCGCCACGATATCTCTCTCTCTCTCTTTCTCTCTCTCTCTCTCGCTCTTCGTGTGTTTCTTTCTCTCTCTCTTTCTCTCTTCCTCTCTTTCGTTGTACGTCGTCTGTCGCGCGCCGATAGTTGCCCGAGGTTGCCGTATTTTTACGTGGTACACGATAGACACACCGAACGGTTCGCGTCCGAACCAGCGAATATCCTCCACGCGACGATGTGGAAAACGGCGGAACGCGTCGTCGACGGAGTCGCGGCGGAAGAAGAAGCGCGTTCCTCCTCGCGGCGATTACTGAACGAACGAACCAACGAACGAACGAACCGGTCACGCAGAGGAGTGAGAAGAGGTGACGCGCGAGAGAGCTGTCCGCGAGACGGCGGCCGACCCTCCTCCCTAACCGTAACTACTACTGCGTGTGCCACTCGTAACTCCGGCGGACAGAAGGTGGAAGGTTGGTGTATATGTTGCGCGCGGGCCGGCGGGCAAAGGCAGCCACGGGAATATGCGTGTTTCGAGTTCTTCCCCCACGAAAAAGCACCGGGTAGATCCACGGGTAAGAGAAGAGCGGAGCGAGCGAGCGTGGAGAGCAGCGCCTAGCGCGGTTTTAGATCCTGCGCCGTCCGCAGTCGTTCGCCAACTGTCAATCAGCGCCGCGCTACGCCAAGGAGTGGGAGGCGCGCAGTCACGCCCACCGAGCGCGGCCAATGCGTCCCGTGGCTCCGCCCATATCCCCACCGCCGCGCACCGATCGCAACGCCGCGCCGGCGAGACCGCGAACCACCGGATTCTCCGCCATCGCTACACCACTACCAACGAGACCGCCGACGGACGACGACGACGACGACGACGACGACGAAGACGAAGACGACGAAGACGACGAACCAGACGAACACGAGGACGAGAATCCGTTCTTCCCTTTCTGCTTCCACGTCTCCTTTCCACTAGACTCTCTACCTACTCTGCATTCGTGCTTCTACTCTCCGGCCACATTCTCTCGTTACGCGTTCCACTCCAAGCTGGTCCGCTCGCGCGAAACCAAACCTTCTACCCCCGTGTGCTCGTGAATCGACGAACGAGAACGATAGCTCTCTGTGTCTCCGTGATTTCGTTGTAAAGACACGCGTTGGAAGGAACGCGAATACACGAAGCTTCCACCTGTAAACGATCCTCGAGCGAAATATCTCGCGCGACTTCCGTGGCTGTATATCTCGCGGTGGAAAAGCACTTCGAATTTCTCGTGCGACTCTGCCAGGGCGAGTAGAAGCGGCGGTGCGCGTGTATCGCGCCAGAAATAGTAGAATAGCCGCGCGAGGACAGGCCGCGAGGAGCGCGGGCACTTGGCAAAGGAATTCGTCGCGCTTGCTCCGCGTCTTAAATAACGCAGCCGATGATCCTGACAAATAACGAGGCCCGGCTAAATGCCGGCCGTCGGATGGACCGTTCGGAACGCGAGGGAAGGCTCGGGGAATTTGCAGGATCGACCGGCGTATCGACGCTGTCATTCTCGGCTCGTTGCCATATTTCATTGCTCGCCCAAAGGGGTGTGTTACACGCCGGGCCGAGGGGTGGAAAGCACTCGACTTTCGCGCGTTTAAACATCGTTTCGTTTTATCACGCTTCTCTTTTCCTTCCTCTCTCTCTTTCTCTCTCTTTCTCTCTCGTTTGGCTGCCTCTTTTTTTCCTCTTTTCTTCTCGCCCTTTTTTTCACCCCCTTTCCTCTATTTTTCCTCTCTTCTTTTTTGTTATTCCCTGGTTATTAATTCAACGCGTCTGGTCGCGGGACGGCCAGCCGGCGGCGGCGACGGTGGCGGTGGCGGCGGCGTCGGCGGCGTAGGTGGCGGCGGTCGATCGAGCTTTGAATGAACCGAACGAACAGCTGACTCCACGCAGGAATTGGGTCGCGAACGTGCGGTTTCGAACTTTGAATGGTATTCGGCGTTGGGTGAGTAATAGCGACAGGAGGCGGCGGAGGCGGAGGAGGGCAGAGAGGCGGCTGTCACCGACATCACTCAGTGTCTCCCTCCTGGCGTTCACTTCGCTCGATTTTATGACTCTCTCTCATCCCGCGCGCACACTTCCGCCCCTCCGGCCCTGCCCCCCTTCCGCTCCCGACACCCGCGCGTACACGCGCGTCCCTTCGCGTTTGCATAATGTCGCGAATCCACGTCCCGCCGTTCCCTTTCCTCCTCCCCTGCCCCCCGAGAGATGTTTCCGATTTTTCTTCTCGACCCTTTCCGTTTTCTTACCACCTGCGCTGCGTTTCGCGCCGTTTCTCCGTATTCTTCGTTTTATCAAAAATTCTGGTTAATATTCGAATTAATTGGATTAAAAGATCAACCGAGCATGGTTTCTTTCGAGTTTAATTCCGAATGTTTCGTTTAAATCCGCGAATGTTTCTTGCGTTGTTTCTTGTTATTCTTCTTTCTTCTGTTCGTTTGTTTGGATGCGTTCGATTCGGCGAGATTTCCAGCGAAGGATCGGCGATATCCGAGGAATCGGATCTTCTCGAGGGGGAGGGACCGGGGGTTGCCAGGGAAGAGTGGCGAAAGCGAGGACACGGGTGGAAATATTTCTCGTGGTCGATGAAAGCGCCGGCTCTCGGTTAACGTTTCGTTTTTGCCCGCGATACGCATCGGCGGATTTTTCGCGCGGTGGTTTATTCAAATTACAACGCGACCTCGATTATCCGGCCGAAATGGCGGACACTTTGTTCGGATAATTGAACGTGATTACGTTTTAACGAAGCGAGGAACGATCATCCGTTGCATTAATAAACCAACCGCGGCGGGCAAAAACTGGTCCATCGTTTTACCGAAAAGCTGCTCGCTTTTCGTTGGCCCCTGCGCTATTTTTCGACGCCGTTATTCCCCCGTTTTGCGATCGATTAATTATCGCGCGTAATATATGCGATATATTTCTGTTTCCCGGCTGCACCGGTAATGAATTAAGCGACAACGCGCGGGTACGCCTTCGCGTCGGCGTCGATTTATACGGAACGAAAGGGGCGAGATGAAAGAAACGGGGAGAAGAAAGTGCCATAAATATCGAATGGCTAAATTGATTCTGAAATATCAGACCGCGCGCATTCTTCATTATCTAAACGAGTACGCTTCCCGATGAAAATAGGATAATTACAGGTTTCACGGACGGGAGTGAGAACGACTATTCATTTAGCTGGGCGCGGGCAATGAGCAGCGGGTTCCGCGATTTATAAGGCCGCCTTCAAAGACAGCGTTAAGTAATCTTAATTCCACCACGGGCATAAATAAGTAATACTTTACCCGCGGCTTTTTATGAAAAACCCTCCGGAATGCTAATTATTATAGAGTCCTCGGTATAATAATCCTATTCACAGCGGCGGGCATTTGTATTGTAAATTTTCAGCTATTAAATTTCGTTCGCGAATACCGGGTTGCTCGTAAACTCGCCATTTTCCCCCGGGTTCCAATGAGAACAGCTCCGTTCCCGCGATCCGCTACGCGTTTCACACCCCGTACACTTGCTTCGAAGACAGAAGCAAACCTGGTACTCGAGCAATTCGTTCCACAGGTTGCACCGTAATTAACGCGCTTATGTATCGCTGAAAATTATCTGTAACACGCGCGAAACGCGTAGCTCTGATACGTTTTCTAGGGAAAAAGGATCGAATCCCGAGGATCGTGGAAGCTTCGAACCCGTCACGAGGGTCGGAAAACGACCAGGGAACGACGAAAATCGCACGATCACTGCGAGAGCGGTCGCTGGCCGGTCGAAACACCGTTTATCCGGTTAATTCGTAGGTGTTCCGGACATTGTCGGGGCTTTACCTGGCACGGGACACTTGCAGCCTGTTATTTCGCGATAAATCACACTGCGAGATGGAACCGAGCTCGTCGATGGTAACGAGGGGATTCTCCCCCTCGCGGAGTAAACAGCCACGAGTCTTTAAACTCCGCGTAATATCCGAAGATGATCGATTCTTGCGTAACACGGAGAAAGAACCAACGGAGCAGACCCGCGGAAATCTCTGTCGAAGCTTCGCCAGAGCGAAGATAATTCTTCGTCGAGTGAAAAATTTAACTCCAATTTCGACCAACACGCACGCGGTCCAGTTGGATTATACTCGTGGTTCGGCGTGACGAACTTTCTCGAGAACGCCTGGCACCTGGATCGATCGATCGTTACGTAACGAAACGAGCAGCGCGCGCTTCATGGAAATGGAGTTATATTAAGATGGAAGGCGTTTCCGAACGGTACACCGGGTATAATATAGAAGCGAAGCGTCGGTACAATAGGCTACGCGACCTAACCCGTCCACTGTCCCTGCGTAATTCTGCGAAACACCCCTACTGTCTCCTCTATTGTGCCTCCGGGCGTAACAATGTCAATGTCTATACCGTTAAGCCGTCGACGAAACGTGTACGCGGTGTACCCCAATTATTCCACTTCCGCGAAACATTTTCCTACCCCGCCACTCCACCGATGATCTTCGCCTTCGGGCCTGCTCTAATCCCTTAACCCTTTAAGCTGACTTTTCAACCTAGATCCGACGTGTATCGGGGACAATGGTCTCCATCGGCAAACGTTCGCGTACTTTTTCACGGCAAAACCAAGGTCTCCCCCTTCCGAAAAGCTGCCACGACTTCCACGCCGATCACGGATTTATAAACGACCGACTTTCGCGATTAACCCGTATCCTACACTCTGTTTCTTCGTTACCCGGAGACTATATAAGTTGCTCGGTCCCGAAAAAGAAATCAAGCAAAAATTCTCGCTGTACTTTCGAAAGTCTCGAATCAAGGAAGCTTCGCGATTCGTGCGTTTCCGCGATTTCAAGCAGATTTCGAGGCTCGCGGACGTTCGGCCACGGTAAAAGGGACTTTCTATTCGGAATCTACGAGTCGAAAATTGTTTCGGTTACACGGTAGCGTTACGTTTGTTTACGCGACGTTATTTTCCCAGCCCGGTCGGTAGTAAACGGATTGATCGGGGCATCGATCAGAGATTCGTCGCGTCCATCGTGGATTATCGAAACCGGCGGTCCTTGTAAACTATCAGCCGCTTTTTCACGGGCTCGAGGATACGTACGGGCGGCGTTAAACCGCGGATCCGAGGCGATTCTCGCTCGATCCGCCGGCAGCGAGCCAAAAGCTCGGCTCCACCGGGAAAGCCTGCCTCTTCCCGGGGCTTTCTTCTTCTTCTCCTTTCTCCGACGTATCCTCGACGGCCGAGGAACCCGGCCAAATTGCTCGAACAAGAATAAGACGAAGTTTGAACGGCTGGAAGGGAACCGTCGAGGATCCAGGCATCGTTTCTCGATATTTCCAGCTTTGCGCAACAACGCGAATTACGAGCTTCGTGGCGAAACGATTGACCCGTGGACCAACTTCCTCTCCTACCTCGGTTCGCCTTCGCCGATATGTAAATGGTTGGAAATATCGGCGAATAACGATTTCGAAAAACTCCGACGCTCGAAACGGTAGAAATTTTTGGGACCTTTCACAGCCCATTCGTCGATTTTTCTTCTCCCTTCGATATTAACGCGTCGGAGCAGAGTTGCCGTTCGGATATACATTCCTCTAAACCAGCTCGAACACCGATTTCCGTCGTCGGCATCTGATGCCAGCTTCCGATATTCGATGGGAGAAAATTGGAATCGTACCAGCGCACCTCCGTGGCCCATCTCGTCGGGAAAATAACAGACACACCCTCGTATTTACGGCGGCTGAACTTGCCACTTGGAGAAGAATTTAAATTAAAATACGCCACGGTTGTTACGCGGGCCGAAGGAAAATAAAGAAAAGCGACGATCGTATTATTTGTTTACCCGGCGGAACCGGTATAGAGTCACTTGTAATAACACGGTCGGAAAGTACACAGAATTAACGGCGGCGAGGAACGGGAAGGGGGAGAGGGAGAAAAAAAGGGGATCGAGGGGAGAGAGGCGAGGAACGGGAATTAAATTAAGCGAGCGATTAAACGGAGTGAAGCGCGGTAACAACAATCGTCATTGATAAAGCGGGGAATAAGAACAAATTAATGATATATGCGCTAGCTGTAATAGCTAATGCGAGGCGTATCCGAGCACGGACATCTTGAAAGATGCAAGCGAGTCGGAGAACAAATCGATGGAGGTTGCGCGTTTACGTATAGAATTACAATGATTAAAGACGCCTAGTCCGAGGAGGAAAGAACGACGGGACCGGTGCGCGCGGGTCGCCGAAAATGGTCAAGCTAGGTACGCCGCGATCGATCGGTTTTTCCGACGCTATCGATCCGCTTCGCCTAATCATTAACGATCCACCTAAGCCGGCTCGATCGGCCAATCACGACACCGTAACGATTTCGCCGTCTCATTAGGCCAATTACGCGCGTAGCTAATTAGCCGGCGGCCGATGGGAACGGTAACGACGCGACGCGAGGCGTCGTCGCGGCAGTTTCCCCGGTCCCTCGGGGTGCGGTCGAAAAACCAGGCAGAAGGGGATAAAAACAGCTGATCCCCGGCGCAACGAGGCCAGCAGGATTGGAGCGCGACCCGGCGCGCTTCGTCGGCCTCGCGAAACGCGACACCGATCCGATTATGTCTCTCGAATTACCGAATTCCCTGCTCTGTTTCCTAAACGCGACGCCCTCTCTCCCCCGACGCTCCTCACCGCCAGCGACGCGCTCGTGGGAGTGGTACACACTCCAGGCACTCGACTCTGCTCGCGCGCGTAATCGTGTTTATGGTTTTCCAACGGGGCGCCGGCGCGGGGGGCCGCGGGGCCCGCGGTTCGCGAGAGTCCCGGCATCCGGGGACACGGCGCGGCCCGTGAGAAAAAAGGTCTGTTAGTAAACACGGGGCAGGACGGTTCGGCGCAGGCTGCCTCGAGCGCAAGAACCAGAGCAAACCGTGTCGCTTACTTCGACCCCCTTTCCTCGACCCCCACCACCCCGCCGGCGCCGCCGTCTTCATTGACCATTCATGCGTACGCTTTCAACAGCCTGCTCTTTTTTTCCTCCCTTCCTCGCGACCATCCCGGTCGACGCTTCTTTCTTCCCCCGTTTTTTCCCCCCTTTTTTCGCGTGTTTTTGCACCCGTCATTCGCTCGCCACGATTCCAGGAAGCATCGGAAAGAAAAAGTGGCCGGCTTTTTTGCGAGCCACGAAGTTCGACGTTGTCCTCTTTTTGTCACCATTTTTTTCTCCGCCCTTAGGCGCTTCTTCTAATGCTCGTGTAAATGCTGGAATTAGTGCTAGCGGATCGGGTTACCACGACCAGCTCGACGGTGGACCAAGTTACGAGTTATCGTGGAGTATCAGTAATCGCGGAGCAATGGCGATCGGAACTCGGAGCAACACTGCGTCCTTAGATTCTATTCCTTCTTATCTCAATCGCGGCTGCGACTTTTCCTTAGCGACGTAATTCAACTTGATAAACACGCAAAACCAAGGTGACGATATATTTCTCTCGTAACGCTGTGCGTGTACGCGAAAAGAGCACGGCTCGACGCACTCGGACGTCGGGTCACGTGACTCGGTTATCAATAGCCGGGAAAAAAATAGCATCCGTTCGCGGCAGTAATTCCTGGCGAGTTTACACGAAAGCACCTCTCCGTTTCCGCGAATTCGCCGTTCGTTTCCAATTTTAATCCCGCAGAGCAGGGAAACGCGGGCAGGATTAAGCGAGTGAAGACCGTTTAAAGAAATTTTCCCGAAGCGAGCTAGCACGCCGGGAGGATAAATTATCCAGCCGGGGACTATGAAACCGGACCTGAGCCTCGCGTCGCCAATTATTCCCATTATGCGATTAAGGAACCTCGTTCGATCACGATCCGAGCACACGTACGCGCGCGCGCTGAGCAGGTTTCGCGTCCGACCGCTCCGAAACGGCGATCCGCGAGGCGAACACGCGCGATTCGGCACGCTCGCCGACACAGGCCTGCTTGCGCGCCGTTTCGCGCGTTTCTTATGCAGATGCGCGGCGAACGGAGTCACGACCAGGCCACCACCCTTCCCCTGCGTCGCGATACAAATTTTATTCATGGTAAACACGGTGACCCGGTGCACCGTGACGGACGCCTTTCAGGAATTTATCATCTCGCACGCGTGATCTCGCGTACGCGCCGGTATACGGGGTGTCGCATTATAACGGGGCTAAGGCCGGATAACCAGTGATCGATCACTCGCCGTGAATGCGACACCCCTAGAATCCGCGCCCCATTAAGCTCGCCCTTGCGAGCCGGGCGCAAGCGTCTATCGCGAGCCGAGAGAACCTTCGAACCCCGAACCTGCTATCTGCCGATCGGATCGCAGCTCTTCTGCCCGGAGAGCTAAATAATTGGCCGAAATGGCCGCTCTCGATATTTTATGCCGGCTGTTCCCCTGCGACTCCAACTCGCTGACGGTTCACGACGTTTCACCGCTGCTGCCTGTCAACCTCTTAACCGTCCTCGAGTTAGCTTTGCAGCTTCGGCGATAAGTAACCAGGAGAGGAAACAGGGGGACCGGTGTCGTTTGATCGCGATTCGAGAGGTAATGCGGGAAATTAGGCGACGTCGACGAAAGGCACTAGGCAGAACGGTCGCGATTTACATCTCGAGTGTGTCCTTATTTCCGTTTATTAGCGTATCAGCGCGCGCAGAGAAAAACGAGACGGGAACGCTCCGGTGTAATTACCATTCGGACGACGCGCGTTTCCCGCGAGGCATATCCGAGTCGCGAGGAAATTAGCAGCCGTGTTCTTCGAATTTTTCCCGGATAATTCAATCGCACACACGCGAGGAATAACGAAAGTTTATCTCTGCGTGCGAGCTGCGTATCGCTTTGTCGCAAAATGGTCGACGTTTCCTAGCATTAACGTTAAAGGCCGAGTGGAAAACAATCAACAGAGCGAGTGAAGCAATCGTTTCGTTCAACAACGATCTCCGATGCTCGCCAAACTGCTCGACTTCGAGCTGTCTTCTTACTACTTTATATATCCGTGTTTTCACGGTTTTTAGATACCGAGGATCTCCGTGAAATCGGTGGAACTGTAACCGTAGACGGACAAACGAGGTCCCGCGATGAACGAAGAAATAATTAGAAGCGCGTAGAGGAGGAACGGGGCTCCTCCCCCGCTATCCATGGAATCTAGCAAACGTACCTCTCACGGTCGTTGCGTTAGCGATAATAGTGATAGACAGGCAACGAAGTTAACGTGGGCGTCTTAGCGAGGCGCGCGAGAGCGCCGGACCCGGCATAAATTACCATCGCGAATGAAGCCGAAGGGAATCTGATCTCGTCATTAAACGCTCCTCCGCGATACTGAAATTCCCCCGATAGGCCCGTAATTGCGGCGAGCGCTAAAACGAGACCGCGCCGCCCGTAAAAACGCGAACACTCGGGGAGGGTCTCTCACGGCTGTCGGTAACGAGCGTACAAAACGGCCAGCGCCTCGTTTCTCGTTCCGCTTTCGCGCTCCGGCCAATAATCGCTGCTACAATGTTTCCTTATCAACCGGCAGCTAATCGTTCCCTCGTTACGTCCGCGATTTTTACACACCGGTATGATCCGCGCGCGAACCTCTTCTCCGTTCCAAGCAACTCGAAATTTAAATTCTCGTTTTCGCGCGAGACGAGAAGCTATCATCGGATAGTTTTTCGCGACTTTAAGAGACGTTTCGTAGAAAATTCTGTCGTGCATGTACTCGTGATTGGTACGTCGATCACGTTCGTACGAAAATTGTAGCAGAGACGAAGTTGCTCATTGCTGGCACGCTTGACAGGCGTGTTAATGTCAAACGATCTTCAATTTAGGATATTCTGTTGCAACGCCGGGGCGGATTGATGGCCAAGTCGAGCGTGTTAACGGGTGTATCTTTCGGACGGTTAAAAATCGGAAATAAACGGGAGAAAGTAGAGACTGACGGTGCGTTCCGAGGGGAATAGGTGGGAATAAAATTGGATATCCGGAATCAGGGGGAGGAGTGAATATCGAGAGACAAAAGGGGACGTAACGCGTGGAATACCGGCGGGTAAATCAAACACCAAGACGACGCGAAGCAACCCTCGTTTGATTTTCCCTCAGCCTGGTCCGGACCGCGTAGCAGCCGCGATGCGCATCAAAACGGAATAGTTCGGTCTAACGAGTCCCGAATACCAGGATCGACGACTCGGCGGAGGCCGGTGTGGAACTCGGCGAATTCCACGGAGCGCCGGATGGACAAGGAATTTCGTCGCTCGCTGCGTTCCGAAGCGCCTGCTCGCACGGCAGCAGCAGACGCGGCTCGATCGAGCAAAGGACGGGCCAGCAGAAATCCTCCAACGAAATTCCAGTGTGACTAAACCCCCGTGGATGACTGGCAGGCCGGCTGCATACGGGATGCAGCCGGAGGGTTGGGGTCGTCCCGGGTATCGCCATCGGAGGATCTCTCTTCGCGTCCTCCCTCTCTCTCTCCCTTTCCCTCCATCTCTCCTCTCTTCTCTCTGCGTTGGCTTAAAAAGAGTCTTCGGTGGAGCCGAAGGGAGAGGGGCAGGGGTGAGCGGGAAAAGAGTGTCGGGGAGATGATGCATCGAAAGGGAGACGGAGTCGGAGGAACTGGCTGTCGAACGCCTAGCCACTGACCACGTCGAATCGTCGAATCGTTCGACGAGATTATCCGCCAGAGATTTATCGTTATTAATTTCACCGGACGGGCGAGTCGGTTAAATTACGAGGTGTTTAATTGGAACTCGCGGCTAATGTCGTGCGGGACATAAATTTCTTATAGGTTTTCGGAGAGAGTCGGGTCGACGACTTGCTCTGCCGGTGCTCCAGGTTCGTCGCCGGGGCTTCTCCGCACCCACGGCAGTCGGCTATCGCGATGGGACATCCGTCAGCGTTACAACGGGAGCACGCGCAGCCTGATTTACGACAGAAAATGACGAACGATCCGGCGGCGACGTTATTGTTTGTACACACCGCGAGATCAGAATCTCGATGCACGCTCGAGGATCGTTCAGTATGCAAGCCGGCTCTCTCATTACGTCTGTTGGGTCGCTGTCAAAGCGGCCAACGGTGCTCGGCTCTTTCTCTGTCGTCCCCGAGTCGAAGGAGAAGCAGGAGGTCTGCGGGAGAAAAGAGAAAGGAAGGGAGAAAGAGAGAGAAAGAGAATGGGTCCCCCGTCGGTCCTTCCCGGCACTTTGGGTCACTCTGTTCGTTTCTGGTGACGGTAATGCCCGTTCGTAGGCTACCTTATCTCGACTGGAGGCCGTGGAGAGCACGGACTGGTTAGATGCATTTCGTGTAAGGTCGGCCCATACATTTTCTAAAAAGGCCGAATTACCTGACCCCTTGTCTGTTCGTCCACCGCCGGCCGCTCTTTCCCACCTTCGAATATATTTATACGCTTTATCCGACCACGGACGTCATATCGCGAGCTACCAGACGAAATTTCCAGCCGGCGTCGGCGACCGACGTCGAGCGAGCACCGACTCGATACGCGTAATTCGCATTGAAAAATCCCCGGATAAATTTGTCGGGAATTCCGCGGGAAAACGTCGCACCGGAGAAAGCAAACGTCCCCGCGATCTAATCGGTCCTCGGGTCGTCGAGTAGACGTAATACCCGGTAGAATCTACGTAGAAACCAGTGGAATTCGGCGAACGTTAGATATTAAAGTTGCAGAGAGATTGAACGCGAGCGAGTTGCCAAAGCAACGTACGAACGAGCCTGAAATGAATTCGTCGGGGAAACCGTGCAGGCTTCTTTCCAGCAAGGAAAATCGAATGGCGTTTGCCTCACAATGGAGGACGCGTACACATCTCCATACATATACATAACACAGGCGGGCGATGACATGCGAGAAATCCCAACCCCCGTTGCATCTCCCTGTCGTCACTTGCAAATGCATAGAAATTCTACGTGCCACGGGGTGACGGAGAATAATAAACGCAATTGTCCTCTTTTCCTTCTAACTAAACGCGAAACGAACGGATTCTTCTACTCGCTGCGACGTCCGACACCTTTTTTTTCCCACGATTCGCGTTTTTCCTTCATCGCCCGACACTCTCGCTGCTCTGTCTGTCGTCGAATTAATTTACCGACCATTCCATCACCGTTAGACACCGATAGGCGAACGAGCCACCTGTTTCTCGCGAAAAATCGGCGCGTCGATAAGAACGGAGAAATAATTAAGATCACCGGCGTCAAAGGCGATGCGTTTCGGGATCAGGATTCAACCGGGCCCTCCGGATGATCCACTGTGCCCCTTTTATTTGGAAATGTTCGATGCCCGTTCGACAACCACTTAACGCTCCGCTCGGGCGTCTCGAAAACGCGGACTCATCCTGACTGGTACGCTCCCATGGTTATCGAGACCAGACCGATCCTCTCCTAGACAATCCGACGCGGCATTTACAGATCCATCGATCCGGCACTGTCGTTCGACGTCGGTGAGATCGGAGATCCGCGTAGGTGAGACTTCACGATGTTTCAATCTACCCGAAGCGGCCTGCCTCTATACGCCCGTTATTAATTATCCATTGAGAAATCAATAACGATAACGACTCAATTGTCGCCGCTCGGCCACTCCATCCTCCGCGCGCCGGCTTCGTCTCGGCTCGTAAACGCTTCGTACCGCGGAAGCGTTCTCACGCGTGCGACCTAACGCCGATATTCGCGAATCCACAATACCTATTTATCATCTCTAGGTCCTTTACGCGTTTAATTTACGATGTCGTCTAGTTATTAAACGTAAATTGCGTAAATTGCGAAAAGAAGTACCAACGAACGATCACTGGAAAAAGTGGGTGAAAGAATAAAAAGTAGATATAACAGCCTATGGTTCAACAATGTTGCGTATCGCTTCGAAGGACGATGATCAGTTACGAGGTACCTAACACTCGGCCGAACCGATAACGTATCATCAGATCGGATTATAGGACGGCATTGGCGCGTATCGCTTTTCTCTTCTTTCGCTAGCTATCCCCTCGAGACGAAGATTAAAAAGGAGGTGTAACGTAGGTCTGTGGCGAACGCGAGACACACCGGGATCATAAATCGCCGGTGGCTAACGCCGCTCGTTTTGATCCGCGGCTCGGTTGTAGGCCAGTCGATCGGGACAGACGAACATCGAGAGCTCGTTTACAAACACCAACGCTGGCAATAAGGATCGGCACCGCGTAGCCGACTTAAGATGTTATTTCAGTTATTTACGGGATGTCTGGGAACAGGTGACACGCGCCCTATACCTGCCGCGGGTAAACGGCCTCGCAGCCACGCTTCACCAGCGACTGGCGAGCGTGGACGCGAGCGAAACGGGAAGAAAGCCGAAGAGGCAGAGCGAGCGAGAGGCAGGCGGAAAGGGGGAGGAGTGCGATAGACACCCTGTAATTACGCGAGGGTGAGTTATGGCGGCACGAGTGCCGTGGTTACTTCGCGACCCGGAGAACCGAGGATACCTTTCCAGTCGATGACACAACGGGATAACATCGCGCCGGACGGGGAAACGATAAATATCCGATCACGGCGCGAGGCTCCTTCGTGGATTTTCGACTTTTCCGGTAATTGACACCGTCCAAAGTCAACGTTCCGCTTAAACGCCGACGTTAGGCCGCGATATATTCCCGCGAATGCCACGCAGGCCTACGAGCTCCGGCGATTTACGAGCACGAAATCTGGCGATTTACCAGCGCCCGGCCCTCCGATCATCTTCCACGGATCTCAGCGACGTCCTCGATGCCTTCGACGCGATCCATAAACCATCTCGGATCATCCTCCAACCGCTTTGACACCCCCGATGATTCTCCGGCGACCTTGACCGAGCTCGAGGCGACCTTCGCGTGGTATTCCGACGACCTTGGACGCCGGTGGAATTACGTCGGAACGACGCGGAGGTTATTTCGGATGACGTCGGGATTACCTCGAAAGGAGGTTGGACGCGACCTCGCGTGACCTTCGGAACGAGATCGGCTTGGATGGATGGTGTGCAAGTGGGCGTAAAAAGAAAGCGGTGTCGAATGTCCTCGCGATAAATCCCGGATCGATCAGTGACTCCGAGAAAAAGTCCCGGGCAATTTCGCGTATGAAATTTAGGGCACGGCCGGCGGAGAGCTCGGGCCGAGTCTCTTCGAGCGTCCTTGGGGGATGGAAGGTAACCAAGTTTGGGATACGGTGATTTGCGCGAAATCCTGCTCGGATGCGACGTACGCACGGGGCCGAGGGAGCCGCTGAAAACGGGGCTTTTTTGCCAGGCCTCGCTGGATCCGTGACACGATCCTTTGTTTTGACGCGGTCGGACAAGTGAGTTATCTGCCGCGGTAGGACGATCGTTCTTCTTGGACACGGACACGTCGCGGAAGTTCTCTTCCCGAAAAAGATCCATCCGAGCCCCGGTGTAAACACAGCCGATAAAACGACGAAGAGAGGCCCCGGAGCCTTAACCGGCGGGGAAGAGTGATGCGCGCGCGCCGCGGGAAACCATTCTTTAAAACCCCGCACACATCCCGTGCAGCCCTTTCGTTGCAGCCACGGCCCACCTCGGCCAGTAAAAACGCCTCGACGGGCTCCTGGAAGATGAACTACTACCGCCACCCTCCGTTAGAGATATCGGCTCCGACTCTTTTCCTTCCATCGAACCCGTATCATTCTTGTTTACCCTCTCGCGGATCTATGTATCCCGACCAATCGAACCTCCTCCTCTTCCTCCTCCTCATCCTCCTCTTCTTTCTCCACTGATATCTCTTCGCGGATAACCGAGTCACGGTTGAATCGCGTTCTCGACGCGAATGAAAAAGGTCACGGTTTCGGTGTACGGAGGAATCAACGGGGAATTAATTACGAGGAAAGCGAAGCTGCATCCGACTATCGCGCGGTTACTCGGTAGCACGAGCCGGACCAACAAAGGTACCGAAGAAAAAGCCCCGCGCGGCTCGTAAATTCGCGGAAACAAAGAGACAAAAAGGGGAACGGGGAGAAAGAGAGAGATCCGTTAGCCTTTCCTCGGGCCTCTGCGTGTACCGCAAAAACGGGTCGAAATCTAATCGCAACGGTAATAAAATCGTTAAACCGTCGGACGTAGGAAGAAAGAAATAGAGCTTTGGCCGGTGGAAGAGGGAGGAGGCGGGTCGCGCCGCGAACGGAAGAGGAGAGGCCGGGGCAGAAAAACACGGTGCCGAAGAGCGAGAGAAGTCGGTCGCCCCGGAAGCCCGGGGGAGGGTTTCTCGAGAGACGACAAGTCGGCCATGTCGGCGGCCGTGAGCACGAGTCGGGACATCAGTCAGCGAGCGAGTCGGTCAGTCATTCGGCCGTTCGGTGGAACAGTCAGTCAACGGGGACGTTTGGTCACACGCGACGGGACATTATCGCATTAAATATCGACAGCCGGCTTTCAGCGGGGACGAGGAGCGGCGAAATCGGGAGAAAAATGCCTGAATCCATTCGCCGTTCCCCTCCACGACTTCGGGGTTCGGTCGCATCCACCGCAATCCGTGTCCACCCACACCCGCTGCGTTCATAATAGGCTCTACCGAGCTAAGCCCCTCTAATTCCTCTCTTTCCCTCCCCGTGCCCTCGCCCCGCCGTACCCTCGCGCGTTGTATCGTCCTCGCCGGTCCTCCTCTAACCTCTGATCTCTCCCTCTTCCTCCCGAGCGCGCCTCTCCTTTCCCCTGTGCCAGAACGTGCCTTTGAGCGGGGTTCCCATAGATTATTATTAGAATGCGCGTTTGTGCCCCGGTCGCGGGCAGGTAGATGGACAGTGCTCCGCCCCAGAAGAGAAAAAAGGAGCCCTATGCAGCCTGGCTGCAACTCGTGCTCCCCGCGTGACCTATCTCTCTTCTACCTGCAGGAATTCCTGGATGAGAATCGACCGACTGTCCCGAGGACCGGGGCCCCGGGACGGGTTACGAACACCATGGGGACAACCGCGCGTCCCGGGAATTATTTTCGGGGAAACGGGTTTGCCGGCGCGCGAGGCCTCCTGCCGCTCTCTCCTACGCGCTCCTCTCTCGCTTCCACGCCGGGTTTCTGGTTACGCGCTGATTTGTCGCGCGCGTTCCTTCGTTAGGCGACATTATCGCGGCTAATCGAGAGGAATATGACGAGCTACGCGCCGCGCCGCGGTGTAAATCTCTCTATCTGGACCGCACGATCTTATCTCGCCGGTGCTTTGGGCCAAGTGGCCCCGAACACGGGCCCCGCCGTAGAATCGAAGTGGCGCACACCCAGGGCGAACGGTGTCTCTGCTCGCTAGGAAGAGCAGCGAGCGAGAATTTATAGGCGATAATAGAGCCACCGGCTCTACGCGTGCTTTTTCGTCCACGAGTCAGCGGCGACGATCGGCCAGTAGCCTTCTCCGCGCGTTGCATAACGCGTTACCGGTTCGCTCTCCATGGAAAAAGTCAAAGTTCGAGGACTCGTCGCCGTGGTCCGAGCTTCGACTGGATTCGCTACCAGGAGGCAGCACCTCTCGGTCGCTTTGGGATTCTCTTACGACCGACCGACCACCCTCTACCCCGACCGCTTTTTCCCACGATACTCCGTATTCCGGATCTTTTTCTCGGTGACAGTCGGCGATATCTTCTCGCCGCGATTTTCTGGCCCGACGATGCCACGGCCGACGACGCCGGACTCAGTCACCGGAAAAGATAAATCGTTTGTTTTGATGCGACACGCTCTTCGACGTCGCGGCTAGCCGATCCGAATTTGTTCGGGTTATCCGTTAATTCGCGAAGGAACCGGCCACAGCGTGGGGGCGAAGGACCCGGGGATCGTTCGCGATGCTTTTCATCCTGGCACGAAAACATTGGCAACGCCATCGATCACCCGGCCGTTTTCACCGGGCGGGCAATTGAAAAGCCTGTTTTCAACGGGCTCCGCCGGTGACGTCTTATTAAATCGTTGTTTCTCTCCTTGCCCGGTGACGATTTCAGCCAATGGACCAAAGCACATCGACCGAGTAAATTCGTTTCGGCTTGTCCGACATGATGAATCGTTATCGCTAGCGCCGCGTGCCCGCTCGCGATATACATCGACCACCGGGCAAGTTTCCATTAATTATTATCGTTCCTCGCGGTGGCCCACGCCGTTCGTTCGCATAAATATCGCCGTCTACCTGCGACTCTATTTGCCGGCCCGCTCGCAACTTTTCTAAATAACGACCGTTTTACGCCCGTGATAATGAAATTCCGAAACTATCGATAATCGAGACATTGATTGGTGGCAGTCACGGCCTCCACCGCCGACGCCGTCGCGTAAGTTACCTACCCACCGGAAGCGGATCGCTCCCACGTCCATTTCCTCGCGAATAGCTGGAATTCCGCTCGCGACCGAATCGAAATTTTACGCCGCTGGACCGAGCTTGGCTCTCGGTCTCCGATTATCCGGGATGTCGCGGATGATGATGATGATGATGACGGGGGACGCAGAAGAGATGGAATACACGTGGAATATACGGTGGTATCAGTAGTCGGACTCGGAGAAAGTGGTGTATCTTTTATCCAGAGTTGCGATTACGATACGATCTAACATTTCCGAGCATCAGATACGAGAGCACGGTTTCAGATGGCATTATAACGATCCCGTTTCCTAGAATATGATATTAGAAAAACGGCATTCCAACGGCAAAATATTTGCTCGCTCAGGTGAGTCATCGTTAATTATATTGTAATTGGAATATTAGACGAGCTTTAGGATAAAATGAATGCTGAATTTCAAGCCGAGGAAGGATTCTTAATCCTTCCGTTTCTAAAAATATCATATTCGGAGGCAGTATTCTAACGGGAGAATATTTGTTCACCGAGGTATATCGTCGTTAATTATGTCTCGGAATATTAGATAAGTTTTGGAATAAAATAAATGCTGAACCGAAAGACGAGGAGCGCTCTTAGCCCTCTTGTTTCTCGAAATAAAACATCCAGAAGCCGTGTTCTGCCGGCAAAATATTTGTTCACCGAGGTATCTCATCCTTAATTACGTCGTGGAATATTAGATGAGCGTTGAGGATAAAATCAGCGTTGAATTGAAAGGCAAAAGATTGTTAACCCTCCGTGTTCTTACAATATAATATTTAGAAACGGTGTTTCTAGCAGCAAAATATTTGTTCATCGGGTTATCTTATCGTTGCTTATATCTCGGGATATTACGAGTTTCGAAAGGGAACCGATATTTACAATAATTGAAAAACAGTTTTCGAACCATTCGTTTCCTGGAGTATAATAATCGAGCCCGGCGATGTTCTCGCATCGAAATTTCTCATCGTAGATCGTATCACGATGACACTATAATTTTTTCGCAGCAAGATGAATAATTTATTGACAGACATATCATTTTTTACCCTTCCTCTTCCTGATATATAATATAACGCAAACCTGACAGGAATCTATCGTTTCATAAAGGTCTCTTATCGCACCGATGGTATCTTGGAATAATGTAACTTTTGTAATCAGTGTAATATCTCATTGAAATGCGCATGATTTTCAATACATCCTACATCTTGAAACTATTCGGGAATGTTATAGCACTTGAAAATAGGAATTACCGTTTCGTCGCTGATCCGATCTTGAAATATTATACAATTTTGTAATAAAATCGACATTTAATTTAATAGGAACGCAGTCTTCTTTATCTCTTCCCACTTCCTGGTATATAAAAATCAAAGAAAAGATAACGAACCCTACCATCAAAATATCGTTTCATAAAAATTTCTCATCGTCGATTATATCTCGCAATGTTACACAGCTTTGGCAATAAAACCAATATTTCGTTAAAAACCAACCTTACCATTTCCTCAATATTCAAGAGGTCCGTTTGAACATGCAATCCCATGGAAATTTTTCATCGCCGATGCTATCACGGAATTCTTGCGCAATTTTCGCAATAAAACCGATATTTAACTAAAAAATCGATTTTTCATCCTTTCCAGCTTTCTAACGTGTAATCAATTTTAAAAAAATTCGCCATTACCGCATGAAAAACGATTATTTCACAACAAAATCTTTCATCACCGATTATATCGCGAAACATTATACGATATTATACACACAGCCTGTAATAAAATCGATATTTAATTAAACTATAATTTTTCACCCGTTTCATTTCCTTGTACCGCGATATCCAGCAGGCGTTGTTTTGACGCGTTATACAACGTGGAAAAAAAAACCGTAGTTTCGCAAAAATTCCCCGTTTCCGATGGTGTGGCGATATCCCGCGCGGGACTTTCGCGATGAAGCGGATATTTGGTTAAAAAGCTGAGAATTTGCGACGGCGCGGAGAGAGGAAAGGGCCAGGCGGTGCCACCTCTCGAGCAAGAGCGAAACCGTCGCGGCTCGGCCGATACTTCCACGCACCCTTATCAGCTCTTCGTGTCCTAGGGTCATCGTTCCGCGCCTAGAATTCGACCTTATCGTACGTCCATCACGCGGCGACCGGTCCTCGACCCTCGGTGTGCCGACACCAGTCCAACCATTGGTACTCGACGTGTTTCCCGCCCGAGTTCCTCGGCCTATGGATCATCTCCCGACGTGTCTGCGATTCCTCCGACTCGTCCTGGGATCCGGCGATAACGTTATCAATGGACCAGCACGAGCATTCTCATTGTCGTCGACGCGGCTAGACGCAGCTAGACCACCCGGTTCCCCGCGAGGGTCGTAAAATATTCATAACTTTTCGAAATCCCGTCAATATGCAAATGGAAAATGCTAATCGCATCCTGTTCGCGCCTACGACCAAGGCTACCGCAGACCCCGTTCGTGATTTTCGTTTTTCCGGATAGCCGCGCGACGTCGCGACGCGTCCGGCGATAGTACCAGCGCGATCTCGCACGCGGAAAACGCGCCTCGTTCCGCGAGAGAACGCGTTAACGAAGCGGCTCGGCCAAGACACGTCGAGCTTTAACGAATTCGACACTCGTTAACGCCGGAACGTTCGCGTGGCTGATACGCGTGGCTGAAGGACCATCATAAATTCATAATTTTCCACGAAATTCTCACTCGATAATTTCTGCGCCGATTAGAATCGCGCGCTAGTAAATTAGGCGTATTCAATTTGGTTTATCCGTAATTCATGAGCGCAAATTGGAAGCTTTGCAATTCAATTTCTTCGCTGCTCGAAGAACCGCTCATCCTTATTCATCGTTTCCGTTTGACTTTCGACTATCGCGCCGCGGGTAGGATCGAGGGTATCGCGATCGCCTAGGAACAGAAATCTCCGCTTTTGCAGCCTGCGCCTAGATCGAGGTTCCTCGCGTGGGACCATCGGGAACGGGTCGGCCATCGTCGCGGCGCCGTGTCGCAGAGAGATTCGATCATCGAGGAGGAATTAAAAACTCCTCGGATTTCTACGAAGGCCTCGTGCACCAAGAAACGACTCGTTATTGTTCCTAATTGCTCGTTTAGCCGGCCACCGTTGCGTGGAAACGAGAACTCGTTCGATCGCCGAATTTTAAATCGGCACGACGTCGGCGCGTCTTTATCTCTCGCGATCGGGCGATTTGTCTTGGAAAATCGCGGCGGCAACGAGGAACGGGATCGCGTTTAAAAAATGTGCCCCAGCGTGGTGCCTTTTGCAGGAAGCAATCAACGTTTCGTTAGATTCCGCGTGTGAGATCCGAGAGCGTAATGCACGGGCGGAGAATGGAGGGAAAAAAGGATCGGGGGCTTGGAAATAAAAGAGATCCGGGTAGAGGAGAGTCGGTAGGTACGCCGGGGAGAGAAAACCGCGAAGGCGGGCCAGCACGCAGCCCGTAGGCCACGTTGGCCTCTTTAATCGCGCCGCGAATAATTAGCGGACGGCGATTAGGGTGATTAAGGGCGAGGGACCGAGTCACCGGGACGACGCAATTAGCCGAATCACTTAACGGGGCCGGTGGACGGGTGTAAGGCATGACGCCGAGCACGAGGTTCCTATGGTGGTCCTCTCACGAGATCGGCAACCTATCCGCTTCCTGACTTTGTTCCACGGTAACGAGAGAAAGCGTCATTCTGGACGAAGCAGAACGTTTCCTCGTCGATGGAGGGACGTTGAGAAATTAACGAGGCTCCGGGAGGAGGAAGGGTAAAGTCGATGAGTATGATAAAGCAGCGAAAACTTGCCGGGATTATGGATACTCGTTTCATGGTAATTCTCGGCTTCGATTACTCGCCACGCGTCACCGTGTAATCGACCTCGTGATTTACCCGTTATTAAGAGGGTACCTGTTCCTCGCGTTTCCTATTATTTATTATGGGAATTCTCGAAAGATTCGCGGCATTTTTGCGGAACGGTTGCCGTACCCGAGAGTTATTAACGAGCACGAGCGGTCGCATGCACCTGCCGAACGAATAGAAAACGTAGCGTTATCGTTGCGCGTGTTTGCAGCGGTTGGGCGCGTATCAGCGCGTAATCGTGTTTCCAGCTACATTCCGTGTAGGCGCATACCGATAGATAGATCGCGCATAAATAATCCAACGGAAGACACGAACCTTTTCCCGTTTTCATTAAGAACCGATGTACCCGCCGCGCGCGGATAGATTTCTCGAAATCTCCGCTCCGTCACCGATCCGCCAGCCTCGTCGCGGCGTTTGCTGTAATAAATATCGGCAGACGAGTGTTAAGACGTTAAACGCTACCCGTGTAGGAACGCGATATTATCGTGGGATTTCCGAAAAACCGTGGTCCCGTGTATCTCGAAAAACGACGTTCCCGATAGGTAATTAAGTCAGCCGGAATAACCGAAAAGCCGTACAATGTAGCGATTATCGCGTTACAGCGGCGCTCGGGCCATCGAGGCCTCCTTTCGTGAAACGAATGTCCCAACGATCGCCCTCCTCTCCGTATCCTTCGCCGCGGGAACGACCGTAACGAAATGAAGAAGCTATACGAGCAGGCGAACACGACGAGCCGAAGTCGTAAACAGAATATAATTCCTAAGTGTGTGCACGGAAACGCGGCCGTTATCGCGGCGAAAAAATACGATAACGTTGCTCTCCTAATTTCACGACCGGCATAAACCCGCGATACCTCGATTCCTCCGCCGATTCCGCTTGATTTACGAAATTATACGCGTTTAAGGACGTCCACCGGGATCGAACGTTAATTTCCGCCCGGTTTAATCTTCTTCCGCCCCTCCCGCTGCATCCCGCGTCCGCCAACCTTCGTTTCTCGGCCCTTTCGATATTTATGCCAAACGGCTCGCGCCCTTTTTCCCCTTTTTTCACCCCTTTTTCTTTCTGCCGCGTTGGCGCGAGCGCGTCCAGAATTCGCGTCGCCGTCGCCGTCGACGACGACGGCACGGGAAGCCAGGTTTCGCTCATCTACATAAACATCTTGGTAGCCGATGCAACGTGGAAGGGCTCGGAACAAGAGAATGGCCCCTCCCATTCCCATGGAACAGTCCGTGCACGCTGTTCCACGGCTCGCTTATGCTCATCTGCATGAGTCCGTCCGATGCAACTAGCCTCGAGGACGCTCCGCGCGATCGGGCGCCGCTCTTTGTCGGCCCCGCTCCTCCCGAGCTCCGATATATCCTCGCGGAGAGGACGATCGATTCCTCGCCGGATCTCGTAAATGCCTCCTCGCGTCCGGGTGTCGTCGAATCGACTTTCTACCAGGATTTATTAAATTCGTAACGCTTCGCGGCTGAGCCCGGCCGGCAGCGTCGGAATGTTTAATTCTAGAACAGCGTATCGTGCTGTATTCCCATTTGTTTTATTCCAATGGTTTCCTCGCCCGATGAGACTTTCACGTGTACCGATGCGTACGAGAATGGTCAATCGATGTTCGCGTTCGTATCGCGAAGCTTGAGAAATTGCTGCTCCTAAGGAACACGTTAAAACTCGGATTAGGAAATATCACGAACCGACGTCGAGGAAGTTGCTCGGTGGTGCTTCTAATCCGACTCGTCTCTGTTCGCGATAGAATAGAAGATGCGTTTAAGTTAGAAAATCTTCTACATCGAGGCAACGCTGACAAGTACGACCAAAGAAATTAAAGTTTTCGCGCGATACCTATTCCACGATGACGCAAGTGGTTGATTATGATTCGCTCGTTAATCGAAAACTCGCGAAAATTAACAAGTCCAATTAGATTATCTCTGTCCATCGAAAAGTAAAGCTCGAATAAGAGATTGTCCGACATCGAAGAGCAAAGAGACGATCGTTTCAACGAGCATGGTCGTTGTTCGTAGACTCCATAGCACACCTAGCGTACTCGAGATAACTGCTCGAAGCTATTCGCCCACTTGATACCCGCTTTGAGACTGTTTGCCAGCCTTTTTCGATTCCTTTCGTCCATCGCCCGCCCACCTCGCTCCCATCGCGAGATTAAACATCGCCCCGGTGTAACCATACGGGCCCGCGGTTCGCTCTGCTCCTTTTTTTCCCTCCGTTTCCTTCATTTCTTCCCTCTCCCTCTCTTTCCTTTCCTCTACTTTTTATCAAAGTGCCTCGAGAACTCGTGAGATTCACGCGTGTGCCTATACGCGCCATCGTCTGCCGCGCGCTCGCAGTGCAAACAAGTGGAGCAGATAGTGGCACGGTAGCAACGTCAAGAGATTAGGATTTGTTTTACAGCGAGCGGTAAAGCTGTCGCGAACTCCGCTGCCGTATTTAAACTCGCGCCCTGCTTAAGCCACACCGTTGAACGAGCTCGTTCGAGCCCTGAATCAACGTTTACATCCTGGATAGTATCTTTTCAGGTACACCTTCAGCTGGCCTGCAGATAGCCCGGCCTTTCAAACCCTGTTTGTTCACATCTGTAAATTTTACTGCACCTTTATCTGCCGTTAAGATTCTAGATTTTATACGTAGAGAGTAGCTAAAGGGGGCTCGACAACCTATCCGCACTGCTCGCCGCTCGGGGTTCTATACGTAGCAACGTTCTTCGTCGTTAACGCACCCGATTCTCCGCCGTGACTCCGTTTTATCTAATTAACCGCGGACGTTCTGGATTAATCGACTGTTTTTCCTATCGGTTTATCTCCCGGCTACGCCGTGTCTCGGTCCGAGCGTTATTTCGCGGGTATCGCGCGGAGCAAGTGTCGGTACGCTTAGAAGAAAGCGCCCGTTGCCCGCGAGCCAGACGGTCCCCGTTTTACAGAGGCGCGAAACCATTTTAGGATTTAACGAGCCAACTTGTCCTTAAATCGCGACTGGAAATCAAAAGAACGCTGGCCGTTTCCTGCATCGGCCGGGCCGGGAAATTTACGAGAATCCGGATTTGCACGCGGGAGAAGTGGAAACGTCGAAGGTCGGGGTATCGTCGGCGCGGTTCCTCGCGCGTCCAACTTTCGCTACGATGTAGCCAGGGGGGAGAACGTCTTTATTTGTTCGGGGAAAGTTTCACTTCTGCCAACTATTCCGGCTGTTTACACCGACGCCCTCGCGGGCAGCGCGTCGAAATGGACGGCGATGTTTAGCGCGGTCGCGGCGGCTCGCAACCGTCGCTTACGTTTTTCGCGATTAGACGTCGGGCAGCCGACGATAAAACGTCGGCGTAAAAGTGTATCGGTGGACGAGGCTGGAAGGTTATTCCACAACTGAGAAAACACAATTAAGAAGCAATGAAAATAGACGGCAGTGGCGCAGGGGGTGAGCCACGTCGACACGTCTGTCGAAGGCAAACATCGCGGCGGCCGCCCACGCCACGGATGCAGATGGTTTGCCCAGGAACGACCGGCGTGTGTCATTTGTAAAAACGACCTGGCTCGAGATCGAAACCGGCACACGTCCACCTTCGTGTCCTTACAGGTGGAGAAGAGCATCGCGATAGAAACGCGGACGAGGTTAACGCGGTTCCCGCGGTGAACCGTACGCGTCGCGTTATCGCGTTCGTGCTCGTTAACTCACCGGGACGAGAGTCGAATTCGTCGCGGAGAAACGTACGAACGGCACCCCGTGCCCTTTCCACAGCCGGACACAGCGGTCCTTTTATCTCTGGCGTAACGTCCGGCGCGATGTTACTCCGGCAGGCTTCTATCTGATGGTGAGTCAACGGAAGGTCAGCTGCGCGTCGAGGCGAAAAAAATGGGCGAAAAGGTCAAAGTGGACGTTGTCGCGGCGTAACAGCAGCGTCACGGCGCGACCAGGTGACAGGTGCGGGCGACACCTGCGCGGGATTTAAGACGCGCCACCCATCGATCGACGTCGACCTACCTAAGGACTCGCGTGCAATGATAAGTCCTGTTTCGCGTTCCATGTACACCGGGGCCGTATCTGAATCTCCATCTGTCCCCGCGTAACATACCTCACCGGTGAAATTACGTTTCCGTTAATTAATTTTATTAATTAACCACGGTTGAAATCGATCGACCGGCATACGGTCGGACGTGTCGGGAACCGTGCGCAGCGACCGCTTCGCCACGACCAACCTGGCCAGTCGAGAGGGTACTCGCGAGATCGAATATCTTCGTCGAAGGGTACGATTTCGCGTCTTTTTACGAGGCTCTGCAGCTCGCGTTACCTCCGTTTGCTCCATAAATTACGCGGCTGGCCTCGCCGCGAGAAATCCAGATCCCGACAGGTCGAATGCGCGCGAATCGCCGGCGTATTTACACTGGCCGGCACTTTC
The DNA here is from genome assembly GCA_002201625.1 of Euglossa dilemma. Taxonomy (NCBI): domain Eukaryota; kingdom Metazoa; phylum Arthropoda; class Insecta; order Hymenoptera; family Apidae; genus Euglossa; species Euglossa dilemma. Next base: position 848,619 of record NIJG01000015.1, on the reverse strand, counting down.
CTACGGAGTTTGCTCTGCCCCGAACGGATCGCGTACGCGCGTAACGCGCTCGTTGCACGCTCGACAATCACGAGATTACGCACGGCCGTGTGTGTACACGCTCGTACGCGCCGCGGACACCGTCTCCACCCCGTGGCCCGACAAAACCCCTTTCCCGGGCATGAAATATGTGAGACGGGACCGCCTCGCGGGATAATTCTGAATTATGTTTGTCCTCGTCTGTTCCGCCGCTTCCAGTGAATCGCAAGCGCTCGCCTCTTTCGCCTTTGTCAGCCCCGCGGCCGGCACCATCGGGTCACCATTCTTCCTACCTCCTCCACCTTTCCATCCCAAAACTTCCCGATCCGACTCTCTTTACCCTCGGAATGTACCCGGTCGATCGTCCAGCCACCACCTTTCACGATTCTTCGATATCGATTTTAGAAAATATTTTTCGAAAATTCGTCAAGGATAGAGCAGGTATTGTATTCGTCTGTTTCGGAAAATTGGAATTTAATTCGGATTTCCTTTAATGGGATAATTATACGATATTTAGGACCTTTCGCGTTCGCTCCCGTGGACCACAGGGACCTTTGGGAAAGATTTCAGGATCGAGGGATCTTCGAGCGAGATCGAAGACAAGGATCGAAGAATTCCAAGCGACTTACGCGATCGGCGTGTTCCTCGGGGGCCAAAACGCGATCCACATGTTCGTGGAAGAGGGATACATCGCAGGCATCTCCCGATGCATCTCTGGATCCCCCCCGGTGGAGGATGGCCCCCGGTCCGTGGCCGCGTCTCGTCTTCCCCCGTGGCGGACAATTATTTAAAGGGGAGGCCGAAATCCAAAGGCGAAACGAGACGAAAGGAAGGAACGGGCGAAGCCGTGGGCGCGGGGGAAGGTAGAAGGGAAGAACCGGGGGAAGAAACCGGGGAAGAAGGGCCCGCGGCAAAACGAGGAGTTTTCTGACTGGCAGCGAAGAGAACCAGAGAGGGAGAGGAGCGGGTCGAAGAGAGGAGAGATCGGTTCCAGTCCGTAAGAGGGATAAGAGCGGAAAGAAGGAGAGAAAGGAGGGAAAGGAAAAAAAGGAGCACACACCACCACCCGCTGGGTTGGACGAGACGCATGCGTGCGATCCCATACCCATGGCGTTCCATGGTTCCGTGCCCATGCGGCTATCCTCTCCTTCCTCTCCCCCTAGATTTCCTTTCCATCCACCTTTCCCTTCCTTTCCTTTCCTTTCCTTTCCTTCCCTTCTGCGTCCTTCTCGCGGCTTTCACTCTGCCGTTCCGTCGCTTTCCCCTTCGACGTCCAGCCGTTTCTCCATTTTTCTCCGACCGTTCGGAATTTCCTGAAACGCGACGACTCCTCCGCGCGGGTACCGAATCGTGGAAAAAGGTCGAGGGCAGAGGACTCCGGTAACCCCGAGACCGTATCGTCGCGACATCGTTTTTTCACGTTGGACTTGTTTCGCTTCTTCTTCCTTTTCCCTTTTTTTTTTCTTTTCTCTCTCCCTGCCTTTCCTTTTTTTCTTCGCTTTTTTATCGGGAACAGGATAAACGACGCGGTGCGTAGGACGCGACGAACGGCTTAACCCGTCGAACGGATCGCGAAAGGACGATGTCTAGATAAAAAAGGCATTTACATATTCCTCGAATAGTTGTGCCGTTGGAAACTTGATGCCCCCGGTCGGTCTCTCGATATTCAAATCTTTCACGCCATTGTTGCAGGGACACGAGGCAATGTCTTCTTTTTCTCCGAGCCTTCCTCTTCGTCTCTTTTCCTTCGAGGAATTAAAAAGGCCAACCTTTTCCCTCGGATCGCCTCTATCCTTCCTGTCTACGATCCCGAGCAATCTTTCCCAATCTTTCCCCTTTTTTCTTTTCCTCTCCTTCTTTTTTTTTTTTCTCCGATGAGTCTCTCGCGGTCGAATTTGCAACAATTTCCATCCGATCTCTCGAACTCGGATTCGACGCGTTATTTTCCTCCGGCATACGAGCACGTCTCGCGGTAACGCTCGCTGATGCGTTTCAGATAAATGCGAAAGGAGGATTAAAAATAATTATCGTTCGCTATCTGCGGTAATTTCGTTTGTGAACGAGATAAACGACAGGCCGGCGAGCGAAAGTGCGATTCTCCGCGGAATTACGTGAGAACCGTCGATGCAACCTTTCGCGACCGCTCGCGGGCAGAAATCTTGAATAACGTTTTAAATAGTAAGTAGCAAATATTTCCGTGGATTTATTTCAACGGCGCGTACACGGTGCAACGGAATATTATTTATAGAGGCGGGAGTACAGGCGAGATAAACTTTCTGGTCTTTCCTATCTGAAACGCTATTTTACCGAGCTCCGCGCGGGACTGAACGCGACGGCGGAGTTTATTCTAATGAATTCAGCCACGGACTACAATTTTACACGGATTTACATAGATATATATTTCCCTGGAAATATATCTTTATTTTAATTGCCCCGACAACCGCCGCGATACACCATCGACGAGCGATTAAATAACGTAGGGTTAAAACGCCGCGTGATTCGCCGTTCGGATCATTCTCGGGGAAAAAGGGAAAAGGAGCTGCTTTGAAATTAAAATGGCTGCGATTCTATCTCGAAACGGGATCCGAGGAATAATCGCGAAATTGGTAGCGGATTTAACGCTATGATTATCAAGGGAATCGCAATGTCTGCTTCCGGATCTTTTATTTTTCCAATTACCGAACATATGCAAGCGTTATACGCATTTGCCATTTCGATCGTTCCGTGAAAAACGAGAAGACAGCTATGCCGAACTTAAAGTGGCCATAATTGCATCTGGAAGCTGATCGTACGGAGATACAGTCGAGTTCGGTTCGAACTGACACTCGAAAATAATCACGAAACTGGTAGTGGAATTAACGTTGATTATCAAGGTAATCGCAACGGCTGCTTCCGCGTCTTTTATTTTCCCAATTACCCAAGATATGCAGGCATTGTACGCGGTATTTAACGTTGCGAGTATCAATTACTCCGCGTTCTAAACTGCTGCGAGTCGCGGCGGACAAATCGAGATGAAATCAAATTATCGGAAATAACGGAGAACCGAAGGAGAAACGCGAGGTGCATCTCTCGATGCTTCGATAGCCGCGGAGTGATCGCGAGGCAGTGAAATAAAAGCCGTAACGTCGAATAGAACCATGGCCAGGGGTATAACCGCGAAGGGGCGAGAAACCATGGCGGAATCGTGGACAGGAAAAAGCGGGGCGCAACGATTCGAGGAGTGCAGCCTCGTTGCACAATGGCGAGAGAGGAAAGTTATCCCTTTCCCGCGCCGTTTTTCCGCTCCATTCTGGCGGCAGATTGTTGGCCGCGATAATTTACGACGTCGCAATGGCCGTGACAAATCGTGTATGCAAACATTGTAAGGAGGCAGAGCTCGATAAAAACGGTACCTCCTCCCTGGCCTCGTCCGTCGTTAACGCAATAAAACCGAACTACACGCTTTTGGCACTCTTTCACGCGGCACAATGTCTCGTCACGGCCGTGTCCTCTGGCCAGAGACACGACCGGCCGAATGCCTTCTTCGGCCAGTCATAAACCCGACGAGATGCAACCCTAAATGCCTGAAATCCCGCACTTCTGTCACCGTGACCGTAAACACCGGCATTTTTTCGCCCGAGAACGACGACAATGCCGGGTTCGACCGGAGGTAATTGACGTTCGTCACTCCTTCGATTTTTTCCGACCAAAGAAATCTTTCCTGTCAACTATTAAGGGGCGTCGGAGATAAAACATTTTACGAATACTACGGATATGGGTATTTTCGTACCGCTTTTACGTGAAACCTGTTAATTCAGCGGAACCGTACGAATTCGAATAGAAAACGATACAAAAGTTTGCGTTGATTCGCAAAATTCAACTGCGAACCTACCACGATCGTTGAAACGATCGGTAGCAAAGAGAAAAAGAGGAAAAGTGGAAAAGACGCGTGACCAAAGCGACCAAAGAGACGCGTGGAAAATACAGGCGCAAAGTGGCAAGTATCATCGCCGATCAAATTGCCGGTCCCGGATTTATTCTCGCCCAGTGCACCGTCTTACGCCATCGTTAAATCCGCCATTAGCGTGGAGCCGGAGGAAAGTGGAAACGGAGCTGGCTTGGCGCGTAGTCAGCGTAGAGCGCGAATCAATAAAGTTAATAAAGTAGCCAAGCTTGCAGTCGGAAATTGAAAGATCAGGCGTCCAGATGCAGCCGGCTGGCCAGCTTTTTCAATCGATTCCGATTAATAAGTAGATAGATCGGGCTGCGGTATCGATCCTGCTGCCTACGTGCCCGTGTTCTACGAACGTTGCGCACGGGCCGCAACCGGAAACCGTGGCCCACCCCCGAGCCCCGTATTCCTAAACGATTTATCCCAGATTTTCGTCGCGGATAAACGGCGGTAAAAAATGGCCAGCTAATGGAAACGATAACGGGCCACGTGAAATTAGCCGGTCGAGCGAATAAAAACAATTATCGGGCGCAGGGCTATCTGCGCGGCTACCACCGAAACGCGTGGTCCGAATTATTTATGGACTCCGGCGTCGTTGTTCCGCTTTATTATCCCCGCTGTGGTCGAACAGAGAAAGAAGGCGCGCGGCGAGTGGGAGTGAAAAAAACGGCGGAAGAAGAGGGAGGAAGAAGGGCAGAAAGGAGTATCGGTGTCCCGACATCGGGACTAATTATTATCTTGTCCCCGCAGGTACACCTGTAGCTTCGAGACATGAGAAATCGCGCCACCGATCCTCGTCGAACACGCTCTGCTTCGTACTCCTCCACCCTTTTTATCTCTCTCTCTCCCTCTATCTCCTCGACGTGATATACAACCGTCAACCCTTTTATGACGCGACGCCAGCAACCGACGCACCGTTCGAAACCGTTTCGCGTCACTTCTCTTTCGTTACGCAGTCCTGCCAGCAACGGCAGAGAGCCGGCTTCTTCGTGTATTTACGCGTGACTACGGCATAGGCCCGCTACTAAGTGCATAATGCCTGCTTATACCACCCATTACGACCAAAGCTCCACCACCGGGCCGACTTCGAAAGTCTCTATTAAGGGACCAAGCGTCCATAAATTTCGCCCCGAGTCGAGGATCGACTCTCGCTCTCTTTGTGCCGCGAGCACGGCGCGCCGTTTGCCATTAGAATCCCGTTCCGGGGCAGCCCGCTCGGGGGAAACGTATCATTTCGCACGCTTCCTGCCACCGAATCGGTAAATTGATTTGCGGTTCGAGTCACATCGGGAACGGCAGGTGGAACTCCTTCGTTTCCAATCGCTTCTCGCGTGGATGCCTCCACGAGCGAACCGTCTTCCTTCGATATAGCCTTGCGTCACGAGCCAACGAGGAATCTGCGTCGTTCGACGTCCGAGAATTTCGTCCGGCCTCGTTTTTCATTTTCCAACCGACTATTTTCCATCGACGAGCCGACTTCGGACACGCTCGAGCGTTTTCGGTAAAGTGGCGCTATGCGGTTTTTACTTTCGACCGCTGTGTTTCCCGGAATGGCCAGGTTGCTCCGAATTTATGCTAATTACGAATGAGAAATGCGAGTATCGGTGGGTGATCGGCGCGAAAGAAGTGACCGACGTTGCACAGTGGAAGAGCGCGGGATGAAACGGCGAGAGAGAGAGGCAGAGAGAGAGCAGGTCGAGTCCCGGGTCTTCTACATATTCATACGGGATTAAAGTCGGGTCCTTGGGAGCAGGAGCGAGCGAAAGGGAGGAAAGGAGAGCGAAGGAGAGCGAAGGGGAGAGACGTGGTGGATACCCGATTATTCATGACACTAGAGCACCGAGAGAGCTGGCTTGTTTGGACGGCGGAGGGAAACGCGCGCGTTCGCCGATTCTGTTGTTTGCTCTTTCGCCTTCCGCAGATAAGATTCGTTTCCGGTACCCGGTGCTCAGATTACCAGGCTGGAAAAAAGGGGATAGGGGCTGCGGCGCGACTAATCAATTCTCAGAGGAAATCCTGCTCGCCCGGAGATACACCACGCTTTTCTAGACAGCCGGTGAATTCTCTCTCGTGCTTCTAACGCCGCACATTCGGCACACTTAGCCACCACTGGATGGCAGGTGCGCACACCGTACGAATGTACCGAATGTATTCGAATGTTGACACTGACTTTTTTGCTCGGAGCGTAAAATATTCCAAGTAAAAGTTGAAACTTTGTAAAAAGTTTCTGTACGTTGAAAAATATTTGCTGATAATTACGCTTCTGTTTTACCTTCGTCCGAATTCCAGCTACCCTCCGTTAGATTTTTAGTCATAAAAGAAAGCAAAAGCGAAATAAGCCGTAAAGATCACGCACTGTCAAATTCGTCACATTATTTGATCTTCTTTTTACGAACCGATGGCTCGATTACCGTTTCCAGTCGGCGGATCGACTTCTCCAGGAGCGTGGCTCGCAGCTGATGGACCAGATACAAGAAGCGACATCCCTGTCTCGTATTTCTCACGCGCGTTCCTCCCAGCTATCTTATGATTAATTGTCTTCGAATATTCGGGGGGTCATGCGCCTACAGGTCGGGTTCTCCCGGAGCACGACTCGTATGCCAGGGGTTGCTCCCTCTACCTCCTCTTTTTTTCCTCTCCATCCTCTCTTTCCTCTCTTTTCTCCCTTTATTTTTTCTCCTTTAAACACGACAAACCCCTCCTAGCCACGTCCTCCGCTGCGGAAGACTCTCGATTCGGTCCATGTTTCACGCGCACGGTATTTTTAAACAGAAGCACGAATGAGTAATGGCGAAAGCGCTCTTTTTTCCGACCCCCGAAACCCGAGGGCTCCGAATATAGCAGCGTGTGCAGAACCAAACAATCTCTCCAGGTCGAACTCGAACACCGCCTGTGTATCGGCTCGTTCGATAATGAAACAGACGTTCGAGACCCTCTGTCGAAACGTTTCATTCCGGTGAAGTGAAAACGGTCACGAGATTCGTAGCTAATGAGGTTACGGGTTGGACCTCGACGACTTCAGAGCCGACTGCTTGAGAAACGGATTAAATCCAAGTCTCAATCCACCTTCCCGAACGACACTCTCGTGCGATAATTCGCTGAAAATTGACTACTCGGCGAGCTCGAATGGGAAAAAACGAGTGGATCGCTCGTGAATTTAAATTAGACGAGCTCTCGGGATAGAAAGAAAAAGATACGAAACGTCCGAGATATCGTTTCATTCGATTATTCTTGAGAAGTAGCGGAGCCACGAGGGACAAGGAAAGTTAAAATTCAACCGGGAAAGACTGAACGAGGTGTCGAGAAAGTTGAGGCAAAGGTAGAGGAGCCTTGGACGAAGCCAAAAGCAGCCGATGGCCACCGGTCCGCGTGGCACATGTCCCCCGAAAATGCGACTTTATAATGGGATTAGGCGGGTTGCAATTCGGATTATAAATTGGATTATGGCGCACCGTTAACTGCCTTAAACGCGCGCGTCCCCGTGCCGTCGTCCATTGTAAACGCGCAATTCACCCCTTATTGCAAACTTTCGCCCACGACGATTGTACCTGGCTGGGAAAAGGCTGGCCGACCGACCAGGCATAAAGTCGAGGATTTTCCCGAGGAAAAAGGCCGTTCTACCTATCGTTTACAGACGTTAACCTCTCTCCCTCTGCTTTCTATTTCATCCTCGAATCCACAGGATCCCGGATGCCCCCTAAAACCGTTCCTCTGCGCCGCTGTCCCCTCTTCTCCGGCAGTCTCGCCGCCAATGAGACACCAGAGAAGAGTCGCGATTTCTAAAAATGCCAGCGAAGCAGCCGAATGCACATTTCCGAGAACGGGGCCATTTTTATGATCCAGCACCGCGTTAAACTCGGCAGACCTCGCGAAATTAGCCGATTCCTTTATCGCCCGATTCCTTCTCTCCCGATTATTGATCGGCCTCGTTATTTCCGAGCGGTTATAATTAATAGTTCTGGAAATTACATATGGAAATTGCAGATATTCCCCGATATCCGGCGACGGGCCACGGTTATTTACGCGCGGCCAGCGGATTGCTGCATTAATTTTTCGCCGTGACTGGCCGAATATAATTTGTTGATCTTCCCGTCCAGGTACCCGTCCCCGCCGGTTGGAACTCGAGGAATTCCTAGACACCGCGACGACGTGTTTTCAACAGGTGTGCCCGTTCGTCGGCCCCCGAGGGGAATTATGAAGTCCCGGCCGGAGTAATCGGTAATTATAGGTTTCCCTTCTGGCTGCGCTCGAAATGAGAATCCTCCGGGCGTCCACACGGCTCCGACTTATCTCATTATACGACTCGTTTCTAGATTTCCAGCCGTTTCGACGGATTCCATCGGCCTACCATCCGAGACCGGAGGTTTATAATCGGAATCGCGGTCTCGTTTCTGCGTCCCGGCACTCTGATCGACGCGCCGACCATCTTCTAGCCGAGGAATAAAACCTCGAGGAAGTGGCTCGTGTAAATAAGGACCAGTGTCGCGGCACACGTGGAATATCTTCGAATTTCGATTACCATGCTAACGACCGATTATTCTCGACGACTTCGCGTCACGGAGATCCACATCCCACGCGATGTCCCCGAGTTGTTCCCGACATTCGAGAACGCGACACACTCGACTCTTCGGCAGGTTGAACATCGTCGAATCCCGGTGAGAAACGCGAGGGATTAATACCGTACGATTAGCATCGGAGCTCGTTTCTCAAATCTTCGCTCTCTCCTTGGAAACTGCTCGCAAGGGAAATTTGCGCGCGATGAAAGATCGTTAAAAGCGAGCCTTTTATCTTTCCACTCGGCGTGTTCTTATTTTGCAAACGGATAACTCACTGGACTTATCCGACGATCGACGTCTAGAAAGCGGTAGAAAAATTACACGGTTTCACACGGTTCGTGTTTTTCGCCACAGATGCATCTTGGACCGACCACGTCGTCGCACGAACATCCCTCTCGCCTGCAACGCGTCCAAAGAAAGTTCCTCATCTTTCTCAAGATCTAGCCAACCCCTGGAAATCGATCTCGATCTCCTCGCGCAGGGACTCTCTGGCCTGGAACCCGAGGACACGTATCCGAAACGGTAGAAACTCGGTCCAAACTGGAGTACGAGGAGCAAGAAGCGAGGAAGGAAAAGGGACTCGGAGGCAGAGATACGCCGATACGTCGAAAGATCGCGTTGCGGCGATGCGAGTCGGGCGCACGACTTCATAAAAGGATACAATGCGACCTACGAGTGGAAAAAAGGGGGAGGCGGCGGGCAAGGGGGAGGGTGAAAGAGGAAGAAAAAGAAACAAAAAGCTCGCGGAGCCAGAAAGGAAAGATGGAAGGGTCAGGAGAAGAGAAAGCAGCGCCGTGGGGATCACCCGCAGGGACGAATAATGCCCGGCAAAATGCGGTGGGCCACCCCTTGCCACGCTTTTTAAAACCGCGCGAGATCGGCCGGCCGGGGACGGGAAGGGGGGCCGAGGGGCGGGGTACGGTCAAGATTTCAGTTTAAGTGCCCAGAGGTAACCCGCAGCCGTCAAATGTGGGCGGACATGGCGGACGTTTCACCTGCTGTCAGGGTGGAACCTCCCCTGCAGCCCTTCGGTCCCACCGGTTCTTTCCAACCTCTCAACCCCCGTGTCCGAAGCGTCGCGGCAAATCACCACAACTCCGATGTTTTTCCCCCGTTATTGAACCTATCTCGGAAACAGACAAAGGGAAAATCGCGTCGCAGGGAATACAACTTTCCCGCCTTTCCGATCGTTTTTTCCACCGATAGAGAGAACAAAGTCTAATCGAGTATTCTTCGAGCTTTCGATAAATTGTTTATCGGAAAAAGCGACGAATAAACGAGTGGAATATTGGAAAATAGAGGGATACACGCGTAGTTGAGATTCTCGGAAAGATAAGTCACAGGCGTGGCTTAATTTCAACGCGTTAAACGACTAGGAGGGATTACTGGTTGGAAGTAACAGTAATTAATAATTGTATAATTTATGCCTGATTACGTTGTTTGGGGAAATCTGTTGGAAATCTGTTCCCCGAAAGGTAAGTATAATTGGTGGTGTAAAAGCGTAGGTAGAAATGGGAAGTACAATGGGCATAATTGGATTAGCAGTATAATAGGTTTATTGCCTGCCGAGGTTATCGATGCCTCTGCGTTGCCGAGGTGCTCTACCGACCGAATATTTGTATCGTCGTGTTAAATTAGTCACCCGTCGTCTCGCGTAATGTACCTAAGTTTAGAAAAGTATTCCACGGCCTGTTTTTCTTTGGAAAAGCAACGAAAAACCGATCGGCGGTGACTCGTGGTCCCGGAATACGCGAAACTCGTGACATCATCGGAACGACGCAATCTGTTTTTTCACCGAACGATGATTAATGATACACCCACGATTCGGCGGCCAGTGCCGTGTCATCGGATCCTCGAGGATCAGCCCAAACAACTCTATTCATCGCGTTTCGCCAAACTGTAAACTACTTGCCGGGTTATAAATGGATGTTTAACGATCGCCAGCGGGGCTGCTTACGATTTACCCGCGACTGGCGTGAAAAATTCCTCATATAATATAACGTAATATAAGACAATCAGCCTGATAAATTTCACGGTCTACCGATTCTAAGAATTACAAGCGGGATCTATTAATCCTTTAACCACACGTTCTATTCCGCGCCACGTCTCTCGTTCGAGACGTAGAACAAATCGTTTCGCGATCTGAAATAACAGAATCTCGCAAGTTCTCCTAATTCCCTGAATTATATCACGCTTAAAAGCAAGCGAACCCGTCGAAACCAGACATCCAGGCTAATTGCGACATCTGTGTACTCATTCGCCAATTACGTACATAATTATCCGTACACAGGAATTCTCCTTCTTTCGATAGGCTTGGTGCGACTACGCGAAATACATCGTACCTGCTCGAATTAGCCGTGTGTTCCAGCGGGAAACCTGCCTCGGACATAAATTTCACCGGCGCAGATCGCAACAGGAATTATCTCAATTTAAAATAACGACAGAGGCCGCGAGACGGAAAACGCGGAATCCTTGCACACGCGCGTGTTTCAACCACGTGTGCGCGTACGAGCGCACACACGCCAGGCTCTCGTAATAACTCGATTACGAGGCGCAATAAAGTCGAGGCGATAGTAAGAACGACACCGAAATCGCGGCCACAAAGTTAGGCACTGCGCGAGGTTTCCGTGCACCGGTACCCCGCGTGGCGGAGTTAATAATAATCGTGGCCACGAAGCGGAGGATATTTTCCGCGTATGCAAATACGAGTCGGTATCGCAATTAGAGTCGCAGCTGCAACCGCTCGCGCGTCCGCCTCGTAACTCGCCGGAACATACGCGCCGGCTAGCAACCGAACACGATACCGCGGACTTCTCGCGGACTTTCTCGGCCGGGAACGCCTCGCACACGCTTCGGCTAATGCGTTAAGTGGCGGCGCGCGGCGAGGAGGAAACGCGCGGCTTTATCATCGATTCGACCGACCCCGATGAAGCCCGGCTCGGACACGGGAGATTCAGAGCCGATTAACAGGCTGCCGAGGCGAATCGGGGCCCGTGAGAAGATGCCGCGTGGCCCCGCGAAACTTCGACCCCTCGCGAACTCGCGAGGTTGCTCGCGACGCGCGTTTCTCTTCTTCGCCCGCCCCCGCCACCTCGAGAGCGTAATAACGACGGGGCCCGAGCGAGCGGCCGCGCGAACGAGCAAAACGAGCGGACCAGGGCGAGCGAGGAGGGACACGGCAAGGGAGCGCAATAAGTTCCGCTCGTTCTCACATTTTATGCTTCGTTAGCGTGCATTACAGCGCGGCTCGGTTTCGCCGTGAAACCGACACCGGTTCCAGCAGCACACGGTGGCACCCGGGTGCACCACGGAACCGGCGTAAAAACCGGCGAAAAATCGCCGATCCCGATCGATATCCTAATAACTTTCTGGTAATCGCGCGAACCTATCGCGCGCGGCCTCGTACCGGACCCTCGGGCCCCGAGGGAACGGGACGGCGTCGCGGAGGACGTCGGTGATTCGAGTTCTCTTTTATACGGGGATACGCGAGCTGCTCATTTGCGCCAGGATCACGAAAGCGGGACGGAGAGGAACCACGAGGGAGAGGGAGATGGTAGAGCCTACCGCGGCTACGTATCTTCGTATTATTATGATAAAATATTTTTTCGGCCATAAATACACGTCCGGGACGAGAGACCCCCGTGGCGCGGCCCACCCGACGCACATTGCACGTTGCACCGCGATAAACGCGCCTCTCGCCTCGCGGTTCCACGTGCACTACTCGCGCGTCCGTTCGCGCGCGTTATGAATAAGGCCCGAACCAGCCACCCTCTTCGCCGATCCGCCTCGAAAAACCACCGCTTTTTGCCGCGGTAACGCGTTTAATAATCCACCGCGACGCGTCTCTTCGAGGGTAGTTCCTCAGTACTCGCGTTTACTCGCGTTTCCGAGGTATATCGGAATATCCCAACTCCGGATGGCTCCAGAATCAATTTTTAACTTCATTGCTTTACCCCTCGACGGTATCGATGCTTTGGAACCAAGCTTTATCTTCGCTTTCTCTCTTTACACGCGAAATTCGAACGATCGTCGCCGCAAGATGTAACGCAAACGGTAGAAGTTTGAAGAAGATTGTTAGAGGATTGGGAGTTTTTCGTTTCGAATATTTTCAAACCCAATTTTTTACCCAACTACCAGCGTTGTCCGTGATATTTGCCACTTTCGAGAATTCCCCGCGCTACTCGGACACCGCTGGATCGAGGGGTTCGAGAAAACGATTCGCGAAAACATCTTCGACACGAGATCACGTACCCGGTGGTTGCCGAGGAATTCGCTCGACGTCGCGAGAGGAACGATACGTATAGAATCGAAGGTTCGAGCCTGATGTCGCAACGACGGATCTCATGACCGGCGCGTGACAATACCTGAATTTCGATTGTTCCCGGGAGCGAGATGATTTACTGCACCTTCCAGCGCGGTTTCGTCGAATCAGATAAGAGCTCGCGACTGCGAAGATAAAGTGGCCGCGCGGGGACAGGGGGGTGCCACTATCGACCGACTAAAATTCCCTTCCCGTTAGAATTTCGATACTCCATAAAACCGATATCTTCCGTCGTAAACACTCGGTCGCCCGACAATAAGAAACGGCAATCTTAATTCCAGACGATCGTCGCAAATCTCGTCTGGTTTCAACGCTGCTCGCTCGGCCCCCTCTCCACGCGGCCGGGGCCGTAGCAGCGGGGTGGAATTAATAATTAATTCGCGCGAGCGCGCTCGTTATTGCACACGGACGTGGCCAGACAACGAGGCTGATGTGTGCGTACGAAACGTGGCTCGTACGCTGCCGGCCGGTTTATTTAACCAAAGGGTTTACATCAGACGATCGAATCCGTGGCACGGTTGGCCGAGACCGGGCTGGCCAAACATTCGGCGACTCGTGTTTACACCGCAAGTATTTATGGGCCACGATCCGCCCACGAGGAGCACGGTCTCGTTTTCGGAATTCGGAGCATCCCTGCCGAGAGCGGATCGAACAGATCTCTCTCTCTCTCTCTCTCTGTCTCTCCTGATTTCTCTCTCGCTCGTTGGCAGTCGGGGTCGTTTCTGACCCCCGCGGTTAGCGGTCTCGTCCGCGGGATGTCCCGGCTTCCAGAACCCCGAGAACCCTGAAACCCGATGCCCAGGACGAAGAGAGAGTCGAGCACGTCCAACGTGAGCGATACCGCGAGAGATACCAGCGACAGGTGCTCGAAACGTGACGAAATTACCCGGCTATCTAGCGAATTACCAATTGCTAATTGGCAATCGAGGGTCCCTACACGGTGGCCCCCTTTTGAGGAAAAGAATTTCATCGGTAGCTACCGATCTTCTCGAAAGAGACAGGCGCATGTGCGAGCTCGGTTGGATCTCTTTTTTCGTTCCCCGAATTTTTTCCTGTTTTCCTTCTTTTTTTTTCTTCTTCGGTAAATCACGGAACGGGTCGCGGCGTTTCGACCAGGTTTTTTTCGAATCGTAAGTCATCGATATAAAAACGGCAGTTTCGACAGAATAAAGAGAGAGAGAGAGAGAGAAAGGGAGAGAAGTGGGGGTGAGAAGAGGACGAAAGGGTGAGATTGGTCGATTTCGAGAGGGAACGGCAATTTGGCTGATGGGAAAAACAGATGAGTTATGTAGGAGATAATAGTTGGAAGATGAATGCTCGGCCGTTTCCAACTATTTGACGCGCGTGTCGACGCGAGCACACACGCGAATCGCGCGCGTGTGCACCGGGCGAAAAAGCTCGGAAAAATGTTTATTTTCGCCCGGTAGCCACCTAGGACGGCCGAACAAAATTTCTAACGGCAAAGAAAACAAATCACTCCGAATTCGATCTGTATATTTTGTCGGGTTACGCAAACACCGGGGATCCGCGTGCCGGACGCCGCGTTTTCGAGCGGATACCACGGTCGGATTGTAAAACGCCCGTTCCAACGACGTTCCACGATGTTCCCGACGATTGAGTACGATTTTAATGCGAGCACGCTCGGGCAAAATGGCGGGAAAACCCGCGCGTTTTACGGTAATCCTCTCGCCATCTTGTTCTTCTCGGCTAGAGCCGCGGAACCAACCGCGATAGACGAAACACTCGATAACGCGACACCGAAGATAAATAAGAAAACGCGGAATAAACTCATTCGCGGGTACGTTTCCTCTCATTACCGTCCATCGACTATCTTTACCTCGAACATAAGCTCCGATGCACCGAAACAATCCCCGCAATGTCTCTCTCTCGCATCGCGCTACCGTCAACCGAATAATATTTAATTATACTATCTCTGTTTGTGGAAAGAAGTTGATAAACGGCGAGAAAAGTTGATATCAAACGGAATTTCCATCCCGCCTCGTTTGTTACGAAACGAACACGAGACACCAACCGGAATAGACGTTCACCGAATCGTTTCTCGATCGCAAATCTCGCGAAATTCCAAATTGCTAAATCTATCTCACCCTTAAAACTTTTCGAATCGACGAACCAAGTATGCGTTAAAAGGCTTCCGAAAATCAACGGTCCCACTTCGAGACGAATATCTGGGACTTTGCGTAAATCCGTCTCGTCGAGGAAAACGAAGAAGAAGAAAAAATCGCTACAGGTTACCAACGTCTCTACAACAATCCCGCCAGAATTCGAGGAATGAAATTATCCAACGCTGACGCGTGGAAATCGAAGAGCGAGTGACCGCTTTGCGGCGACCATTTTCTTCGCTGCTACCGCGGTTAGCGTCATCGTGATATCGTTAAGTAATTCGAAATTATTGGAGACATCGGGCAACTATCGGAATAGAATGGAGAGGGATCGATCGGGGAGCGATCGGATCGTGCTCGTTTTTCACGCGGACGCCCTCCCGGTTCGGCTAATTGATTCGTAAGCAAGCTGGTAACGAGCGTCGGAATTCCAAGAGCTGCAACGCGGCGTACGAGCGGCGCATCTAGGTAGGATAATTGCAGAGTTTCCCGGCGGGACCACGTCCGCGCAATTATCCCGGCGCTCTTTCGCCGCGCGAAGATCTATGGGACAGTTGACGCGGACTCGAAGGCGAAATACAATCGCGCTGGCGGCCGGGGCACGTAGCTAGCAATTACACGCGATTCGCGTAATCGTAAAACGAAACGTTAAGCATGGAGCTGTTATTTCCGAGTGGCGAGGCGAAAACGTTGCCGTGTAACGCGGCGTAAATCAAGCGCCGCCTAGACGGGCCGCGCAGGGAAACTCGAGTGGCCGTGTGCATCCTAATAATTGCGCGTGTCCACGCGGCGAATAATTCACCGGCACTCGCGGATGCCGTTCTTCCGTCTGCGTGTATCTCGCGGGGCCCATCGCGACCGGCTTGCGACCAACCTGCGACCAACCTGCGAGTTGCAACATTCCGCGCGCGAACCGATCCTCACGTTGTAACTCGGTACCTACGCCTCTGAAATCGAACCACGCGCGGCTTTGCCGCGTGTGTATCGTTGGCCGGAATAAAGCGGCAAGGCCCCGCGGCTACCGTGACACGATCGGTTCGTGTACCGAAGCGAAAAGGGCCGCGTCTCGCGTCCGAGATACCAGCTGCGTTACGTCACCGGTCACAGGTGCGGTGCGGGTGCGCGATCGGCTACCCCCGAACAACCGAGAAGGTGGCCCCGGACGGAAAGAGGAGCTACGACGAAGCGCGACTGCGAGGAGCGTAACGCGAGCGCGAACAGAAGGAAGAAGGTGAAGCGGAGGGCGCGCGGTGGAAGCAAAAGGAAAAACGCTGCGGCCGGGAGAAAAAGAACGGGGAGGAGGGAAAAAAGGGGGGAAAACGGGGGGGAAAAAAGGAAAGAATGGGAAACGACGCGAAGACGAGGACGGCAGCGGCCGCGAAGAAGGAGGCGAACGCGAGCGAGCGAGCGGAAGAGAAGCTCGGCTTGGGGAACGTAAAAAGACAGAGATCGCGGCGCTCCGCCCCAGGTACACGAGCAACATGGCCGCTGAGGGACGGATTGGCGGAGGCCAGCCACGATGCCGACGTCGTCGTGACGCCCGCGCTTCACTCAGCTCGCCTCAAACTCAACGTTCTTCGCTCCTATCGGCCCCTACGGCACTCCTCCGCTTGCAACCGACGCCGCCCACCCTACGCTGCTCTCTCCCCCCAACGTCGCTCTCTCCCTCCCCTTTTATTTCCTGCCACGGCGTCGCCCTCTCCTCCTTTCTCTCTCGTTCCCTCTTCGTCCCTCCGCCGCGGTGCCCTTCCCACTCTAGGTGCGTCGCTGCGTCCCTCACCCCGCCGAGCATCTCCTGCGACGCCAGCACCCTCTCCAGTCACCCACGCCGCACGACACGCCGCTCCACACACGGCGCGTACTCGCTACGCACTCACACACTCGATCGCCGGCTGTAAGCTCGCCGATGACACGGGTAATCGCGTAGGAAGGCCCGCGACAAGGTTGCAAACCGTCAGGCAAGGACGTTGCACGGGTCTTTTTACGCGCGCGTCGGTTCCTCTTTGGACTCCGCCGAGACGCAGAGAGAAAAGGAGGGAGAGAGAGAGAGAGTTCTAAGATACTGAGCGACGATAACTGGAATCGCGGATGGACCTCATTATCTTGCACGTTAAGGGAGTCGTTCGTTCCCGTATCGTTCCGCGCAGTCCGCGAACAAACGGTTGAATTTCAGTCACGGTAGTACTCGCGTTCGAACAGGTTTCCTCGAACCCTGACAGAGATACAAATGATAATTGGCCGACTGGCAATTATCAAAGTCGAGGAACGGATCTGGAAAGTATCGCGAGCAACGATCGTCCGGCCGGGAGATGGTCGCAATCGCATTCCCGCGTAATTGGTTACCATTCGTTTTTAATAACGCCGCGCAACAGCGGCCAGCTTAAACATACCACGTGCGCGGATGCAAATGCGACGGACACGACATCGATATGCGCATTTATTCCCTCGTATTATGTAACTTTATTTATTCCGCGATGTCACGCTCGCCGCACGCCGCAGCGGTTCTAACGAACCTCTAGCATGCATAACCGATGCATATCTATTCTTGCATGGTAATGCGAAGATTATCCGCGAGCGCGTTCTTATATCGTCTCCGAAATTGCGCGAAAATGATCGATCGTTGAGAACGGGAGGGAAAAATTCCCGCTCGCATGGTAACGTAACGACCGCGCTTGGCGATTATTTCGTTCGATACGTTTTTCGTAACCGATACAGACGCATATCGGTCACAGGTGCCCGTGTGTAACCTTAAATTATCCGCGATGCGGCTGCTCTCAGAGCAGAAATTAACGCAACCGGAATGATTGACACAGCTGAGTCACCGATTCGTCGCGCCACTCCGAGTTATTGCGATGGAACGGGGAACTAACGAAACGCTTGCATAATAATTCATTGTATCCAGCAGACAAGATGGCAACGGAGGGTCGTTGCTGTTATTTCAGATACCTACTCCGTTTCCTAAAGCTGTACGAAAGTTTACTGTAATTGCGTCTAGGAAGCCCCGATTGTTATGGCGTAAGTTAATGGGCTCCGATGATAAATGTCCGAGAAACTTCGAGTTATCTCGCCAGGGCGGCGAACGTAATTGAGAAGCTACCTGTTGATTCGTACTTACATATTTATGTTCGTGTATAGGAAGATATTACACGGAGATGTCTGTCGAGGCGATCACTTTCCACGCGTTAAAATGTAGCCGCACACGCTATAATTCCTTATCTTTCGAACGCGCAGGTATGGACAGACACTTTGTGTGCGATATGTATATATATATATACGCGTAACGGTCGGAAAACTTTACGATTGATTTCGGCTGTCAGAAAATTCGAATCGACGCGGCGTAATAAAATATTATATTCGAAACGAGTATACGGGATAGACGATTGTTACGTAGAGCAGCGATCGAATTAAAATTTACCGCGTAATTAATGTCACAAAATCTTTATAAAATTTTCAACGCGCAACGCACAATCCGCGAATAAAAGTTTCCTTAGAAAGTCACTAGAGTGCAGCACCGAACAGTGACACTTGTGCTGCCGTCTCTCAGCGTTAAGTTCAACTACACGGTTATACGAATTTGCGAACTGTTATCTGTGGTACGATGTGGATAAATTTGCGAAACCTTCTTACCATCCTAAAGTAATCAACAATGTTACCGATTCGACATGGAATACGACTACAGCATCCGTAGCGTTCAGAATTAAAACTAAATGCAACTGTGGAATTACAAATGAGGTATAGAACAGAATATTTCTTAATCCTGAACGAAGCATAGAACTCTACGTTATTACGATGCGCGGACATCTTTATATAAATTTATACAATTTCATAATATCGAATTAACGATATTGAATTTAATGCAACGTAAATTTTCTTTTATCCATTGTACGAAATTTAATGAATATGTTGTTCCATTTTCATTAAAACAATGAAATGTGAATTTCACTTATGATTAATACGGTTCTTCGTTTCGGTATTTATATTCAAGTAAAATTATACGATCGGTATTAATATAATAAAATGTATCGGACAATCGTAATGGGTAATCGGAGAAGTCATAAAAGATTCGACTCACCGTTCGTAGATCGCTTCATGGTATCGGACTAACAATCGACAGCATACCGAATATACGTTTCATCCTAACACCAACCACATTAACATTCACATAACATTCACTAATATTAACATTCACTGTAATATTCACAACACTCTAATATAACGAAATAATCTTCACGAGCTCATAAAAATGATAGGTGATAGTCCTTGGCCAACTTTTTTTCACATCGAAGAATAACCGTTAAGTTCGCGATTTATTTGACACAAAGACGATAGATAGTAATATTACGATAACGCACATAGCGAAACATAAACGCGCAATTTTTAGACCACGCGGATTAATTATTTAATGCTACTTCGTTAAAGTGGCGTATTAAAACGCGAACCGCGAAAAGGAACGATATAAAATTGCGCCGATTGATATTATCACGTAATTTTTCCGCGACGACACGATTCAAACTTCTTAAATTTTACGATCGTTCCTTCTACTAGATACCGATAGATGACGTATATGTTTCGCGACTGAAATCCCTAGGGTAGCATCGAGAATTATGTTGGCTAACCTGAATACGTGAAGCTCGAATTAATATTCATACGAATATTGTTAAATTTATTTTATATTGTGATATTAAAATTTTTTAAATTGTTAATAACATATTACTCTTATCTTTTTGTTGTTAAAAGTTAACTTGCTATGGTACCTGTTCGAAATTGAGATTATTTTTAACCAACTACAATGTAACCTGTATTATCTAAATTATACTTTATTTTCCATTTTATCATTTTTAATTTATAATTTTTTTCTAACATTTTGCATCGTAATTTTCTTCGTAGAGGCAAACAATCTTATAAATCAAATAAAAAATACCATGCCTCCTAGTGGGACATTATGGAAGTAAAATCAGCTGACCCTGTCTTCCAAGCGTCAAATGCGTATTTATAAATAGTGTGGCGTACGAGTTCATCGCAAGCCGAAGTTGCTTTTCGGTAACTAAACGTCAAAATGGTTGATATGAAAAGTACCGTGAGTTTTGCATGTCAGCGATGTTTACAACCTCTCAGACTAGATCCAAGTTTTTATCATCTTGGAGAACACACGCTCGCAGAACTTTCACGTAGGTAATTTCTATTTCGAACTACATATATGATTTTATAGGAAGTTCTACAGCTTAATTTGAGAAGATAACTCGTTTCCACTTAATCGCATTTTTAAGTAATGCATTTCCATTATTTTTATGATCTATTTATATTTTAAAGATTGCTGTATTCATTTTTTATTGTTCAACGTAATTATTACGCTATTAATAATGGGTAAATTATATCTTTTTAATATATTTTATATAAAAAAAATTATATAAATAATTTTTTCTAATAGTTCCCATCCAACAACAAGTGGTAGGTGAACTAGAACCCCAAGGTGGAAGCATGGAACACTTAATGCCACCGTTTAAATTAACTGAATCTGCAAATGGAAATAATGGATTCATGTTAGTCGGTGACTCTGGTGAAACAGAAAGTCTAAGTCACCATTTAAAGGTACTTAAAATTTGTTGTATCAAATTACAAGAAATATTAATATCAGTTATTTATTTAAGGTACGAGCAACATTGTTTGATATTCTTAGTAGCAGTAGCTCTGCTGATCACCCACTCTGTGATGAATGTACAGATAGTCTTTTATTATTAATGGATCAACAATTAAGAATGACCGAAGGAGAATGGTCAGATTACAATGAGTATATTAAAAAGTTAGAAGTAGAACAACAACACCAGGGTCATGAAGACATTGAAATGGAAACGCTCACAAAAGAATTGCAAGATGTAAAATCAGAAGAGGAAAGAATGATAAGCGAATTAGAAGCATTAAGAAAGGAAGAAATTGCAACTAGGAATGCTATAGCTCAACAGGAGAGGGAAAGGGAAAGGTTACAAAGCGAAGAGGAAAGGTATTGGAAAGAATATTCAAAACACAAAAGAGATCTTATATTAGCAGAAGATGAGTATCATAGGTAATATCATCTTGTTACATTAAATATACTTTTTATATTTCATATTGATTAATAGTAATAATTTATTTAGTTTGGAGTGTCAATTGGCATATGCTGCATCACAATTAGAGAGACTGAAGAAAACAAACGTTTTTAATGCTACATTTCATATCTGGCACTCAGGGCATTTTGGAACTATAAATTCTTTTCGATTAGGCAGATTGCCAAGTGCACCTGTAGATTGGAGTGAAATAAATGCTGCTTGGGGACAAACCACTTTATTACTAACAGCACTTGCTAGAAAAATGAACCTCACATTCAAACGTTTTCGTCTAGTACCATTTGGTAATCACAGTTATATCGAGGCTTTAGACCAACACAGAGAGCTTCCTTTATATGGAAGTGGAGGATTTAAATTTTTGTGGGACACAAAGTTTGATGCAGCAATGGTAGCATTTCTTGATTGCTTGCAACAATTTAAAGAACAGGTAGAAAAAGGAGACAGTGGTTTTTGTCTTCCATATCGAATGGATCGTGGAAAAATAGAAGATTCTGCAACAGGCAACTCTTATTCCATCAAGTATTACTGTTTTTATATATATATTTGAATATATATATATTTTTGTTTTAAATATTTATTCTACATTTTTTGTTTTAGAATTCAATTCAATTCAGAAGAACAATGGACCAAGGCATTGAAATTTCTATTAACTAACTTAAAATGGGGTCTTGCTTGGGTTAGTTCCCAATTCACAAAAGATGAAGCTGAGCATTAATTACATGTTAGTTTATGCAAATTCATCCAGTTTTCATCATACATCCCTTTTACATTGTCTTATGTACATACACGTTATTTGTAAATAAACTCAGTTAAAGGATAATCCTTTTATTTGGAGTGCAATTAATAATACTTATTTTGAACAACTTTGAAAGATATTAAATTTTAAATTAAGAACAGTGTTGAGGTTTATTAGCTAGAAACCAGGTTATACCATATAGTAAACATGGTGGACTTTGAACTTCCTCAGAATTGATGTATTCTTTTACTTCTGGGATGCTTAGTTCCACCACTTCGATCAGTTCTCCTTCAGATGCAGCACCCCCTCCTTTAATTTGACGAATTACTCAAAATTATAGGTAAGAAAGATAAGATTTCTTCAAAAATATTTTATTGAACATTATAAATTTATTTGGATCTTGTATCATTATCTCTAATATTTGCGCAAAATATAATATTAAAAGATAGTTACAGTTGCAAATGAGCTTACCTGGATGTGTATGCATCTCATCTGTTACTTCCACATAGAAGAGCGTATGTTTGCAAACCGAAGTGGAAACATACCTACAATCAATCCATAATAAAATAAACAACTAAGCATGACATTGCAAATACTTTTATTAGTATTATTTGTTTATGTAAGACAAATTTTACACATGGACAGAGTAAGAGTAAAACAATACATGCACCATATGCAAGACATTGACATTTCACTTATTGTTTCATACAATGTTACACGACAAGACACTGACATTTTTTTATTTTACAGATTAGACAAAAAGTTTTTAATAAATTATTACTCTGCTATTGACACACCTGAAAGTAATGATATATTTAAAGGCTTCCGTTGGTGCTTCATATCCACATTCCTCTCTTACTTCATCTTTTGCTATTTCAACAAGAGGTTTGTCCTTGTCCACGATACCGGCACAAAGTTCTAAGGTTAAACCCAGTGATGGCGGATATTGTTTAAGGTCCACCGAACCATGCTTTTCCGGGAGAAATGTATAAAAGAACGCTGGGCGATATTGTCTAACGAACACAAGCTTCTTTCGACTGGTGTTGAAAATAATAATACTCACACCATCATGTGACCTTACGACGTCCCAGTCTTTGTGTTCGCCATCTTGTTGGTAATATATTCGAACAGGTCTGATCCACGGTGAGTCCGGTGGACATTCTGCTATGCGTAATTGTTGCACATCGAGCATTCTTTGACGTATATTTTCATTTTGCTTTTCTAGTGCCTTGACATCCATTTGTTACGCTCTATAGAAAACTGATATTCGGCGATTCAACTGTTTAACTCCGGTCGGTAACGTCTTGGCAAACATGCGCAGCAGATACCTGCAGATGCCGCGCTCGACACCAAACCGAAACGCGCAGTCTGACACGCGCAGCCTCAAATGCGCATTAGAAATTACGTTTCGGTTGACATGTAAATCATTTCCCTATCTACCAGATAAGGTACGAATTTTACGTAACTAAGCAAGATCTACTCTTTCCGCTCTTCTCTCGTGCCGTCTTGGAAAATTTCTATTTTTTTTGCAGCGACATCATATCGTAATGATACGTTTCAGGTTATATTATTTCTCATTCGAAATACCCCTTACTTTTTAACCACAGTTTTCGACTCTTTTTTTATCTTTTTCTCCCTTCTGGCTCTTCTACCCTTTACCTTGAATTCTTCCGTTTTGTAGGCATCGAGAATTTCTTGTTGCCGAACTTGCGTATCAACGTGAATAACATCAGGTTTTTTACGATACCTCGTGACTGCTGCAGGAGGAGAGAATTCGATCTCCATGTCGGACGCTGTCGAACTAGACGCGACAGAAGCATCATCTTTATTCTTCACGATTTTAAATTGCAACGGTTTCATTGGCTCGGACAAACGAGGTTCGGCAGAGGTTTCTTGCCTAATTGGATACATCGTTACGTAATAAGTTCCATCTTTCCTATGAATATGCAAAGTCGGCGGTGCTTCCGGACCTTCCTCCTCCCCTTGCATTTTCGATTGTTTTTGCATAGACTGATAACTCATTGTTCTTCCAGTTCTTCGTCGTCTCGAGCCGCTCTTTCCCCGCGAAGGTGCCGATCTCGCGCGTTCCATCATCCTTCCTCTGTCTGACCTTCCGCGATCGGTCCTACCGCGATCGAACCTTCCGCGATCTGTTCTTCCACGATCCATTCTGCTACGATCCATTCTGCCGCGATCCATTCTGCCGCGATCCGTTCTATCGCGTTCAATTTCCGTTCTCCCATCTTTTTCCAACTCCATTTCTTCCATCGAAACTTCTTTCGCATCCTGCAGCATCTCGTACAGATAACGACCAATGGCGCCAGGCCTCCAGCCAATCCTGGGCTTCAGTTTTCCCGCCGTTTCCATGGTGTTCCACAACCAACCCATATTTGCCGGCACTCTCATCGGCACGTCTATGCAGTCCCTGTGGCCGTAATTGATCCCAGGATAATAATCACCGACGAAGTACACGAATTTCATCACTCGCCTGCTGACTGGAATCACCGGCTCCTGGGTAATAGCGCGATCGCCACCGGGTCCTAAGAACTTTTCTCTCCCGATTCGTTTCGGGTCTGGTTTCTCTAATTGACGACCCAATGCTTTCAGGTCACGTGGTGCGCCCTTCATCGTGTGCAAAGGTTGCACAGTCGGCGTGTGACGTTTCGAAGTACGTTTACCACCCTTTTTCGTTTTACGTCGAGCTTTCGGGCCAGCACGCTTCACGCCAGCTCGCATCTTCGAGGAGACATGAGTAGTACTATGCTCCACGCTGGCACTATCGGGTGGCTTTTTCCTCCTCGATTTGCATCTCGGTTCACCGCAAGGACCCACCTCTGCCTCCATCAACGCTGACGACGTGGCCTCCAGCTCCTTCTGCTTGTCCGTCTTCTCGTCCTTCTTCTCCTCCTTCTTTCTATGTTTTGTCATCGCAATTGTTAAACCGGCCTCCGGTAAAACTGGTATAGCCTCGCGAACGATTCCCAACCGTGGCGGCACGGTGACTCCTCGAGGAACCGAAGGCGCGTAAGGGCTAACATGGTCCCCGGGTTTGCCTATTTGAACGCTGCACGGAGCTGTGCAAGTAGGGGCCGCTGAACCCGCCGCTGCCTGCGCCGCTCCAGGTGGCGCCTTCTTTTTATGCACCGGCTTATCCTGGTGCACGTAGTCTTTATCCACGTCTCTGCCGAAATAAGGGCTCTCCGATGGATCCATTAGTCCGAGCCCAGGCAGTCCTGGCACTTTCCCTATCGAGTCCACGAAATCCTGCGCATCCTTGAACGCGCGAATTAAACAGTCTATTCCCATGCACGGTTGCTTCATGCACTTAGCAGCTCCTCTAGGCCATTTTGCATCTTTTCCAGGGCAGGTGCAGGTAGGCGTTGCACCAGTCGACGTTATACGAGGCGTGCAAGCGTCGAAGATGGGTATAACGTCGTTATCTCTGGACATGGATTTTCGCATTGGAACCTGGACCGGACTGCCGGAGCAACTGCAGCTAGACATACCTCTTTCGTCGGCTCCAGCTTCTAGCCGAGTACTCGTGGTATTTCTTTCATCGTACCAGCAGTAATCAGCCTCGTAATTGGGCCATTTGTAGCTGGACGGGTCAATGTAAATCTGCTCTATGTCTCCGCCGCCTTTCAACCTGAACACATCATCGGAAGAGGCGTGCTGCTTCGGAGAATGTAACGCAGGTTTGTTCACGCAGTAAGTATCGGCCAATGCGTCATCTTGCTCGGATAGTATATTGGGATTTCTCAGTTTCATGCAGCAAGGACGATTGCAGCCTGAGCGACATTCCAGAGGATGCGAGGTACGATCGCGGGGCAAGCAGCAGCATGTCGGCTCATCGGGATAGGCTCTGTATACCAATTCCCGGTACTTGGGATCGTTCAGCTTTTCGGCCATGGTCAAGGTCTTGAAAGCCGGATTTTCTATCGAAATCTGCGGCGGCGAGCTCGGTCGCCTGAGTAATGGTTTATTAGGATCATCATCTTTCAAATCCTTCTGTTCTTCTAATCGTTCCGGGGAAGTGTAAAGGCAGAGAAATTTCTGAAGAGGCGAATCTTCTAGCATGAAAGATTTCCCGGATAGAGAGAACTGCTTGACAATGGAGCTTCCGAAACAAGATAATCTTAGAATTACGGTTACATTACCGAATGTTTTTCCATTCGGATCGATTAGGTCGAATGTATCTCGCACTGTGCACGGCGTAGGCGAGCCGTTGCTTTCGTTTTGCGAAGTACTCACTTGTTTGCACATGCACGCAGGCAAACGCACTTTCGCTGTACCCAAAAAAGTTTGGCCCTTCTTCGACAAAGTGCCATTTTTGCGGTACAATTCCAGGTACAAAGGCGACCATCTTATTGCTTTGATAAGGCAGCTAGGAGTCTTGGCGAACAAACACGATTTTCCAAATTTAGAATCATCAGACGATTCGTGGTCCTGGCTATTAGCTACTTCGTTTCGTGGTGCGTTTATCTTGTATTCCGGCAGATCGATGAATCTCACAGAAACAACCAAATCTTCGACATTAATATTTGACACTTCTTGATTTAAAGCCACTTGATTGACGAACACCTCGAGCATGTAGAGCTGCTCTTTCGATTTTACGGTCTTCTTCTTCAAAGCCATATTTTTGTTCTTTTCTGCTCGGGGTTCGTTGTACAGGAATTTAGAAAGAATCGCGAATTTGCGGGATTTCCTGGAGAGACTTTTAGCCGAAACGTGCCATTAATTTTGTGGTCGTTTTATGGCCAATAAATGTACGAACCTAATCACGCCAATCGGTTAATTTTGTGTCTATGATCGTTCATGATCGCTATGGCAACCGATATTAATAGGATTCATATACCGGGTGGTCGTTTTGTAAACTTTATAAAAATCATCAGTCACTTTTTACCCTTCTTTTTAGCTCCCTTCCGGCCTTTTCGGCCTTTGCCCTTCTTTCCTTTCTTGCCAGGTAATTTTTCTTTTACCTTTCCTTTCAGCTCGTCCAGCGTTGTTCTGTCAGGATACTCCGATATGTCTTTAGCAACGCCGTCCGTGTAACTAGGTGGTACCAAGCGTCTGACACAGAACTCCCTTTCCTTATCTTTATTCCTGAAGGCGAAGAACTTGGGATGCATCTCGTAGTGCGTCATGATCGATCGGCCGAAGCACAACAGCCGCATTTCCATCTCCAACGTTCCCGATGGATTCTCGCCAGGATCTTGCAGATTGAAGCTACCTTTTACCATAAACGGCTTTGGCAGATTCTCGGGGTCATTTTGTGCCATTGCTACTTGGTCGCACAGACAGCCAGGTAACGTTATCTCGGTTTCGGCGATGGGATACGTGTCCCCGACGCGAAATACCCCGACCTTTATCATGTTGGATTGCAATTCTCTAACTAGTTCCTTCGGTTGTTTCACGAACAGACAACTTCTACCTATCATGAAATAAAAGGTGCCATCCTCGGTAGGAGGTGGCAGTTTCACCGAGTAGAAGTCCTCCCGCGTGATCTCGAACACGGGGAAGTCTAGCAGCTTGATCTTCACAGCGATCGGGTATTCACCGATGTCTTTGATCTTGTTCTTTGTCAACGTTAACCTGTGGATCAGTACTTCGACCATGTAGATTTGCTCGTCGCGACCACCGAAGCAGGACATGTTGGTAGCGGATGATGTGACAGACGAAGAAGGGCCAAAGAAGGAGTAAGAAGATGTTCTGCGTGTGAAATGGTTATACAGGGAATTTTTAGAGGTTGGATGTACGAACGGATGGGAATATGACAGATGGTATGTGTAACAATCGAATCGCGAGTATGACGTACGGCTGACCACTCCGCCTGATTTACGCGTACATTTATCTTCAATTTTGCAGGTTTTCAGCATCGTCGGGTTAACGTGCCGATGGAATATCCCCTACGACAATTTTCTGAAAGGGGAATCTAAGCAGCGATACCGAGGACTCTCTTCCTATACTTCGCTTCCGTGTCTATAGATATCCCATCATCAGTCAACCGATAAAAATCACGTCGACGTACAGTCACGTATACCCCATCTAGCATACGCGACCGTGCAGCGTCTCTAATTCCATTGGCAGTTATTACTTAGCTCCCACAGTGGTGTATACTTAATCTTACGCCGCGAAACAGCCTGCCAGAACCGTTACGAAAATCTAAAGGAAAGCCTCGTCGCAAAACCGTCCCTTTTTCCGCTATTCGCGCGATAATCCCGCTACTCGGTGTCGTCGAGTCTATCCGAAACACGGCATAATCTCAGGTAGCTCTGCCGTTTAATCTCTCCTATCTCGACTCTTTCTTGTCAGCCTGGTGACTAATCGCTGCCTATTCGTAAACAGGTTCATTGTCTACCGGCCGTTGCGACCCGCGAGCATTTGGAGCCGCGATGGGTTCCTCCTCCTGGTCGGAAGCTGGCCCGTTTATAAGACACCGAAACGAAGCGTGAAACGGCGACCTTGGAACGATTCGTCCCATTCCGTGGCCGCGGTTTCTGTTCTGGACTCTGGCCACCGAAAGCGACCGACAGGCCCAACGTTGGCCAGCCGAACACCGAGGGCCCAAGTATGCGCTAATTGGTACGGGCGCGCGCACGCACACACGTATAGAAGACTCGAATCCTACGTAAAGACCGAGACAGCCGGAAAGGGGCGACCCAGTCGTATGGACGAGGAAGGGAAGGCTTGTAAAGCGAGCGGAGAGAGAAGAGATATCGTGAACGCTGTGGCCTCTGGTTCGGAGGACGCTTGGAAGCCGACCAGGCAGAAGTAAAATTCCGGACCGGGCGACACGGCGGCTCGTTAAAATGCTTCTGGGGGTTTCGGGCGCGGGACGCTCCAGGTAATTGGCGATTAGCGATTAAAACGAACCAACGTCTCTTTCTCTCTTTCTACTCCGGAGACCTTCCCTTCTTCTTGTTCCCTCTCGTCGCTGCCCTTTTCTTCACTGTCCCCGACCGCGTGGACAGAGTAACGTTCGTATAAAGCGCCTTTTATCGACTCACCTTAGGACGATAGATGGAGAGAGAGGGAGTGAGAGGGGGAGAAAGAGAAGGGAGGAGAAGAGGTCTCTGTGTAGATTGGCCGATTTTATCTTCTACCTGGCAACGATGACACTCGACCGGACCGTTTTTGAAGCTTCTTTCCACTGGTCGCGAGACCGGGGAGACAGGGAATGGCGTCCTTAATCGTGCGACTCGAGGCAGCGATGATCACTTTCCGGACGGGATTGGGAACCATTTCTTGCTTGCTCGCATGGGAATTCGAGCGGTCCACGATCCGCGCGAACGGTTACCGGCATCCGGATGACCGGAAATAAATACCGAACCGAGTGGACACTAATTTGATCGTATTTAGTCTCAAAAGGGGCCTTGTTAAGCTGAAAATTGGACGCTCGATGTTCCTCGCGTTTAATTGCTTTTTACGACCGCGGTTATTAATTTTCGCGTTGCTTTTTAGAACGGTATTAACATTCTTACGAGCTCTGATATCGGGTCCTTTTCGCAAAAAGAAATGACGTTTACCTTTGCCGAAAAAGCCAGTTATATTGAGTGCTACATCGGGATAATATTCCGTCTGCCATGTAAAAAGATACTTAAACAACGTATAAATCCACCTGTTAATTGGTTCGGAGTAAAAACCGACTTTACGCTTCGACGATACAAGGTGCTGAAGGCGTGTTACGGATTACAGAAGAAAGTTATGCTCTGGTCTCGTATCCTTAATCTTTTGCATGAACTGGAATACACCGCCGGACAAAACCTTCGGGCCCGACCAAACGAGAGTGCTTCGTCTCGTAACGAACAAGCCCGTGTAATCGGCAGGTTTACGCGGAAAGGAGGGAACAATCGGTGGTGATTATGACGATTCGTTTCAAATTCGCAGCCGTGTACCAGCGTGTTTTGCACCCGATAAAGAAATTATGCACGATCGTTGTGTCTCCGTTGCAGTATTAACTGCCGTTAAATCGCGACAGAAACCGAGAGACGTGTACGCCTGCTATTTACCCAAGATCCTCGCGAGATCGCTTTTGTCCGCGGCGCTCGGCATCGACGATCGGAATTATATGGCTAAAACGACCAAGTCCGAGAGAAATTAAATGCCGCGCCGCCATTTAAGGATCGACCATTGTGGTTGGCAATTTTTACCACGGTAGCGGTCTCGAAGCCGGCCAGGTTAATTTGCCTCCTCGCCGATAACCGTTATTTCGGTATTGCTCGAAAGTGGTTACCCTTGTTCCGACGTTGCCTATTGGGATTAGTCATCGAGCTAATCCGTGATGAGCGTGTACACGCAAACCGGCCAACGATATCCTCCACGAGAATATCGTTTTCCGACTCTTATATCCTTGAAAAGTTTTATTTCTTTGCCGTGGCATGACGTTCGAACAGGGAAGCGCAAACACGTTGATATAGCATGGCGAAACATGTTGTACAGTTTTAATTACTGTTCGCAGTTCTGTTTTATTCGACGATATACTTTATTAATCCCGGTTTTACGCGCGATTTTCCCCGTACCGATTAAATCGCGATCCTACCCGCCGTTTATTCGATACTCAAAACTTCCGGCGAAACTCAATCTCGATATTTCAGAGGAACTTTTGCCGCGCGAGGTATCAGGCGACGATATCTCCTAGTCGTTTAGAGGAGACACGTCTGCAGGAATACCTGTTCGCAATGGCTTATCCGATTTATAATCCAGGAGCCTCGGTTCGTCCTGCGACGTTCAGCAGCGAATTCATTTATTCAGCATCCAGAGGGACGCGTGGCCTCGAAGCGGCTCGGTGAAGCCTTGATAGCGCGCGAAACAATCCCACGACATTATTTCCTGCGGAGCTGCTCGTTTCCAGTTGTTCTCCAGCGCGCTCGAGAGAGCTCGCGCGCGCGCGCGCGCCACTTCTACGTACTTGTTACAGTGCTCGCCGCGGAACAGTGTTCCGACTGGCGGGTTCATCGGCAATTTGAATAATTCTCTCTCGAAAGGAACGGTTTCTCATCTCGAATTCGCCTAACGTCCGATGTTTTTGTTGCACCGGCCGGCTCGCTCGCTATTTACCTCGGAATGCGAGTGCTTCTGCTCCACGCCACTTCGTAAATGTTCCATTCCCACGGGGAAAAGTCCGCGAACCGCCTCGCAGCGCTGCCGTCCGATTTCCGTTTTCCAGGTAAACCTCCATTCATGGTCTACCCGCCATTAGGACGCAACAAAGCTTAACTAGCGGCGCGTGTATCGCTGGTAAATCGATTTGAAGTGTTAAATGATGGGACTGGCTTCTACGGTATGCCGGTTGAGCGGCGAAAGAGAAGAGGAGACAGGAGCGGAGCAGATCGACTCTGCGGATCTCTCCGCCGATCGGAATATCGCGTGCAAAGCTCGTCGAGGGAGTCTGCTTGGTCGGATCGATCCGGTCCTTGGCGCGAAGAGCGTGGTTCGCGATGCTCGGGGACCCTCGTCTCCGATTTTCGATGATCTAGATCTGGGTAGCACCAGGAAGCCAGGACCGAAGGCAAAATTACCGGTGCCAGTGGAAGGAGGCCTGGTTCGCTCGCCTGCAGAGGTCAGAGGGCGATAGCGGTACCTTCTTCAGAGTCGAGGAAGGCCTCATCCTCCGCGTCCTACCACCTATCGTGCTAGTGTGCACTGCACGCTCCAGTACGAGCGTTCCACGAGCGTTCCACGAGCGTGCTCGCGCGCGTACATGCACATGCAGATTCCCTTGCACACATATACAAACACACACGCTCGGAAGGAACACACGGACCTGTTCATAGAGCAGGGGAAAAGTGGTCGTGCAACGAATGCTAAAGGATGGCTGGCGGCGGCGGACCAACTGTGCTGCAACGGAGGGCAGGGAAGAAGGCTCGAGGGGGGCAGGAGGCGGCGGAGAACAAGGAAGGATCAACCTGGAGGATATTAGAAGGCACTCTCCCGCGGCGCTAGACGAAATTTGTCAAACAACCCGGCGGGCCCCAATTTGTTCTGCTGCGTGTCTTTACCACGATGAAAGAGCCGTAGGTGGTTCTCCGGGATCCTTTCGCTGCACGATCGCTGGATGGTCGTTGGATCGCTACCAGCGATCTTGTCGGGTTATTAAAAGCCACGGGATTAACGTCGTGTCTCTTCGATCCGTCGATACGTTTATAAATCACTGGATGCCGATTGGTTCCTTTGTTCCGCGCGCGAAGACACGAGCTACCGTGAGTCGAATCGGGAATCAACGTCGCACCGACTCTCGCGTATTCGTCCTTATCGCGATGACGGTCCCCGTTCGACGGTGAAGGGGGCTGCTGTTGGTGCGTTTGAACTAGACATTGGCGAGCATAATTGGTAACGAAAACGGAGCTGATCGAGAGAATCTTGCAACGTACGCGCAGGCGTACGTGTGCGCGAGGATATGGAGGGCGTAGCGTTGCGCGTTATTTCAATTTGCATGGTGGCGGGTAATCGCGTTCCCAGAACTAATTTAGCCGTATCGGCCGGGGGACACGGTCTGTGATCGTAAGCCAGATAACATTGCAGATGATTATCGGACGGCGCGATTTCTTGCCGGCCGGAAACCGTAAGTAAACGCGCTAAGCCGCGCGTCAGATGGCCGGCAGAAATTAACAGCCTATTATTTACCGCTTGACACTGTTCAACGTCATAAACCCGAACCCGTTACTATTTCAGACGTCCTACCGTGTACGCCATTGTATGGTAATCGGCCTTCACGAAATCTGAAGTGGAAAAAAGGAACGAAAAGTGGGAGAAGTCATTGCGCAATTCGTCGTCGTTCTTCCCCTCTATCTGCTTCCATTCATACGCAGGAGTCATAGAGAGAGGAAGAGAGAGAGAGAGAGAGAGAGAGAGAGGGAGAGAAGTGCTACGACACACGTGGGATATAGCAGTCGGAGATAACGCTTCCAGATTCTCATTCGATTGCGCCACAAATTAAGAGAATTAATGAGCAACGTCGTGGCTCGTGACGACAGCTGCTATAGCGTTCGAGAGACCAGGGGGTAATTGCGTTAGGCTTGACGTTTATTTTACGGCGTTCTTTCGTGGTCGGTTAACCCGGACGTGTAACAATCGTTTTCGTCGGAACACGCGGAAAGAGTTATCGGCGAAATGAACGGGGCAGTTTTCATCTCAAGGTCAATTCGGTCAGCCTCGCCTCCAAGGTGAGACTTTGTTCGTCCACCCGGGACACGCGGGTGAACGAACTTCGTGGATTCCTCCACTTTTCGCGGGTCCTTGATTAAACGATTTCTTCTCCGCAGAGGATGGAGCAGTTCCGGGCAGAGAGGTTCGAGAAAGTCGAGGAATCGCAACAGCGAGCTGTCGAGTCCGATTGTCTAGGACAACGAGTGGCATTGGGAGGATAACTGTTCGGAGGGAAAGAAAGGTGAATAGAAAATATTTGAATTTCTTTTGGGCGGTTTCGCGTCACTCGCTGCCGCAAGTCGGTTTTTGCCACGGCGATCCAATTGATTCCTGGAAGGTAACTGTTATGATCTCCACTCGTCGTTACCGTGCTTCTTCAGCTCCACGGGCTCCGCGTTTCTTTTCGAAACTTCGAAAGACCGTCGAGGAGATGATTATTTGCTCCAGCAGCGATAACCGGTGTCAATTCTTTCGACTTTGTTGGCTGGCCCGCGTTAAGAGAGCCGCGCTGATTACCACGGCTCGATTCCGAGTAGGTATCTCGTAACGAGATTAACCTCTCGAACAGTTTTTCCGAGGCAACAGCCAAGGACTTCCGTTGGATGATCGCTCGAGTTCCTCGCGTAAATACGTTCTGAAAATTATGCGGCTAAGCCGGGCCGTGTATGCACGTGCAGCCCGCGTTTAAATCGTGTAAGCTATCGGAAAAGATCGTTACCAGGAACCATAAGAGCCACGGCCACGTCGGCACGAGACACACGGGATGAATCTTCAAGAACCGGGTTAGCAACGACCGTTCAGCGGCCGGTGAAGTGCAAGCCGGGATCCAGAGACGAGGCAGTTTGCCGGAGAAAACGGCCGAGCACCCACTTCTAGAACCTCTAAAACACTTTAAAGGGGAATGAAACTAGTCGTAAGGGAATATAGACTATCGTTGCCAGCGTAACCACAATGCTGCAAGTCTTGGAAGCGGCACCTCGGCTCCGGGCTCAGCCCTGGAATACCTTATCCATTAGACTATTATTTAGACAATGTCTTAAAGGGGCCGGTGCCCCAACGGCCACGGCCTGTAACTTCGCCTGCGGGCAACTTGTAATTTGAAAATTACCGCGGTACCCTTCAGCCGCGTGAAATTAATATATCCGATGCGTTCGGATTATTTGAACAAATTGCGGTCGGAGTTGCTACGGTCGGAGAGCGTCTTCGTCCTGGCGCGTTTTCAAGCTCGTTACGCAACGATAACGGAGCCCCGTCGATGATACGTAGGTACGCGAGTGCAACGTGGATCTACCACCGCGGCGCATCCGGACACGGCACGACGACGGTATACAGTTAGAAAAGAAGCGGTCGGTAGCGTAGCCGATGACAAAAATCGTATCGCGCAGCGGCACGGATTCCTGTCCTCGGCTCGCGGGGAGTTAATTACAGCCGCGTGTGTTCCCCCTAACGAGGCGCAACGCGGCGTCGAGGCGCGTAAGTAAAGCTCGTAGCAGGGAGCCGGCAGCCGAGAAATTCACGTAATCCCGTGCGTTCGTCGATGAACGCGCGATTAAATTCCGGTTACTAAATAGAAGTGGAACGTAGGTTAATCGCAGCCGGGAGAAATTAAGTGGCTTGACCGGATAGCCGATTCGTACAGCACGCTGGAACGAGCGATTCTTCTCTCCGCCGCGGAGTTATACCACTCGTCGCGTATACGCTGCTCGTACACGTTCCCGCATGATTAAGCTCTTCCGATCGCGGAGCTCGTGATCACGAGCCGCTCGATGTATGTATGCGCTCGCCTCGAAAATCAGGGCAAGCCGCTTCTTCTCGCGGGAACGTCGCGAACCTACGTCGACATCGGCCTCACGAACGCCGTACTCCTTGCTATATTCCCAGGAACCCGTTCCTTTCCGCGCCGCGTCAACCTCCGATCGAACATCCCAGCTCGGCGATAACCCAAATCTATCCGGCGAGATGCATCTATCCGGCGGGGAAGTTAAGCCGTCGGGAACTCCCATTGGTCACCGTGGCGGTTCGCCTAACGAGAATGACTAAGAATAGACGGCCGCGGGTATCCCGACAGCCGGGACGCGCGAGGAGAGGCACCGAGACGCCGCCGGAGTGAAGCCGGAGAAGAGCGAGTAGGCAAAGGGAGCCGGGTTAGGTAAAGCACAAAGGTAAGGGAGAAGGGAGGTAAAAATGTTTGGAGAAAAAGAAAAGGACAGCGGATAGCGGGAGTAAGGAAGCAGTGAGAGAGAGAGACGATGAGAGACGCGGACCGGCTTGGGAGGGAGACGGAGAAAGAGCAGGGGGCGAGAGGGGAAGAGGGAGTGGACCACGTTGAGGTCGCGACCCGTAGCCCGCAGGCCCCAGTGAAAGGCCCAACGGCGATCCGCATCCGCGGGGCCCTGAGCGATCGAGACAGCCAGAGCCTCGCGAGAGAGCGAGCGAAACCGAGACGGACGGCGAGCCCTGCCGAGGCACCGTGAGCCGTTTCTTAAGATCGCGTTCTTCTTAGCGAGCCCACTGCCATTATGGCGCACTTAAAGTGGCAATCGTGTGGAAGGCAGCACCGCCGCGCAATAGCCACGAGTTGCGCAACCTTCGGTGACCCCACCCTGCGAAACCACACCGCCAATCCAGTCCGATGAAGAAGCAAGTGGTTCTACCTTTGATAACTAATAAATATCCCCGATAAGCCGACCGCGACCATTCTCCAGTGGCTCGACCAGCGTGATAAAACCCATAACTGTTCGTAGCCGGAGGAAACTGGACTAGACTGAACGTTATACTCTTGTCATCCCCGAAGACCACGTCTTCCTTCGAAATTTTTCTAATTCTCCGCGGGATGTTCGACTCGGGTCAGCGATTATCGAAGGATGCATCGAAGTAATGGCGCGGTTCAAGAGGGTAGCGTGTAAATATAGCGTTGGTCGCTTCCTAAATTTCCGCTGACCCAAAATAGTAGCATCCTTCGATATCGTTTTGCGGAGAGTACCTATCCGACAGGAACACCTCTCGCGCACCCCTTCGTGGCCCTCGAAGCAGTCGAGAGTCGGTGGCTGGGGGTCCCGACAATCACGGATACAGCTCTGATCGAACGATAATTGGATAGATTACGCGGAACCTCCTCCAACAACGATACCATCTCGTTTATGCGCCCGTTTTATGTGTTATACAGCTTGTGGTCCTCCGCAACGTGTACTTCGCTGCGATACGTTCACGTGGGCCAGCGTCTATAAACGCGATACGGTGGTCGGTATGGGAACTTTTTATCCGTTGCTAATGCTTAAGAGCCATGGAAAACGATCGCGTTGGCTCCTTAACTTCCCACCCTGATCGCTGCTGTCTTTGGCACTTCTACTTTCTTCCTCGCCACGGAACGTTCTTTGCACGCCTAGCGTATACACACACACCGACCGGCAAAAAGTAGATCGATCCTCTCTGTATCGAGTTTCTCGTAGCAAAGCTAATTGAAACGTCTCTCGCGCAACACGCGAGGCTCGTTAAAAAGTTTCGAGAGGCAGATTTTTACGCTCGATGGCTCGTTTTGTAACATTGTGCCCGCTAGGACGCGAGTCGCGATATTCGAGATAGGCGGAAAAATGGCGTCTTGGCGCGAGATATGTCTGGCTGCGCGATGAAAAATACCGGGAACGAGGCTGTACGAGCAACTCGCGCGAAATGGTAATTCTAATAGCGATAAGGAAGCCAACCGTTCCGTTGCATCCGAGCCAGGACTCGTGAAAACGTGGAGGAGGCGTGATCACGCGATCGCATAAAATTTCAGCCCGCCGTATCCTACGATTTAGACGCGGCTGTCCGCAACGGCCATGGATCTTCGTGCAATTCTAGGAGCCTAACGTCCCTATTTTCCCGGTTAGCGTATTCCCGACGAGTACGTATCTCGATCGATCTCGGAGCTCGTGGAAAAAACCGGGCAATTCAGCGCTCGGATCGAAGACGTCAGGCTCGACAGAGATCAAGGTGGACTTGCATAACCGAAAACGGGTCGATCGATCGGCAGCTTCCGCGCGTCCGCGATAAGATCGAGGTGACTCGGAATCGATCATGCGAGCGAACGAATGCGAGCAAGAAAATGGGATGCCGGCGAAAAACCGCGAATCGTTTGCCATAGGCACTATAATGGCGCGATCGTTGATTCTAGCGACCGCGAACCGATCGATTTTTACCGATCGATCCCCGGCAACGATTCACCGCGCTTAATTACACGGTATCGACGATAACCACGATAGCATCGACCGATCGGCCCTCGTGCAGAGGTGATAATTACCGGTTACGTGACGTTTGACAGACCAGTGCGTATTCCGGCAGTGATGGAAGTTTGCTACCGATCGTTCAACCGACGCGATATGAGCGATTCACGCCTTCTGACCAATTCCCGTCTGTTTGGATCGCGTTACGGTCTAATCAACGGTTTCAATTACACGACAGCCTTTCGTTTTAATTGCTACCGTGAAGGATGGTATCTATCGAAGAGACTTTCCATCGAAACAGACCTGTCAACGCGATCGGGAATCTCCGAATTAGAGAATGGTTAAGACGAAAGAACTCGATGAACCTCGCGTACGAGTCGAAAGACTGACAATTCGTGTAATAAACGCAATAATCGGTGTCCCTCGCTTCCTATCCCGGTGAGAAATATCGTTTCGGTGGTTTGCCGCGAAATCGTATAAAGTGGAACGCCGGAGGATCGGTGGTAGACACACGTAGGGGAAAAAGGAGAAACGGTGGAAAAAGCGATAAGAACCGCGACGATGCTAGCGGAGCAGCGCGGAACCATCGCGCGGACTGTGGGAAAACGATCGACTCCGGTGAAAGAAGGCCCGTCGAGGTGGTAAAAAGCGTTAAACTCGTGATTAGACGCGGATTCGCGCATGCCCTTGCTCGCGTCCGATTCTCCTTTGTGTGCAGCCTCCATCGTCGCCGATATTCCCCCCGGCCGCGGCGCCTTTTTCCCCGCGTTTTTCGCGCCCGCCCCCGGGATCGGCGATGCCCGATCCTCCCCCTGGCACGAGTTCGGTCCACGTCGCCGAGTGGAAAAAAGCCGCGATGACGGGGAACGATTTTCGAGCCGTTCAACGCGATCCGCAAACCGTGACGATCCTTAACAGGTTTGATTTAACGCTTCTTTCCAACGGACAATCGGCTCGCAGCGTGTGTATCCCGATTTCTGCCGAGCAATTTCCCGTTCCCATTAGTCCACGTCGCGTCCGCGCGTTTCGTTCGAATAATTGCGCGGCTGTCCGGCGAGTTAACGCGGTATCGGGCTATCAAACGATCCAGCGATCGCATAAACTCGCTCAGAATGCCAACGTGTGGCGTAGAGACACCGTGTGTCTAAAAGGCTGTGTAGCTATTAACGCGTAAGATATCGGGTCCCACGGAAGTCCACAGCGATACCGAGTGTTCTGGATGAAGGAGCCCGCGGTTGGTCGGCCATTCCTGCGAGTGTTCATTGGTACATGGTGTGTAACAGGAGCAAATTGGAGTCGCTTCCGCAACCCTTTTCCGCGGTTCATTCTCCCCGGCTAGCTTTAAATATCCGATTAATAGCGAACAGCCGCCTGTTTAGCATCGGTGATTGTAATTTAGTGGTAGCCGCGGGTAGACACGGCTAGAGCATGCTCGTGAGGAACTGTTAATTGCTGGTCAAAAGTAGGAAATGGAATCGTGTCGGGACGATACCACGGCCCATTAAGTGCTAAGTGTGTCGTTTAGATATTCGATATCCTCTCGGTGATACCGGCGCGTCTCCAGCATCCACAAATTAGCTTCGCCAACGGTCGTTTATCGTGGCGGAGGAGAACGATAGGCGATACCTTTTATTAAGTCACTCGCGGCCAACGAGACCGACGCTTCGAAAATTGGACGGTGGAATTGAAACGCTATCGGGACAGAATTGGCGAGATTAGATTTTAACTAGTCGAAAAGAATAGGAGCGATAGAACGTCGGTCAGTCCGCGGCTTTCGTCCTTATTATGTCAATTTCGTGATAGACTAATCTTCGTATCATTTACAGGCTGAACCGATGTCATTGGCAGCAGTGGACCAACCGGTGGAATCTCGCGAGAGAAGAAAGCTATCAACAGAGGGTCAGCGTTTGCACGCACGGTTCTCGACCTGCGATCGAACCCGTTCCGATGTCGCTGTTACACGGGTGAGTTTCACCTGGAGATTTTCCAGGTGTACGAGAAAAAAGCCGGCTGTATTTGAGAAATTTATCGCACGTGCTCGCGGTGGGTAGCCGAGGTGAGAAAAGGAGGGCCGTAGCGAGAGACGTGGAGAGGGGAAAAAAGACGGAAGAAGTAGTCTGAGGCACGTAGCGTGACCCAAACCCGTGACAAATTCATCGTGTCACGCTGTCTCACGTGTTCCGGGGATCGTGGACCACCGACGGGGCGATAGAACGCAACGCAATCGTGACTCTGGTCGTTGATATAATTTAGAAGTAGAAGAAACGCGGCCATTAACGCGCCATTAACGGGTCCGATCATGCGTGACTCCCTCCGGTGGTTGGCGTTTGAAAAAAAAAGAAACGCCAGCCTCGAAGAACACGAGGCATGTAGATCATCCTTCGCGATGATCCCCCTCGCTCTGATTTACGACTACGCTTTTTCCTTCCCTTTTTACCCCTTTCGCCAGTCTCCAATTAACCCCTTAACGCTGAGACTTGTCGCGACTTCTTACAGACGGAAATTAACACCGATACAGCTACACCGAGGCGATATAACCACCGCGAGGCGAGTTGCGCGTAACACGATCTCGCGAAGGTGTCGAGGGTTGAAGGGCTGAGAGGTCTCTTTTAACACGGCTGACCCACCGCGATATTATTCTTCCCTTTACGACCTCGAATTTGTTCCTCGTCCATTCAAGTTTCTCCGAACCTCGCGGATTCCCTCGTCCGTCCGCCTCGTTAATCATTCGCCGTGCCTGAATGGTCCTCCAGAACCGTTGCACGCGCAACCCGGCCGCCATTCCAGCTTTATCTCCCTCCGATATCGTCGGACGCGTCAACCATCGATCAGTCAATCTCTCATCGGATCTGGGAGTTCCATAGATGGTAGTCCAGGACGCGTTGACCCGCTTCCAAATTCCAGATTCGACGTGGTCGTCGCTGTCCCGTGGTCGTCGTTGTGGTCTCTCTGTCGGCCGATTCCGAAACGGGCACCTCTGGTGTCGGTGTCGCTGTTCCAACGGCAACCGGGCGGGTTATTCGAGCGAAGCGAAACGGTTCGTGGCGGAGCAAATACCGACGGGGTTGAGACAGGGGCATATAGGATCGATACATCATGGATGCTCAGCGGGGGTCGTCAGATACCATCTTAGTTAGCATCCTCGAATAGACGCGTACGTAGCAAGAGCTCGGCCGAGCTCAGTCTCGTCGTTATATCCCTCTATCTGCTTATCTGTATCGGCCCAATATTCACCGAGCTCGGCTCGAGCTTTCGAAACCGCGCAGGAATTATCCACTTCTCCTAACCAGGATCGCTCTATTCCGCTATCCGTGACGCGTAACGGGGTTAACGAGCAGCTTACGCGGCTTACGAGTGGGAACGGACGATAGTCGGATGATCAGGGTCT
This sequence comes from Euglossa dilemma, assembly GCA_002201625.1. Taxonomy (NCBI): domain Eukaryota; kingdom Metazoa; phylum Arthropoda; class Insecta; order Hymenoptera; family Apidae; genus Euglossa; species Euglossa dilemma. Next base: position 808,101 of record NIJG01000015.1, on the reverse strand, counting down.
CGCTAAATTCCGACGTATTCGAGGACAGGTCGGGATCGAGAGATAACAGGGGAACGTTTAGTTCAAGCGCGAGCGTACGAGGATATTTCGGTAGCTGGAAAAGTGGCTGGAACGAATTCGATGAAACGATTAGACGGAAACAAGCCTAGCCTATTCCCCGCCGTTCCTTCACGGGTTATTACGGGCGAAATTTTACGACAATGTATACACACGCACGAACATCTCTGCCTGCCTCCTTAATTCCCGGTTCTACGAGTACGGTGCGCGTTAAGTACGAGCCTTCGGCGCAAGACGCCAGAACATCGCGAGGATAACTCGCGGCCTGAGCGTTTTCTACTTTCACGAACACCGCTCCCGTTGTTATCTCGCTTCCTGCAGTTGCTCGCTATTTATATCCAGCACATTTATTAAATCTTGGGAATTAATCGCGAGGAAAACACGCGAATTTAAAAAGACGGAAGCCGGGCCAGGCGCATCTGATAATCCGTTGCGCCACCCGCCATTTTTATCCCTCCGCGAGGAGAACCGTGTGTGGGTACTTTGCATTCCCTGAAATCTGTCCCGCCATTGTCTCCTGACACGGTCGTTAAGGTCTGTTTACATAGCCGCGACAAACCGGGCAGAAACGCACGAGTAGACGAAGAATTTGCGCCGGCAATCTCGCCATCTCGTTTTCTCCGTCCCAATTAGAAACTTGCAAAAGATTCGCGAGATCCCTCTCGTAAAACGACGCCGAAATCGCGCTACTCGCGACTTTCAACCTGGTCCTCTACTTCTCCGAGGTATCTAGCTCGTTTTAATCGAACCCAGAGAGATGATCTTCGTTTCGCGCGTGTTACGCGGATCGGCCGTGTAAACGCGGCCTTAATCTCGCGCGTTTACCGTCCTGATGCTTGTCGCGCGTACGCTTTATCGCGAGGCTCATTGTGCGGCGTCTCGTGGCACATATTACAACACTTGCGAAACACTTCCGCCTGTTCGACGAGTTTGCTAATTCTGCTCCCATTTTTCCCGGTTTTAACAAACCGCGCGATATCGTTGCCGCGATTCCACGACTGAACAGCAGTCGCCGTGCACCGGATCGGCCGTTTCGAAAGCCGAGGATTCACGAGGAGAATCGTACGCCTGAATCAATTTCGTCATCGGGCCAAGTCCGGTATCTGTCGGCTGGAAAAGTTGCAACAACGAGTCCCAGAGCATTCCGCGTCCCAGACAATTACGGGCATCGATCGGCTCGGTTACGCCTACGATCGTTCTCGTTACAAAATCATCGGTCAGCGAGATTAACAAAGGGTTCGGAAACTGTTTTATCTGTTCCCGATCTGGGCCGGGAATAAAAGTGCACCGGGGCCCCTTCGAGATAGCGCAGAAAATCTCCGCGATACCCTTTCTTACGTCTGTAGGTCGCCGGTGTCGGGCTGCTCGATATAAAACGATCGCCGATCGAAAATTAACGGAACGATCCGGCACGGCCACGCTCTCGATCCGGTAATCGGCTCGTTACGTAAAAATACCTTCCTTTCTCTTCTTCTTCTGCTTCTTCCCTGTCTTCTTCTTCTTCTTCTCCTGCTTCTTCTTCCTCCGAGCCGAGCCTCGAAAACGGTATCGTTGTACATAAATTACGGATATCCCCGTGTACGTGTAATCCTCATAATTGCCTGCTAATAACGAGCGTGTAAGTTATACAAATCATTATTACCAGGTTGTTAAGAGTCGTACGACTTTCTCGTAACGAACTCTCGTTACGTCTGTATATCGTCGCGGTTTTCGCTATGCTTTCTAATTACGTTAATGTCCGTCCTCCGACAGACAAACAGGCGCGTTCGGAGAATTTTTTTCCCACCGTTCTATCCTTTGTCCCGGAATTAAAGTCTCGCGTCAACTAGCGAAGGAAATTATCGGTCGTCGACTAATTGGCAGAGTCTAATTAGAAATCTGCGCGAAATTCGAAGATATTCCCCGAAACAACAGCTCGCGAAGATAGTAAACGGGAAGAAGCTGTTTCCCGCGCAGGTCAGCGGTTACCCGAAAAGCTCGACTAAACTTCACCCGTGACCTTCTCTCTTCTCACTTGACTGGCTACGCGAAGATTACCGATACCGCTCCATAAACCGATCCTCGTTCTCGGCTCTCCGCACCTGTACTATCCGACACACGGTACACGGCGTCGCGGCGAAAGAAGAAGCGACGCGACGCGCGGTTCGCGGAATGAAAGCTGCCCGGCGAGCGCGTCGATCCCGCTCGATAACGCCGTTTCGTCGCGAGCGAAAACGTCCGCGCGCGTTGTTCCCGACACGGTGGCAAGAACCCACATCAGCGGCTCATTTATTCAACCGGTGGACGTGGAAGTCGCCTACCAGCGTGGCCCCGTTCCACCCTCTTCTTCTTCTTCTTCGGCGTCTCGGAAGCCCCGCGACGAGGGGGCCAGGACAGCGAGACGTGGCTCATTACGCGGCACGGTCCTCTTTTATTGTTCATTACGGTAATGAGCGGCCCTGCCTGTTGCATTTCGGATTAGCCGGGCGATCAATTAGCGGCGGCCACGACAGGGGTAGGTAACCCGAAACTGGAAAATAAATAAAAGCCGATGGAAGGGGTTACGTCTTGCGGCAGACGTGCGGGCAGGGTGGGAAGATCGGTGGACTCGGGTTAGGGCCTTGGCTATATAATCGGCACCGAATTCGAGAGAATGCGAGACACGTGTATTAATTTCACGGGACGGCTCGTAAAACTCGTGCCTTTACGATTCTAGCGCAGATACCGGCGTACGTTGGCTCTCCCGGCTGAACGTCGGCCAGTCAGACAGGTAGGTACAGGTTGGTACAGGTAGAGGTGTATCCGATACGCTGCCCCGAACGTTTATTTAAAACACCTTTTCCAGCGGGGCTCCGTGAGTAATATTACTACGTGGATACTCGGGGATCTTCGTTTAGTCGCCTCCTTTTCTTTATTTCTTCCCTTTTTCCCCCCGCCTCCTCCTCCTTCTTCTTCTCTTCTGCTCGCTTCCTTTCCTTCTTTTCTCGCGCCGGGTTTTTTGCTTTTCGGCGAGGCTTCGAGCAGGCGAAGAGGAGGTAATGAGCGGCGGTGTACGATTCGCGGGGTGGTAAGGGTCGTTGGCCTTTTTCTCGCGGTATTTTCAGGTGTATTTACATCCGAGTGTCGTTAAGCGTAACGCGATACGATGGCTGGCAAACTCGGAGAAAATTCCGATCGAAAGCAAGAGCAGAGGAACTAGCTCTCGCAGTCCTGCCCCCTGAGCACATCCATCTTAGTTTTATCGCTAGAACTACCTACCCGTAATGCGTACTTAAATATATTATACACCGGTGATTAATAATCTCTGATTGTAATTAAGGCGGTTTGATGAAAATAAATAGGCTCGTATAATCGCGCTTCCATCCCGATAAAAGCAAACGTTAATTCTGCCGGGGCCATGTTTATATTAATCTGCCAGAGCAAAAAGTCGCGGATAGTTCTAGTACCGGGAATTATTTAATTTGTACCCGGCAAATGAATTTCATCGTTCATTCGAACACGTTTCCTTCACGAGCTCCACTTCCTCGACCGACCGGCCTCTCTCGTCCACGACTCCGCGCGACAATATATTATTCCGATTTACCCGATCCGCGCCAAACAGCCGACGCTTCCCTCTCGATTAAAGCCCCGGCGCAACGATCCAGCCCCGGACAAAAAGGATGGAAAATGGGCAAGCTTTTTCTCCCTTTACATCGGATATCCAGCGGAAATTATCGTGCCGGCTCGATTTTCAAAACAGTTATAATTCCCCAGCGTACGTTCTTGCCGCGTTGTTTTACACCCGTTCCGATCGTTCCTCCGCGTCGACGTGCCTAGCCGTGTCCGTCGAAACGGTCCCAGCCTCGTGAGAACTCGTCGATCGAAATCCGGGCCGTTTCTTCCTGTCGGCTAATCCGCGTCGCGAGGAGGTGGACGCGTCGTCGCGTCGTATACGGCAGATCGCGCTGTTTTATCGCCGATCTCTCTCTCTTTCTCGGCCGTCCTCTGGGAGCGTTCTTTTTCGTCGCGCGTTTCGCGCGCGCCTTCTTTACGACGCCAATTACTCGGCCATCGATGGAACGGTTGCCGAGTATCGACCAGTGGGTTCCCGTTACTTCGGGGGGCAATCTCGCAGCCCGGCCGTCGATTTGCCCTCGAAATCGAATCGAAGCCGCCTCGGCTTCCCGCGCTCCTCTGTCTGTTATGTCAATAACAGTAACCGCGATCGAACGCGATCGACCGGCGAAAGGAGACCTCGGTGTGTAAACGATCGGTAATCGTGCCTTATCGCGCCATTCGCTCTCCCGATTTTTACTTCGACCTTCCTCTTTAATCACCGTGCCCGTTTCAACGCGGTTTGTATCATAACTTTCCGCTTGCGGTACAACGCAGAGACTCATCGACTTAAGGTCTAATAGCCGTGGATCGACGAAGGAGGATTTTAAAAAGTTTCCTCCGGGAGATCCACGCAACTAATATCCCATTCCTCCGAGTCGCCAGGGTTCATAAATATGGAAGCAAAATCGTTGGAACCGAAGGTAGTTTAGCTGGCCGATGCTAGCGCCATTCGATGCATTCTCATTACCATCCCGTACGATTAACGCGTTTCCTATGCTCCGTAACGTTCCCGAGCGGAGCGAGCGTCGGTTAATCGGATGCAGAGCGTAATGAAGAGAAACTCGAAGATCAATCTCGGCGTTCACCGTTGAAACCCGTTTCCTCCCCACTCTCCGGCCATTGTCTAATTTATTCGAATGATCGTGTAAAGACTATCTCGTATAACGTGCACCTGTAAACGCGAAACATCGGACCGCAGGCAGGGCCCAGCCCGGGGAACACAGGTACCACAAAGCGTCCTACTAATAACGCCGCGATCGGACTCGTAAAAGCTGCCGAACGAAAACCGGGTCCGGCCGATTCGAGGCCTCGAGGTGCCCTTCCTTTTTCTCCCTTTTCTCCTTTTCCTCCGTCTTTTTCTCTTCCACCCGGTTCCATCGCCGACCTCCGCCGACCTCCTCGACGTTTCATCCGAGTGGACCCACGCCTCGAGAGTGATCTTTCGATCGCCGGCTCCAATAAATGCAATTAATGATCTGTCACGTTTGATCCTGGCCCACCGATCGTTTCGGGGGTCCTGTTTCAGCCAGCCGGCCGCATAGAGATCCCGATACACGTGGGCTGACGGTTTTATGGAGGCCAGAAGGACGAATTTCGCGACGGCCGAGACGGAACCAGGCTTCCAGCGACGTTTCGAAGCCGGGGGAACAAGGTGCCAGAGCTCCGCGTGGTCGTTTTGCGTCACAAAGAGATCCTCCGGGTCGTGTTTCGCGATTCGTCATCGCGATGCTTCGTGGATCCTCCGATATCGGCCCGATCTAATCGACGCCTCATTAAGGATCTACCAACGGCGCTGGTCAACGTGCAGCTTTGGCCACAGTGGTTCTCATCGCCGGCTCGAATGTTCCTCGTTCTCGAACGTAAGGCGGTATAATTAATCGACAATGCGTTGTACCGTAATCTTTCTTTCGATACTCGATACTCCTTGGCGACTTTCGCTACTCGAGGAAACGCGTATTCCTACGATCCACCGTTCGCCGGAGAATTAAATACCAGGACCGTGAAAAAAATGAACCCTTGAATCGCGGGTAAAAATTCCCTCGATTCTCGTCACGCGTACGCGAAACGGATTGAACGAAGCAGATCTACCGTTTCGTAGCATCATTTACATCTGGACTCGCGATTTATGCCACACTGTTTCCCCTCGATCGTACCTAGAGAGCATCGTTATTTTACTCCGGTTTGCTCCCGATCGACTGACGATCGCCGTGACGCGTAAATCCGGGAAGACAATCGGCACTTTTGGCGCACGTAGCCGCGCAACAGAGGTTCAACGTCCCCCCGTAATTACCACGAAGCCAGCTAAAGACAGACGACATGTAGCTGTCGAGCGAGAACTGCGGACCGAACGGTCACGTAGCGACTGAAGAAGGTGGGAATCGAGACGATTGCGAAACGGCCGATCAAGGGCCAACCTGGTGGGGGAGGGAAAAAATTCGCCGGCAAAGAAAAGCAGAAAATCCGTGGAAAAAGTTCGCTCTCGAAATAGAAGGGACGAGTCGATCGAAACGATCGATGGGTAATTACGAGTCCCCTCGCCGGGCAGACTCGTTCTTCCGATTCTCTCTTTCTCTCCATTCTCTCTTTCTGCCGCCGTTTCTTCTTTCCCTCGTTTGCAGCCGATAACCGTGCCACCTACCCTGATGAATTCCGGCCAGCCGACGCGAAACATGCCCACCGAGGGGGCCCAGCCACGCCGATGGCTCCTCGTCCGCGAGGCCAGTTCGTTTCGTTCGCGAAATCCACGTGGTTCGGGATTTTATTCGGTTATTTATCGCCCACCCTGCATATAAATTGCCAGCTCTCTTGCCAGTCTCGTATTTAAAGTTTCGCGTATTGTAAATAACCGCGTTTCGCGTTATATTTTACTTCGAAACGCGCGTTATTCCGCGCGCGCGCGATTCCGGTTTCCGCGACGCATTTCGTCTCGCGATTGGATCTGTGTTCGCCAGCGGGTGTTGACTGTTATAAATTTCGAAAGGCAGCGTCGCTACGAATCGGTCGGAGTACAGGAGAAATTACCTGTTGAACAACCAGTTTCGGTGAATCGAAAAGGCCGAATGATGTTACGCGATAACGTCCGCCCACGCGGTGGATCACAGTCAACGCTTCGGGAGCTAAACAAATTGGGCTATGAGATATTGCCCCGAGCTTCCTGCTCCTCGAGGCTCTCGTCGACAGATTTCTCGTGCTTTGTTCAAAAATTCGGTAACTGGCCGATATCAGATTTTCTAAAAATCCCCCCGGAAGGATGTCAAACCTCGTATCCAGCGGTCGTAATTTAACGAGGTAACCAGAGACATTATTCGGCTGTAGATATATCCGAGATTATTACAGCTCTCCATACGACTCGGAATTCCGAATTATCTCCGTGCCTGTCGTGTATTTCCATTTTTCAGGCATCGAGATATATTGACTTCCCCGTGATAAGTACGTACACCGTACACTTTGCGGTCCAATTAACCGAGAAACTATAATTTTTCGGAATGGCGATTTAACGCGCGAACATGGCCGAGTACAAAGATCGCCGGAGATCGGTGGAAACAGCTCTCGGGCATAGCTACGGCTACCTCGCTTGGAGCTGGCGCATTCGCAGGTCCCTGGCCGTGTTATATCGCGGAGTAACGCGTTGCAAAACGTCCTCTTGCAAAATCAGATAAACCTGACTCACCGAGGCTGGCTGGCGCTCGTCAAAACGCGATATTTTCGCGCGACAACGCCTCCGAGACGACGACACCTGGCTGTCTCCCACGAGGGCCAGCTCACGCCAGTCCTCGTTTCAGTTTCCCGTACCCCGTCGTCCGGTTTTCCACTTTATTTTTTCCCCATCGCGCCACGCCGGCCAATAATCGTAACATCTCCGTCAGGAATTCCAGAGAGCCGTGCGACTAGCCTCGTCTCTAATGAGAAAGCTGTCCACCGGCCGCTTCCACGCGGGCTCGAAAGCGGCCACCTTTCCTCGTCCTTCCGAGCAGTGTGAACGCTCGGCCACCTACCAGATGATTCATGCTCATGCCCATCCACGTGGAAAACGAGCCGAGGAGATCCAGCGCGATCGGCGCGCGCGGATACGCGCGTGTACAGCGCCTGCGACACGGATCCGGTCGGCGACGGGGCCGCCTTTTCCCCTCGGGCCCCGCCTAACAGACCCAACCGTCGGGGAAACTTTGGAAAAACGCCTCGCGCCACCGTTGAAACTCCAGCTCGAGGTCATTACGCGAACAGATACCGATTAGCGCGACGAGTAATTAGTCTTTACGACGATGATGTTTCGTTATTGTCGACGAGGATAAGGCGGTGGCAACTTGTCTCAGAGATTGCGTAAGTTTCTCCCAGGAAGATTTACCTGGAACCGTGCGACAATCCGCGACCTCTTCGTCGTTCCTCTGTGCAGGAAACGGAAACGCGGCGCGTTTGTAATTTCTTCGTAATTTGGTTGAAATCGAGATTACGAGAATTTGATTCCCGGCTGGAATTAACCCTCCCTCTTGCTCGCGGTAACGATAGCTTTCGCGTTCGATGTACAAACGGCAAACTGCCAGTGTCCGCTTACAGCGTGGACCCGTTGGTTTTGGTGTTAAAAATAGTAATAGCAGGACCTCGATCGGGCCCGATTACCGAGATCGTGTTCACGAAGGTTGGAGGCTGTAACGCGTACGCCGCGCCGCGCCGAAATTTCGCCGCGGCGTCGGCGTGCCCGGGCCTAATTTTCGTCCATTCGAGAGAGGCGCCCGATAAGAATTATCGTATTAGCAACCGAGCGGTCGTTCAATCGAGATAAACACGGGGGACAAGCGAATGGAATAAATAGCAATCGGCGGGACTCTCTGATCCGACAGTCTGTCGCTCGTTCCGCTCGTCGGGACATCTGTCGCCTCTCTTTGTCGAATCATTTCAGTCCCAGCTTCCAATTAACTTCTGAAAACAATTATATACACGCGTCGTCCTTGTCCGACCGTGATCCTTCCTTTTCTCTCGCGATTTTCTCATTTTTCCCGGCTAGATCATTCGGAAGTTTGATGATCGCGTTAACGGCGGCCGGAGCGGTCAGGCCGCGACAAAATGGCGCGGAACAGGGTCGAGGACATAGCCCCGGGACAAGCAGCGTTCGATTCTTTCAGAGGCCAGCGCATCGCTGAGATTCCTGTTGAATGGAATTCCTCGATGCATCCTGCGAGGTCGGGTTTCGTTACCGAGTTACGAACACGAAGGTCGCCGTTGCTCGTCCCGAGGATACGCTCGTGGGATCGCGTTTAATCGTTTAACCGTGGGTTAAGCGGTTTATATTTACCAACGATACTCGTTCCAGTGAATCATCGATATCGGAGAGCGAATCGGCGTGTCATTCGACCGCTGACGAAGCTCGCTGCGTTGCTTGGGAAACGTTCGGATATTTCTTCCACCGTATAACCAGATTTATCGCGTAGAAAGAAAAGAAGGATTAACCGTTGTGTCTATCGACTTAATTATCAACGCGGTCTTTGTCGCAGTGCTTTCGGGTGCTTTTCGTTCGTTCCCATCCGAAACACTTCTCTTCGTACCGAGAATCGTCGGTAAGACACGAACGAGCCATTTTAATCGAAGAACCAGCCATTCACCAACACCTGGACAAGCTTCCTGTCCGGCAACGAAACCCGTATACGCTCGGGACCAGCCCGAACCGGTGGTCGTTTGACGTCGAATTACACGAAAACATCGCGGCAGCCTGTTGCTCCGAGCGATCGTCGGGCCGCGGAGGGATCGACGATGGTCCCTGGTCGTCTTTTTGATCGGCGCGTTGCGTCCAGCGGTCCCAGGGGCGGTCGTGTCTCGTCAACGGGCCACCGGGATGGCCGGTCGAGAGGTAACGACCCGCGGGGTCACAGGAGGATCCTGGGGAGCGCGAGGCATTCGCGAGCAGCTCCACGTCGAGGGGGAGAGAGCTCGCGCACGCCGGAGTCGCGCCTCTCGGAGATCGTGGACGAGCGCGGAGGAAGAAGATTCGGCGGCCGATCGTCGCGGAGGGAGGAAAAAGGAGATGTTCGGCGAAGATTCGATCGGTGGTCCCGGTTCTGACCGTCTGTCCGTTGCTGAGTTCGCCGAGGGTTTGTCGACGGAGAGGCCCGGCCTGGCCAGGATCACCCTCGTGTGCCGCGCGTAACCCTGTCTTTCTGCGTGGCCGATGGTAGTCGTGTGGTCGTGTGTTGGTAGGCGAGGAGAAGTTCCGTGTACCGTGGCGTACCTTGAGTGGCAGAGAGGGGAAGGTAAGGTGCTATGCGAAGGAGGACAGACGTCTCGCGATCGGCGGAGGTTCGAGAAAGCGAGAGAGAAGAGAAGAAGGAAACGCGACGGTGAAACAGGTAGAAAAGAGACGGACAAAGATCGAGAGAGAGAGGGAGAAAAAAGATCGGAAGGAGAAGAAGAAGAAGAAGAAGAAGAAGAAGAAGAAGAAGAAGAAGAAGAAGAAGGTAAAGGGAGAGAGGTCGGCAGCTCTGGAGGAGATGCCAGAGTTCTCTCTCTGTGTTCGAAGGAGAGTGGACGCTGGCAAGCCTCGATGGACCACCTACCGTTCCTGATCCGATCTTCGTAACGCTCGTCCGTCTGTCCGTCTGTCCGTCCGTTCGTTGGTTCGTTCGTTCGTTTGTGTCTCGCGCGTGGGGTACTCCTTTGCCCGGCGTCGCCCCGGCCCCGCTGTTCCCATCAATAACGCTTATAATGCCTAATTAATCACGAATTATCTAGATCCTGGGGCTGAAAATCGGAGAAAGCCGGCGCGTCGACGCGGATTGGCGGACTGCGCCGACCCGGGTCGCGGATGTGTCAATAGAGGTCACGGAGTAGAGGGTACCCGGGCTGAAATTCGTGTACGCCATTTGTCCAGTCGGCCGGCGGAACGATGAAATCGTCGACGAGAGACGGCCGGCCACTTTCCAGCCGCGTTATGTAAGCGATTAATTAATCGTCTCGTTAAGAGGCCACGACGCGTCGGATACAGCGCCGGGATTAGCTCCTCGAATCATTAATTTTCCCGTATTTAAACGCGCCTCGTTTCGTGGATTACCTGCCTTTTCCAGCCCGGCCACGAATGATTTACGAGCGTCTCGCCGGTGAAGTCGATTGAATCGAATTCGAGTGGCCGATGAACACGTATCTAACCGTGGGGACCGGCGGAATCATTGTTCGACCTTACCTACGCCTCCCTCGCCGGCCACCTTCCACCTCGGACGGATATTCACCAGAAGGTAGAACCACCGGCTGACTCGGTCTGCAACAATAAGCGCCACTGCGTGCCGCGTTTGTAGCCAACAAGCCTGTTCACCGCGGCCAATTCCAGCTGAATGATAACACGTAGGAGGATGCCTACGCGGTACACGCCGCTCTCAGACGTTCACCAGACGACAGGCTAATCCCCTCGCTTTCTGCAAACAAAAGCCACGGAAATTCGAAGTCGTACTCCTGTCGCGATTCCCTTTATTCACCCTGTCCAGGTATAATTACCCTCCCGTTTAATCGAATTCGCCTTACCACCGTCACGGCGTTTAACCGATTAATTAAGCATCGTCGAGGGTGAAACACAGCTTCATTTGGAATATCGTTCTCAGCAGCGAGCGGTGGAAATTGATTTATCGTTCGCTTCTAAAGTCTAGAATCATTACACCTAGCGTATTCTAGCATATTCTAATCTCTGCTTTCGAAATGGAAACACCAATTTTCAACCGTTACGTACGAAAAGTACGTCGAAGAGAGATCGTAATCGGCGAGGGTTAATCACGATCGAGGAACCTTCGTCTGGATCGATCTCTAAACCCGAATTCCTGCGTCGAGACGTATCCCGTGGAACGGCTCGGCCGTGAATCGTACCGCGGCATCGGATTCGTCATCGCGGGGTAGAAGAAAAGAATCGGAATTGGTGAGTGGTCGGAAAACGTGCTAAAAGTTCCCAGGGATCACCGCCGGCCTGGCATTGACGTTGAGAAACGCGACGAACGGAGAATAAAACCGGCCAGGTATCCGGCGGTCCAATTAAATCTGTAGCATGTATCACGGTTATAGAGAGCGCTTTTTTGTGGGCATTCGGGATCACGCTAGGCGGTCCAAGAAGGCCGTTCCCGTGCCTAACACCGTGGAATCGACGCAACACGAAAGGCGGATTGCTTGGCTGCTCCCCGGCCGCGTCCGTTGCGCTGTCTTGTGTTCGGCCAACGGAGGTGACGATAAAAAGGGAGCAACGAGAGGGAACGAAGAAAACGGGAAGAAAAAGGGAAGCCCGAGGAGCAAAATCGACCAAGAAAAAGAAGGATCGAGACGAGAAGGCGGAGAGACACATCGAGAGAGGGAGAGAGATAGGAGGAGGAAAAAAAAGAAAGAGGTATGAAAGTTAATAGAATAAATGACACGCTCGTGGTAGGTATCCAGGATCAATGTCGATCGCGGTGCGTGTCGAATCGTTTCGAGAATTAAATTCGTTCTTTCGTAGCGTGCTCGACCGTGTTGACTCGGGGTGGCTTTTATTTTTATTCCCTCTCTCTGTCCGCATCTCTCCGCCGCTCTCTCTCCTTCCCTCCGATCTCGCGCTGGCTCGTAAAATCGGCCGAGGGGAGAGGCTGAAAGCTGTTCGCGTTCCTCGCTAATTTCTCGCTGCTCGAATATGAGAGTTTTATTGAAGCCGTTCGATCGTCGAACGCGGCGAGATATCTCGTTGTAATTGGCCCCGGTCGAGCGGCCCAACGGCGTCGCTTTTCATTTTATCGCGAGGAACCGGTTGTCACCGATGGGCGATCTTCGCTGCGTTCGCCGATTCGCCTCGCGGCGGGCCACCGTCCGCGCGAGGGTACGCGCGGATACGCGCGATCACAGGAAAATTAATCGCGAGAGGAGTGCGTAAAGTCTCCCGCGAGTTCGTCTCTCGTGGCTTTATTAATCGGGCTCGTTTACGCGGCGCCGATTAATCGGTACGCTCGATCTTTCTTCCTACCGGATTGAATCGAGTCGAATCGGATCGGATCCCGTAGTCGCCATTTGCGATCCGTCGAACGCGGCGAGTCCTACGTAAGATCGACGTACGTAATTCCATCGAAGGGCCCCGAGAGCGCGAGGGAAGCGACGAACTGACCCTTTTTACGATCGAGACGATCGTGAGAGGAGAAAAAGGAAAGCGGAGCGTAAAAAATGAGTGGTTACGAGATTCAGGGAAACAAGGGGCATACGTATAGGCGGGTAAGCGAGGGCAGCGGTGTTACAAGATTGAAGAGCAGTTCTCGGCCCGAGGCCGATATAGTGTTTGTACTACATCGTCTATAAATCCGAAGCACCGCCTAACACCTAACCCCATTATAAAAGTTGCAGTCATAAAAGCTTGCTCTTGCACCTAACATGTCCGCCATTATTATTTAATAGTCCCATTATTGTAATTGATAAGTAGTCGTCCGGCCCCGGTTCGAGCTGTTACGGCAAACACGTTTTATTACGTCGACTGTTACGCCGAGTCGGATGGAAAGAGAGGCAAAGACCGCTGGCCTCTTCTTACCGTCCCCTTAATGAACAAAACTGCTTAACGCCGGCTTGATAAGAAGTCAAATTATCCCCGGCCTCTTAGAGGTAACCGCCTCCATCGGCTCCGTTCCGTTCCCCTTTTGCAAGTACCTACGTTGCGTACAGCACCGCGAGCTCCTTATAAATACCCGTTTAATTATGTTGATCTTTAACGGTCCCAGTTTTATCGGTGTTCCTCCCTTTAACAGGCCCTGCAACCCGGGAACGGGAATCACGTTGATTTTACATGCGCGGATATATACCATTAAGTCGGAAATTATCACTGATTACGTTATTAGAGCCATTACCTCGCGCCTTCCACGCGATATCGACAGCCGTTATCGGCTTGCTTCTTTTACAATGTTCGTTACACGATCCCGATCCCCTGTAATTGCTTTATTGGTTATTATAATTACGAACGCGTACGCGCGTGTCCGGGGATATTCGTTCACTCGTATTACGTGAAAATTGTCGCGTGCCTGGAATTAACTCATCCGACTACCTGTTCCCCAACCTTCCGACCATCCACCATCGGCGAAACTTTAATTCATATAATTACCCGTAGAACCGAACGACGCGTCGCCAAACGTGTTCCTACCCTCTTGAATCACCCGTCTCTCGTAATCGAACGGGAAGCAAATTATTTACGATCGATCGGATCTATGCGACCCCCTCTCTCTCTCTCTCTCATCTCCAGCCTCGGGATCTAGGCTTTCCTCTATTAATTAACCGTATCACGCGGAACCGTTGGACACGCGTGTTCACCGTGTCGCTATTCGACGGATCGCTACAAGAAGATGGCACGTAAACGAGTAAACGCTGTCAGGAGTAGGTAGCACGCGCAAGTACACCGATACATACGTCCGCGGGAATCGTAAATGTCGCGATTACGATATCTATGATCTCCGCGTCTGCTGCAACCAGTTCGCGCGTCGAAATCACCGCGTCTCCCTAAGTCCTCGTCGGACACGGCTAAACGATTATTAAAACCGAAACGACGACGAAATAAACGCCGAGAAGCTCGATCCCATCGCGAGAAGCGATCGCTGTCTTCGAAATTAAGGGCCGTCGAATCGCGAATTAAATTCGATTTAACGGAAACCGCTTCCGATCCCGTGTTCGCCGCCTGTGCGTCCAGCCTGGAAATATAATCGGAAATTTCGCGGGGAATGCCGGCTGTCCGCGTCGAGCGGAGCGCACAGACCCGGCGATCCATCCCGCGAGGCCTCTTATGCGCTTGTATATACTAGCGTAATGATGGTTTATGGTCGACGGAGGCACAGAGCCCGTGGCGGCCGTGTTGGACATGCGGTAAACCGCAGAACGCAGCCGCGGCAAAACCTACGGCCGAGCGGAACACCGCGGACGAGAACCGCCGGTGGCTTGCGAGACGATGCGCGTTAAGCTTAATTACCTCGTCCCCTGCCTTTCGTCCTGATGCCCGCAGCCACCGCGGGGAGGCTGATGTCATCGTAAAATTCGTCAGCCCTCCGTCAAGGCTTCCACCGCGATATCTCGGTTTTTCCGTGCCGAAACGCCAATTTATCCGCGATATCCCTGTTTTCCGCGCCGAAACGCCAATTTATCCACCATATCCCGTTTTTCCGCTCCGAAACACGCGAATTTATCCCCGATATCCAGGTATTAGGCCAGATATATATATTTATTCAGCTGAATCGTTGAAACCTGCTTCAAAGCCACGATTAAATGCCTGTTTGGTCATCCTCGATATCAAGGTGTCGAGGAATCGCGCGGCAATTAAGGAGGGAACGAGTGGATGTTGCTCGCGAATGTTTCCGATTCGATTTTAACGCAAGCGAATAATATGGAAACTAGACTTTGTTGGAATATTCAAACTCGTTCGAAACTGAACTCGCATTCCGAGGTTTACTCCTTTAATCCGATTAATAACGACTCTCGATTGCGCGAAGCTTTCTGGGGCGGTATTCGCTGAGCTGATAACGTAAAACGTGCATACACCGTGACCGTATTATGGAGAATATGTTTAATTAAATACTAGACAGATTCAGGAAGTGTTCAACGCGAATTAATTTGAGAACTTTGAAAATATATCATAGATAGATAGTGATAGTGTAGTATCTGCTATAGGTAGATAGTGACCGTATTATGGAGAATATGTTTAATTAAATACTAGATAGATTCAGGAAGTGTTCGAAGCGAATTAATTTGAGAACTTTGAAAATATATCATAGATAGGAAATATCTTAAACTACGAGGAATTTTTAGGAAAGGATACCAATTACCAAGTCTCGACACGAGAAGGCTTTGCTACTTCTTTATTATTCCTATTAAGTACGATATTATTCGTAGAGCGATTATTTGTAAAAAAAGAAAAAAATAAACCTACTAGTCGCACGTCTTCAGTTAGTATTAAAAACGATATTAACAGAAGAACATAAACACGCGGAGTTGAGTAGTTTATATATTGAAGACAGAAAAAGGGGTAAGGTTCGAGCTAATCCTTTGATTACATCGATGCTCCATTTCTTTTTTCCCTCGCTTCGGTTATAGTCGTGTCACAATCTCGCTCTTGTTATACCTGCGCATACGACCTCTGATTATATTCTCGAAGCTCCTACGCGTATCTACCAGCGCGACCGTATTAAAAACTATGACGTCGCGAAGGATAACACTATCGTTAGCCATCTTGTCAACCCCAACGCTAGCCTACTCGCGGTACCAGACGCCATCTTGGACACGCATTCCTTATACAATGTTCTTTCTAGAATATTCTAATACACGCGATTATTTATTGTCTTACATTGAATTCTTAAAATTAATTCTATATATAATACTAATCCTACCCTAATTACTTATAGCTATGGATTATTTGCTCTGAATCCGTCTTCTTCGCACTTCCTATTGCGTCACGCTTTTTACGAATAACGCGTAACGAACGCACTTGAAGTATGTCTTACTTGACTATTTCTACGATTCTACTAAAGAAGGAGGTACTATGGTCTTAAGCTATTCTATATGTATATTCCGTCGACGGTCCGCCGAAAGTTTACGTTCGACTACTCTCGATTGTAGCCAATATTCAAGCCAAAGGATTATACACCTCGTCGACCCAATTCACGCATGTTCGAGCGCGCGATTTCGCTTACCGATGGTCCTACAGATTTATCTTCTCTCATTAACGCATACTTTTTCACGGACGATTCATTAATAACACTTACCGAGCCTGGCTTACGGTATATTGAAACAGATATCAGTATTTCCAAAGCGTGTTACAGCATTTCTGGCATCGCTAGTATGTCAAATACCTTTAGCGGCTTTAACAACGCGACAAATAGCGATTACGTTGTTCAACAAATTTTAATTAATTGCTTTCTAATTACGAATTGAGAAATGTAAGTGTTTATAAACCAACACAATTTTTGGTTTAAAACGTTAGGAGGTTCGTTCTTGTCATATAAGTTAGGTGAAAGTATCCCTTTAAGAAAATCTTACATTTTTCGGAATCTGAGGGCAATAGAGGAGTATTCAGCTCTATAGAGCAGAAGTTAAAATTAAATAGCAGGGTAGTATCTATCATCCAAATAAAATTTATTCGATAGTGTTGTTATAGGACTGTTCCTCCTTCGTTCTTCGCTAAATTTTCAATTTTAAGAAAACGCGTAGCGATTTCAAACTTTCATCGGGATCGTAGATACAACGGGAGTTACCCCGGGTATTTCAACCCCGGCTGTCCCGAGCAGACCCCGAAGAAGATGAAGAAGAAGCCGGGAGTTCATCGACTGGCGAACGTGCCGAGACATTCCATTAACGTGGCACACCGTGCACAAAGGGGTCGAATCAGCGTGAAAAACATTTCGCCGGGTTGAAATTCGTCGATTTATCGTGACGCAGGTATCACGGCACGTAAGCTCGCCCCCCTTGGCCCGTGTTCCGGGGCCCGTTCGTTTGATCGAGCGCCGCAGTGATTGCCCCGGCCGATATCTGCTCCCGCATCTCCGGCTAATGATTATTAGCCGTGAGCCCTCTTTACCTTATTTTTTACCCCCGCCTGCGAGCGGCCCCTTCTCCGTGACAGGCCCCGTATTCATACGCGCGCGTTCCGCGCGCGGATCCCGATCCTGCCGAGGTATCGAGTCATCCAGGTAGGCCGGCAGGCAGATGGACCTTCCACGCGCAGATATCGGCCCGGGGGATCGTGACTTTCGGTTCGCGGTGTAAATCGAACGATGTAATAAAGATCGATTGCGAACCGCCCGGCCATCCGCTTGTATTCTCCGCTTTTTAATCCACCAACTCGTGCGGGAGAACAGCTTGTTCGAAATAACGCGATTGCTCGCCGAATCACTCGGATAACAGCCAAAGGTGCGGAAGATGCATCTGTTAATAAGAACGCAGGTTCTTCTGTGAGTTTCAACCGAGTTTCCTCGATTTTCCGACGCGAAAATGAAAATTTGGGAATTTTATCGAAGCTTCGGCATTCGAGGAGCCGATTTCATCGTGGGAGAGGAATACTCGCGAAGTGTTTACTTTCTTCTTCGTTTTTTATTAATCAATAATGGATCGTCTTTCGTTTTCGCGATGTTCGTTGTTGCGATCTTTATCTTAGTCCATCTGTTAATAAAAACTCAACCGAGTTTCCTCGATTTTCCGATGCGAAATTGTAAGATTTGGGGATTTTATTTAATCCTTGACACTCGAGAAGCCGATTTTATCGTGAGAGAGGAATACTCGCGAAGTGTTTACTTTTTTCCTTGTTTTTTATTAACCAACAATGGATCGTCTTTCGTTTTCGCGATGTTCGTTGTTGCGATCTTTGTCGTAGACAGTTTTGAAAGATTTCGAGCCGGGAAAGGAACGCGAAGTTTCTTAATCTGGATGTTGGAAGTATTCTTGGATTTCGAACTCCTGCTCGTCGGAGCATCTCGTGACAGCGGATTGTATATCAAAATGTCCTCGAAAAATTAAAATACCGATCCGACTGGTTTGACTTACGTTCGTACACTCGAGGATATAATAATATACGGTTCATTTCTTACGGTGCTGTTTCATCGGTGGAACTGGTAGCGTTTACTATCCCGTGTAAAATATGAAATACTCGCCGCGGATGTTTGTAATATATGGAATACGAGAATGATAGGGATATCGCGTTCAATTAGATAATGCGCCGCATTCTGAATAAACGTGTGCACGGTTACGCGGATAAAATACTATCGGAACGTTATAGCATCGTAAACGACGCTTTCTCTAAGTACGATATTTCATCGAAATAAATCCTACGGAATATCCCTCGTTCTCCGCTCGTATTATTCCCCCGGACAACCGGCAAGAGCGAATGAATTATGTCGAGAAGAAACACGAGGTCGCGCTGACTGGTTGTCAAGCACAATTTATAAACTTGCGTCTGCATTAACGTGAAGTATGGATCATTTATTACCATTATTTCGGCCGATTTCGACGTGATTTCGTTTGACGTAATCTCTTATATCGGAACCAGCCGCCGATCGGCCCGGAATAATTAACGATCGCCCGTACGCAATTCCAGGGGCCACTGTCGTAACTCGTTTGTTTTTATCGTCGTTCCACGTCGAATTATCGCGGAGAAACAGAGAGGATCGGGATTGAGAGGTCGAAATCGGCGGAATAGCCGTTCTGTTTCTCCACGCGTCGCTGCGAGCGACGCCATTTCTCTTGGGCTGATTACCGCGACAATGCCAGAAGGATCCAGAGATAACTTCTCTCGACCGGCTTTGTAACCGGAGACTAATACACGTGCAAACTTACGCCTGGTTCGAGGTTACGGTAATTAATAATTCGATACCCGCGTATCGACGTTGCTCCCGCGATTCTAAATGATCTCACGTTCTGGATTAGGCTCCCAGCGAGGGGCTCGTGTCGTTTCGTGAGCCTGACGCGAGAGGCGGCCATTGCGTAACACGCGTGTCCACGCACACCATCTCGCATCGGGACATTAATAGGACCGATCCGTTTTAAACGGTAATTTCATCGTTCCCCGGTCTCTTCTCTTTTTATCCTTTCCCCCCCTTTTTTTCTCCACCTCGTATTCTTTTCGCCGGAATTGATCGCGGCCATTAAGGTACAGGAATTTTGCGTGGCTGCTGGCGGCATCGGTTCCGGTAAACGATTTTTCGTCTGGCCCGATGCGCGCTATTGCCTCGCTAAAACGGCATCCGACATTTTGTAATTGGCCTAACGCCATTAAGCCGCAATTTATCGATACATCGCGGTTAAACGCGATATTAATGAGGCGATTAAAACTTTTCCTACAATCCCTCGGGCCTCTGCGACCTCTTCAGCCTCGGCTTTTACGAGCTCCGCTGATAAATAGAATCTTAATGTAATAATCTTGATACTCTTCCACGGAAACTAGGCAAATGTCGCACCAGTATACACTTCGTTAGTGTATTTCGACTTTTGTTGATAAATTTTTAATAATCTCGAGATCGTATCTCGAGAATGGGGTTAAATATTTCTTGCCAAAGAAGTATCCGATGTAACGTGTCAAGAAATTCGGTAAATGATACAAAGGTAGCAGTACCCTTAGTTCGGGAAACTCTAAACGATTTTTAAGAAAAATCCATGCGAAGATTATGAGTAACCGCGCATCCGGCGTCTAAGCCACCCTTCTCACGGGCGCCGTAAAAATGGCCGGCGTCTGAAAAGGAGCAAATGCCTGGCTAGATGCATCATCGTTCGATAGCGCATTTAATCGAACGCGGAGCGATTCGTCGACGTCCGTGCGAGTTTCGAGCTCGGTGAAATCGTGGGCCGCTATCTCCGCGATGGTAATTAATAACCTCGTAG
Source organism: Euglossa dilemma (assembly GCA_002201625.1). Taxonomy (NCBI): domain Eukaryota; kingdom Metazoa; phylum Arthropoda; class Insecta; order Hymenoptera; family Apidae; genus Euglossa; species Euglossa dilemma. Next base: position 788,154 of record NIJG01000015.1, on the reverse strand, counting down.
CAGTCAGCACGAGCGATTCCGTCGGAATCGAACCGATCGATCAGCCCTCGGCCATCCGTCCGCTTAGACGGATCTAACTCGGGCCTAAGTCCCGAGCAATATCATCATTACCGCAACAAGCCGGGGCTTCTCGTATCGCGTAAAAGCACGTCAGGCCTTCTCCACGTGCGTTGCAGTGATAGATCTCGACCCGTGCGCCGGTGAAGACCGAGCTGGATGAAAATTAATGATCGCGAATCGTGGGTTACGCTGATCACAGCCGATCTGGATTACGCCGCATCGATCAACGATTCCGTTACGCGCGGGCGCGATCGTTTTTCCGCTTCTCTCCCTCTCTCTTTCGCTCTCCGCAACCCCCTTTCTCCGATTCTTTCACTCTGTTTCGATCGCGTTGGCATCGTTCGAACCGATTCCACGCTGGTCCCAACTTTGTTACGCTGCCTGCAGGCCAACATCGCGGAAGCGATCTGTTACGCGTCGGTACAAACTGGGCCCTCTACTTTCGCATTCGCTTGGCAAACGCTTTTTCCGCGCAACGAGAATCTCCCGCTTACTGTTATTATGCTAACGCGGTTCACAGCCCGAGGAGATCCGTTGGAGGGTAGATTCGAGAGAGTTAAACCGTGGAAGATGATTTTGTCGTCGTTCCGTTGCAACGGAATGACGTAACGTGTTCTTCTGACAATTTGGTGGGTTTTGTCGTTATGATGTCGATTCAGAATCAAAAATATTAATTTCTCTCATCGCGAACATCGGTCACTGCTAATTTTGCGTCACGTTGCAGAAGAGGAAGATTCGAAAGCGAGAACGTCTTTCCGAATGTCTTAATCTACAGACTATAATCAAGCTGTAAACTACTCGAAGGACAATAAACGTAGGCTATAAATCATCGGAAAGAATATTTTCACCGCCTGCTCAACTACCAGCGATTATTGGTCCCGGTTTTTATCAAATCGGCGGAATAAATCACGCGAGTCAGATGAGAGATATCGAAAGATCACTGTTAATAGATTCCGCTCGAGTGTAGTCGTTAGTCAGAAACAAGCATAATGCTTCCGACAATCAGCGCACTCCATCACCGTGCCAATTTCCAACCCCAACAGAACGCAACGCGATAAAACTGCCTCGTTTCGTTAGACTCCAGCCCCTCGTCGGCTCTTTGCTCGAGTGGATAAAACGGAAGCCGTGAAATATGACGCTAAACCATCGATCAATCCCGGGGGATGTTCATGATGCTGCATCAGTTTATACACGACGAAGGGTGCGCGACCAATCGACGACAGGATGTGGAAAAGAGCCGTCTGTCGCCAGTGGGTAGACAACAAGTGTTCTCGGCACCCTTCCACTTTCACCCCTTTTCCACTAAACTGTCCCGTGGCACCCCATCGTATACCCTCCTGTCACCGCTATCGAGATCATCTCGCGAAAACATCGCGCGGCATCTCGACAGCCGGTTCTTTAATTTCTATCAATTGAAACTAGAAACTTCCTTCCTTCCTTATTTTATGGCAAAAGTTTCACGCGTAACGATTGCATCGCCGTCACCGAGACGTCGCGAGCTCGTAACACCTAATTTGGACGATATCGTAATTTTATCGCAATTTTACCACCTATGACACTTGAATTTTTACTGGAAATATGGCGTCGAGTAAGCTCTGCTTTCGGCTTTCTTCGATTCGGTCACTTTTTCAACTCCTTAACGATCTGAGGACGTATTAAAACCCTTGACACTTGAATTTCCGATAGAAATACGACACCGTGTCATCTTTTCCTTAGTTTGCGACAAATTTGGCAGAATGATCGAATGGTCGGAGAAATGGCATCGCGAGGCCAAGCCCAAACCTGACCCGGGCCACCTGACTGTGGCGCAACGTTAGAAAGATTAACCCGTCCACGGCGCGGCGCATAAACAGATACGCGCGCATACGCGCGGCGGCGGGCTGGCGGAGCGTTTAAGCTGCTCTACGGTTTCGTCTTACGTTTTGGCGCCGGCGGTGTTAGCCTCGCGGCCGAAACGAAAAGAAGGAACTCGAGGGAGGAAAGGGAGGCTGTCTGAAGGGGTTCGGAAACAAGAGAGCCGGAGGAGAAAAAGAAGCGGCGTGGAAGGCCGCGCAAACGCTCCCGTTCTCGGATTACGAGCTGTCCTAAGCTGTCGCACGTGGATGCTGTCGGTGCATGGACACCGAGCGCGTGCGGGATCACGCGTGAACACGAAATTCGTCAAAGCTGCGACGCCAAACCCCTGCGTCCATTGGCGTCGACATCGCCGCTCTCCGAATCCGAGCCGATCATTCGAAACGGGACGAGGATTAAGATCGCGTTTCGCGTCTCGCGAGTATCTGGGACACTCGATTGTTATTTAATATCTAGGTATTCACCAGGTAAACCCTATTCGCGATTTTGATTCGAAATCGTGCGAAATCGCGACGTCAAACGCTCACCTTTCCTGGTCATGGGAAGATTCATCCGTGTCGAGTAATATCTCGATTTTTATCTGACGTTTGCAACTGTCGCGGGAAACCCAGCCGGTCGTTGAAAATTGAAAGGCGGCGTAATCTGGAAGAAATTGCCGCGCGTAATTAAATCAAGACACGGACGGGATATGCAGAGCGCAGAAGACGACGCGATAAAAAGAGGAAATACAATTACGGGGCATAAACGCCGGGGCAAAACACATAAATTACCCGGGCCACCAAACATTTACAGCGACACTCGGGCATGAGCGAATTAGCACGAGTCCCGCAGCACTCGTGCAAACTCCAGACTATTCCAATTATCGTCTCGATGTACAAGCACTCGGGGTACCATCGTCCACCGCAGCCCCTCGCTTTACCACCCGTGCGCCTCGTAAACAATAATACCAGCCATTGGAAATTGGAAACACTCGTTAAACGGACGGCGCAGACCGCTCGGTGGTGCGGGCGCGCTTAATAAAATCGGGGAGAGCCGGTCGAAAGCGGCGCCAATGGCCGCGCGGTCGAAAGCGGAAGTGCGGTGAAAAGAGGCGCGTGGACGAAGGGGTCCGGAGCAACGGCGTACCCCCATTTAAATCGCCTCTGGCCCGCTGACAATGCCGCGGTGATTGCGACAGATGCGTGGTCGCGCGTGTCCCTTTAAAAGCACGTTTTCGCAGCCCTCGTGCAGGCCTCGGTTCCCGCTGGCCCCGACGCCGAGGGCGCGCTCATTCACCGCTGAAAAACGAACACAGGTGCGTGCCACCGGGGTTCCCCATTGACGCTCGCGACCCCGTCTCGCCCCCCGTCTCTCCCCCCCGGCC
>NIJG01000015.1:681683-776656 GCA_002201625.1 Euglossa dilemma | reverse complement strand
CTGATTTTTTTTACAAGATTTGTGTTGCTGTTGCGGTTAAGGTTGCGGTTGCGGTTGCGGTTTTTGTGTTATGTTTGCGGCTCTGATTTCTTTTACAAGGTTTGAGTTGCGGTTGCAGTTAAGGTTGCGGTTGCGGCTGCTTTTGCAGTTGCGGTTGCGGTTGCGGTTTTTTTGTTATGTTTGCAGCACTGATTCTTTTTACAAGTATTGGGTTGCAGTTGCGGTTTTTCTCTTATGTTTGCGGCTCTGATTTCTTTACAAGGTTTGAGTTGCGGTTGCGGTTGCGGTTAAGGTTGCGGTTGCGGTTGCGGTTAAGGTTGCGGTTGCAGTTGCAGTTGCAGTTGCGGTCCGGTTTTTTGTTTCGTTGGCAGAAGTGATTCTTTTTACAAGGATTGAATTGCGGTTGCGGCTGCGGTTTTTGTGTTATGTTTGCGGCCCTGATTTTTTTTACAAGGTTTGAATTGCGGTTGCCGTTAAGGTTGCGGTTGCGGTTGCTTTTGCAGTTGCGGTTGCGGTTTTTTTGTTATGTTTGCGGCTCTGATTTTTTTTACAAGGTTTGAGTTGCGGTTGCGGTTAAGATTGCCATGCGGTTTTTTTGTTATGTCTGCAGCACTGATACTTTTTACATGGTTTGGATTATGGCTGCGGTTGCGGTTGCAGTTGCGGTTGCGGTTGCGGTTGCGGTTGCGGTTGCGGTTTTCTTTGAGTTGGCCGCACTGATTTTTTATTTTTATTACGTTGCCATTCATTTTTACTTTTTTCCCTATCTTACTTACCTTTCGTTGCTTACTTTAATTACTTACCTTCTGTTCCATACTTACCTTACTTACCTTCTCTTCCATCTCTGTGTTTTCTTTATTTACATATATCTTTGATAGATGGGATATATCTTAAACTTTGTGCGTAGCTCTTTGCTTGGTGTCATATTTCAAGGATAAAGCAATTTTCCTAGGATTTCTCCTCTTCGAATCTTTGGAAAATTGATTTTCCCTTGGAAACGATACCAATTACCAGGTCTCACCACGTGGAGGTGGCTACGCATCGAGACCCAACGCAAGGAGTATGAGTCACAAGGAAAATTCGAATATTTCGTATAATTTTAGGATGCGGGAGAAGAATCTGTTTTAGATCTGGTAAAAGAAGTCCATTATATGCTGGGAAAATAGAAATCTATTTGAAATAGCAAAAATAATTTGCATCAAGCATATTTGGAGTAGTCAACCTTTGCCTCACGTCGAATTCTCACCGTTTCCCGCGCTCGAGAAATGTTGAAGTGTCGGTTTGGAAGTCGAACCGACAAATGACTTAAGGAAAGACTCGTTGCCCTTTATATAGCCCCCTTTCTTCGTAAAAACTGAGTGCGATGAACAAACTTCGTTTTAGGCCAAGCACTGCGGTTATTACCCAACGGATATAAAGGATTAAAAATCTCGTGGAGGAGTGTGATCGACAGATCGAAGAAACGACTACGCGGACCTATTAAGAGCGAATAACGATGCGTAATAGCCGAGGTGTTAGGGCCGTGCCGATGGCGTCTACCACGTGGTGGAGACGATCGACGCGGACAGTGTGGGAAGCGAATTCAGACAGAGTGAATTTCGTTGCATGACTGGCGTGACTAAGCTTCGCCTTTCAGCCGCATCCGCGAGGCGGTTCCATCATCGTCGAGAAAACGGAAGTCCGTGTGTGTGGCCTCCGTCCTCCCGGAATTTCACAGTACTCCGGGTTTAAGACGATCACGACCCATCGCCGCTGCTCTCTCTTCTCTCTTCTCTCGTCTCTCGGATACCTGCTTACACCGTCGTTTACGGCAACTTCGATTAAACGGGGTGACTAGGGAAAAGGTCGCCCGGGAATGTTTATTTTTCGCCGTGGTTGAGGGTCGCGGTGGCCCGTAACGATATAATTAATCGTAATAGTAAATTTGTAGACAGATCAGTGAACAATTGCGGTAAATCGAGGTAAAGAGAAAAATTTTTACCGTGGATGGTAAGAGCTACTACGAAAGAGGTAGTTCCGTTTCATCCCTTATCCGATACTATACCCTAATCGAAAATTTCTCGTATCAAATATCCTATCTTTAAGGAGATTTCTTAAAGGATTAATAAATAGAAAATTTGTAGATAGATCGGTGGAAAATTCCGATAAATCGATGAAACGAATAAATAATAAGAGCTACTCCGTTTGAGGTGGATCCGTTTCATCCCATATCTGTTACCATACTTTGTATTTAAAGAGATTTTCGAAAGAATTCGCTATAGAAAATCTGTACATACTACGATGCGTATCGTAAATCATAAATTAAGTAAAATACGATTTTGAGTAGTTAAGATAAATCTACCGGTGTCTGTTACAATTACGATACGCGTGATATACAATTAGATTTAATCGACAATGCGTTTATATATATTTCCTATTGACAGGATAATAAAAACTTACTGTAAACGAACGCGAGGTGAAATATAGAGACAAACGAGTTTATGAAATACGATTTTAATAGCTACCGTCTTAGCCGTGATCTATAAATAATATCGTATATCATGTATCTACTATCTAACGTAATCTAAATCAAGAGTAATGCGACCATACTGAAATAAAAGAAAGAAATTTACGACCCGCGTTAAAGTATATTCCCACAACATTCGAATACCCATTAAAGGGGTGAAATCAGCCGTGAAAGGCAGAGGCTGAATGCATATTTTTCACAATATCCCGAGATCCGAAAGGGGTGAGGTGAACTATAGGCAACCACGCGCTCAATTAGGGTGCTTTCCGGTCGTAAACCAAAACCTTTGTCTCTCCGATGAAAACAGAAGCGCCGTCATCGGTGACGGACCAATCAACGCTGCAGTCAACTTGTCAACCGCCGAAAAGAAGCGAAAATAAAAAGTGGAATCGCAGAGGGCACCGGGTGGAAAATGAAGAGATCGACGCCTACGTCGCAACACGCCCCGTGTGTGGCTGTCACGAGGGACGCGTGCACACGACGCAGCTTCCTGCTGCCGTAACGAGCGGACGGCGACGCCTCCGAGCGGCGTCCTTTACCCCCGCTGATCCCGTCCCGTTATTATTCCTCGGATCTCGCGGGGCGTGCGCGGCTACGCGCGAGCGAGTCGCTCCGTTCGCGCGGGTCAATCGTCGCCGGTAACGAGCCACGGCGATACAATTAACGCGCGTGCACCGGCGTAAGCGAGCAGCCGGTTCCTGCGGCGCCGTTAATTATCACCGCGCCGCTTATCAGCCCGCTCCGACGCGTTATCGCGATCACCATCGGTGCCTCGTACCTTCGCTCTCTTTACCGCCGCGTCCGCTTTCCCGCGCGCCGTCCCGCTGTTAGGCGCTGCCGCTCGCGCGTGTAATGTCCTCGCCTCGCCATCGCGATCGCGCGGAATCTGAAAAACCGCGCCTTCTCGCAGTTTACCCGGTGCAATTCGTGTCGCTGCGATTTCGTGTCGCGAAACTCCGATTACGCGATTAAAGAAGGTGTCCAGAGGATATTTCCGCGAATGAGAATCGCGATTATGACGCGACGACGCGAGCTGGTGAACGGGTGTAATTGGTACGGATAGAATCAGGTGGAAATCATTGGCAAATGAAATATTTCATAATTAAATCACGAAACTTGTTCTCTCGAGCGATGAAATAACGCGCGATCGTTCGTTAATAGGAGCGATCGTTGTCGCTGCGATTTCGTGTCGTGATGCTCCGATTACGCGATTACGCGATTAGAGATGTCCAGAGGATAATTCCGCGAATGAGAATCGCGACAATGACGTGACGACGAGAACGGGTGTAATTGGTACGGTTAGAATCAGGTGACAATCACTGGGAAACGAAATATTACATAATTAAATCACGAAACTTGTCCCTTGAACGATGAAATAACGCGCGATCGATCGTTAATAGAGGCGATCGTGCCGCGAAACTCCGATTACGCGATTGGAGAAGGTGTTGAGAGGACAATTCCGCGAATGAGAATCGCGACAATGTTACGACGACGCGAGGTGGAAAACGCGTTTTATAATCGGTACAGATGAAGCCGAGTGGAAATCATTGGCAAAGAAAATATCGATTCCCTTCCTCTATCTGTAGCGAATTTTCTGTAATTAGAAGGGTACGTCTTGTCCCGTTGAACGACGAAATAACGCGCGATCGCTCCGTTAATAGAGGCGATATTTCTCAGTGCATTAAATAGGATTAGAAACGGAATGGCGATGCTACGAAGCGGTGATTTAACGGAAGTCGCGGGTAAAGTTTAAAGATCTCCCTAGGAGGATTTCTACTCGATCATCTCCCGTTGCTTCTTCCCTCGGCCGGAAGTAATCAACGCCGCGAGATCACTCAGCCCAATTTTTTCCCCGGCGATGTGACATTTCTCGGAATATTAACGCCATATTCGTACCAAAAAAGGAACAGCAATGTAACTAAGTAGCGATTTAACGGAAGTCGGAGATAAAGCGTCGACGTGCTCATAAGGCTGTTCATCGCGCGTCCAACACCTCTGCCCGATCGTCCCTCGGTGGTTCTTTCCCCGAACGGAAGTAATCAACGACGCGAGATCACTCACCGGGATTTTTTCTTCGCGCCTATTACGATCGCATCATCGAGAATTCGCAGATTGAGCCAGGCTCCTGTAGCCGGTCCAAAACCTCCTAGTCACCCATCTAAGCCTCAACCATGCCCAATGCGGCCCAGCTTCAGCGCTCATCCGAGAATTCATGCGTTTTCTGCGTGTTAGAGCCGCTGGCGAATCGAGAAAATGATCGTCGCCGGCCATGAGAGAGGGAACACTCTCACGAGTGTGCGACTGCAAGGGAAAGTGAAACCTCGCCGGCTACTGTAAACCAAGCCAGCTGGAGGGTGATCCTCCAACACCGAAAAACCCCGTCCGTAACGCCGGAAACTCGCTTATCTCCTCTACGCGTGCTCCTCTACGCGTTTACCACGTTTCCCTAGAAAATTAAAATCACCGTTAAAATATTACCAGAGAACAGAAAGAAATTGCGACGAGTCCGATACAAATATCAAATTAAACAACGCGTGGACAGATTTCGATCTCTTGTCGTGCGTACACGCGGTACGTATCGAGTCAGCGTTGAGGGGTCGGTAAATTAAAGAAAATATCTTTGGAGCCTGTTAATAGCCCTCGTGAATGGCTCGCTCCTCGAAATAATGTACCCTTGGCAGTAGTCTATATATCAATCGACTATCAGGCTCGTGTACAGCTGACTTGCACGTGGCCTGTAGGCAAGCAGCTCGATAGCCACTCAAAAACCTCGAGAAGAAACACCCCACGATCTTACATCTTCGACAAATCATCCCTGAAAACACTTAACGCAGACAATGGCCGGGTCGGCATCTGCAAAAATCACTTTAACGAGCAGGAATAAGTAAACTCTTAATTGGCTCGAGAAATATGGAACACTTGGCGTGCGTCTGGTTCTCGTCGCTTTTCGGACGTTTGAAAATGAAATTGAAACAAAATCTGCGTTTGAAACTATTACGCAAACTTGAAGTTGCATCGTCGAGTTCCTCGCGAGTCTGTGAAGTAATTTACCCGCTCGAAAAATCGGCTACTTTATCCGAAGAATCTTTCTTACGCAACACCCAGTAGAATCTTAGTTGTTCTTTTCACTCGCACAAGTTGCAGCAAACGCGCGATATGCTCGCTCGACGTGCATTCCGGAAGCCAACGCACCCCCCGTTTTTCCATCAACCCCCCGCAGTCGCAGTTTCCACTTAGCTGAAAATCACAGGCGTTAGCGAGGAGACGATATCTCTCGCGGCCGGCTCGGCCTCGGCAAAGCAGGTGTTAAAAATAACTTAATTAATGCTCGGTACAGATCGACGCGATAATTGGCCGATCGGCCGGTGGAAGCGGAGAAACTATGATTAACTCGGCATCCAATTAGCTCGTATTAGGAGCAACCTGGACGACCGGCGTCTCTGTGACCGGCGCTCGCAGTCGCCGTTGCTCCTTTTTCCGCTCGGACCGGTACGTTACGCGGCGCGGCGCGGCCGACGCGATGGCGTCTCGTCGTTAGATCGGAATTATCGGCGGATTGTTCGCGGTCCACGAATATCCCGATAATAGCCACCGGTCATTACGTATGTATGACGAGGTATCGTTGCCTGGATTTCTTGCAAACGGAAAGGTTGGCCGCGCAGGGACGTAGCCTCATTACCGTGCCACCGCGTCTCTCCGCTTCGAAACCTTCCCCTTTCTTGCCCGCTTTCCATCCGCCCCGCCATTTTTTCTTCTTTTTCACGGCGATTTGTCTCTTACGCGGAATCCTCTTTTTGAAATCCACTCCGGCACGCTGGCCTCGGTATGAATTTCAGAAACGGGTACAGGTATGCCGATACCGGACGATGCTAGATTCCCCTTTTTCTCGTCCCGTCAGCGAATCTTCTCCAAGGGAAAAATTTTCTGAAATAATTAGACACACGATGTTAGAGTAACGCAAGGAAGATTTAAACGGTTCATGTAACGATTATGACGATTAGGGATGAAGTTCTTTCGTGTTTCAATCGATAGCTGAATTCGAGATCGCTGGAAAATGTTTTTTAGAGTTGTAATTAGGAGATCGAGAAGAATATTCGAAGGAAAAATAGTAAAAAACTGGTTGTTTTATCAAAATCCAGGGAAAGAGGAATTTTAACAACGAGATCCGTCTCAACGCCTAAAGTAAAGGAATTCACGTACACCATTGGATTAAACCACTATTAAATCGTGTAAAAACACTCACTATACCACTGAAAGGCACGAATAAGCAAAGAAAGCGAATTTCGAATTGGAATAAAACACACCAGACGTCGCAGACCACTGAGGCATTCTGGGTTTCAAGGACCCTTGCTATTATACTTACGTCGAGAGGTCATCTGACCATTCTATTAAAAGGCTCTCAATTTTCCCAAGTTTTCCAGCTGCAAAGAGACAGCAATACCAAGCACGTATACTACGATCTTTACTAACATTTATATTCTTTGTTTGCATTTCTACAAGCGTACATTTTTCTCTGGATAAACTTTACATCTATCTCGTTGGTTACACGACCGTATACGGTTAAGATCCCTGCAAGTCGCGATAAGCTTCATATTTCAATCGAGAAACCGCGACGCGAATCTGTTCGGAAGGAACTGTATTCGCCTGGAAACGTTCCCTTCCCTTCCTTTGTTGTCCCGATTGAAAGAGTTAAGGGACGCTGGAGGAACGCGTATAAAAGGAAGGAGAGGGAAGCGCCGACGTCCCGGTGGAGTCTTTATTAGCCGCTGTTTTAATTATTATTCGCGGTGCATTGCGGGGCCCCGGAGGAACCGGTAGTCGGTCGACTTATCCGGCAGATATTGCTATCGAGTAAAACGCAGCCGCGCGGATGCCGCGTAATTGTGCAATAAATTGTTGCTTAATTGAGCGGCCGGCGTGGCTGATTTACATCGGGCTTTCACCTCTTTCATAAATCGGGCCGATACATCGCGAACTCGGAAAGCGATCGGTGATGTTCCCCGGTTCGCCGGCGTGTTCCGGAAGTTGTACTCCGCCGGTCCGGCAACCGAACGAGTTCTGGTATTGTTGTTTAATCACGGGCGCGGCCCAGACTTCCGTGCAGCAGATATTGTTTATGAATCCCGTGGGAACGGAGACCGGCACGAGTCTTCTGCCGGGGCGAGATTAAATCGTGACGCTTATTGCGGGAGGATTTATAAATTTTCCCCCGGTCGTGGCGAATCGGGGTTTCCTCCGACGTATCGAGCCCTGCTATGTCGGAAATCTATGACGGATGGGGCCCGTTAGCTCGGGAATTTATCGCGGAAACGACGAGCTATCGTCGTGCGATCCCCTTGAAAATTATCGGCAATAATTGTCGATTTAAACGTGACGTCGAGGTGCGAAAAAATATCGCGATAACACGTATCGTTTACGTGTAGATTTCGCGATATCGAACTCGATAATTACACCTTATTAGCGAGCTCGAAGTGGTTTCGTTTTTCAGCTACACCTATCGCTCCTCTTCAGCATGGAAAAACGTAATAATAAGCACCTATGCAAAAACCCAACGCGAAAAGTGTATAACCCTAGACGGGGTTAACGAGAGATTAATTGTAATTAACTCTAAACCTTCGTTAACCCCTTATAGTGAAGTACGATGTTTATGACGGTATCTGGATATAACAGTGATAATAGTGTCATGATCGAGGTTCTGATAAAGACGACGATACATGATACTATAACGATACATATTTTGTCGATGATCAAATTGTGATCTAGATATGACGGATATGAAGTTTAATGCGATAGTCATCATGATGACGAGTATGATGGTTATTACGATATCTCGATAGGATACAATATCTCGCGAGGATAAAGATACCGCAAGTGAAGAATATAATATAGTTACGATGTCATTACGACTTACACGAAGATGAACACCACGACCAGTGTGATTAACACTAGGTTTACGGACATTTTCAAATACCTATCTTTATAGAAACCTGTCAGATTTACGGATAAAGAAAACTACATATTTTCTTAAAAAACAAGACCATGAGTATAATTTAAAAACATTTACGATATTAACAAATTTAATATAAGTTGATTAACTCTATCAATATTGTATAATTGAAGCAACTCACCTGTCAAATTCACGGGTAATAAATACGTAAATAAATCTAGCGTTAAAGTGCTATAATCGATACTTAATCCGTTTCGTCCGAACTCGTCTCTTTGGAGGAATAACACGCAACTGATACGCAAAGACGTTGCCGAAAATTCGACAGAAGCTTAACCCGTGTTCACGTTGGGCCCTACCTAGAGACCACGCCTCTCAATCGCGGTACTCCTGTGTTCCCCGATTTCCATACCTCGTTCAGGAGCCTGGCGCGGCATCGTAGGCAAAGGGGTTAAAACGAAAGTCGATTTACGTACCGGGGACCCCGCCGGTCCCCGCGGCGATGACACGCGGGGGTAACCGATTAGTTAATTCGCCAAACGTCTGGCCGGGCGGAGGGTCTCGATTAAATTTCATCCCGCCGATCGAGCGCGATCTTCTCCACGGCGATTAACATGGACGGCCATGGGATCGCGGTCTGAAAATTGCCGATCAGCCGTCCGCTAACGCGATAATTCTCGGCCGATCGTGCAACCAAAATAATCCTGTCCGGCAACGGATCGGTCAGCTCTGGCGCTTAAGTGCCCCGGCCGCCGCTAGTTACCAGGCTAACTTCGCCGCAGCCTCTCTCGTCATCATTATTTCCATCGTGGCAAAAATAGACGAGTTTCCAATCGAGCGGCGGAGTTACTTCGTCATCGGCTCGGGTACCTCTGCCGCGGCAGACGTCGCTCTCTCGCGACAAGCGTTTCACGATCGCTTCATCGCGCCGGCCAATCTCCGTGCACCATAAAACAATGCGCACGGCGAATCTCCTTGAGATCGGCAATAAGTAATAACCGTGACGGGTAAGGCCGAGAGAGGAGGCCTTACCGGGGCCCGGTGAGCAACATTCTTAAAGGGGTCAGACCGCGTGTCACGGGAAGAAAAAGTCTCGGAAAGCGCGCTCCAAGCCGCTGTCGGCTCGCTCCTTCACCCTACATCCTTTCGGACCACTTTTTTCTCTATTTTTCCGTATTTTCTCCTATTTTTCACCTCGTATGCTTCGTAGACTCTTAGACCAAGGATACGTGATATTTGATAATCTCTCGTATTTCTTAACTAATATTTTCCATCCTCCGATTTCGAGCCAACGCCTAATGTCTGGAACAGCTAAGAAGATCGAAACGGAGTTCGAACGAAATGTTAAATCCTAATTCCCAGTTTGCGCGAAAAAACAGCCTGCCGGCGAGCGAAAAGAACAGATAGAAAGGTAAATAGTTGGCCGGGAGCTTCGCCGGTTGAGATTATTCTCGAAAAACTAATGGCAACGGAGGATCCGTGCGAGCAAATCATACGTTTCTGGTCCCTCGAGGCAGGTGGATTGGTGAATGAAACCCGGCGAGTTTGAACGAACCCCGGTGCAGCCGTCGATGGCCACCGTTCCGTTTTCGGCACGCGAGAGATCGCCATGGCGTCCCGTGCATCGACCCGTTCGCCGTCGGGGCGGGTTGTTCACCGGCCGAGACGAAATCGGCACGAAAACCTCGGGGTAGAAGCGGCGTCTTCGTCCTCGTCTCCGTGCCCGGGGACCGTCGCGGGTCGTGTGGTAGTTGATTACGGTGACGGGACACGGGTTGAACGAGGGACAGACGGTGGAGCGATAATACGGCAGTTAGTATGCGGCAGGTACTGTTACTTAATGTTAATGCCTCTGGACCCCATTGATACCTGTGTACGCGACGGAACGAAGAACAGATTCCAGCTACGAAACGGAGAAGCCCGCCACGGATGCGCCCCCTACTCCGCCGCGCCGGCAAACACCGGGGTGGTGCACGAAGAAGCCGACTCTGGAATGCTACGAGTCCCGATCCGGTGTACAGTCCGGGTCCGTTCCAACCTGTCCGGCGTGTACCACCGCGGAGTCGACTCGGCCGAGGGGGCAAGAAGGAGAGCCGCGACCAGGGGGCCGCGGAACCACCATCGCGGGAACAAGCGGGAAGAAATCGCTTTATCGCGCCACCCGTCGCCCCCTCGCGGGCCAGCTGCGCGCCACGGGGCCCCGGAAAAATTACCAAACCCGTGGAATTTTGCGTCCCATCTTTCGAAATTCTCACTTTACAAGCAGCGCTTCTTTCGCGTTTCTCGGTGGGAGTAGACTCGCGATTGGTAGTTTAAAATATCACGTTCGTCGCGGAGAAATTGGGAAATCGAAGAGGAACTCTAAAAGATTCAAAATTCTTAATTTCTCGATGCGTCGATGTACGAAACTCCGACTAAAATAACTTTCCAAACAATCTTTCTTTCGCGTTCCTCGGCGAGAGTAAACTTGAGATAGATAGTTTGAAAATTTTACATTCCCCGCGGAGAAATTAGGAAATCGAAGAAGAACTCTAAAAGATCAAAAATTCCTAATTTCTCGACGCGCCGATGCACGAAGCTCCGATTACAATAACTTTCCAAGCAGCATTTCTTTCGCGTTGCATGGTGGGAGTAGACTCGAAATTGATAACTTGAAATCTCATGTTCGTCGCGGAGAAATTAGGAAATCGAAGGGGAACTCTAAAGGATCCAAAATTCGTAATTTCTCGACGCGTCGATGTACGAAACTCCGACTAGAATAACTTTCCAATCCGCCCTTTTTTCGCGTTTCTCAGTGGGAGTAGATTCGAGATTGATAGCTTGAAAATTTTACATCTCTCGTAGAAAAATTAGGAAATCGAAGAGGAACCCTAAACGATTCGAAATTCGTAATTTCTCGACGCGTGGATGTACGAAGCTCCGGCTATAATAGAATTTTGGTAAAAACTAGAGGGTACCTCGGCGAGTGAGCCATACCGAGGATGATCGCGCGGATCTCGCGAGCGATAATTAAGAGACGTTTGTCGATCGACGGAGAGGATAGAACGAAGCCGTGTTGCCGACTCGTTACCCGTTCGCAGTATTTTAATAAGGCCGGGGATGTGTTTATTACGCGGACACCTAGGAGGCCCGAGGATCTACGAGCGGCGCGGGGCCCGCTGGCACGGGCATTCCTGTTTCGCGTCACGTAGATCCGTTTAATCTACGCAGGTATAAATCAGGTTGATTTCTTAAATGAGGCAACACCGGGCTGAACATCTCCGAATTAACCTTGCACGCCGTGACATCATCTCGTATATTTCTTTCCTGGCTTTTTAACGGCGTGGAATAATTCACTCGGAAAGGGCGACGAGTGAAAAGAAGAACGAAAAGGAGCGCGAAGGCGGTCGGCGAGGGGGAGGCGAGGGAAAGAAAGGGAAAGAAAGGAAAGGGTAAAAAGCGGCGGGAAAGGCGGGAGAAGGACGGAGAGACGGAATTCGAAAGACGGAAACGCGAGGAAGAGACGCGGGGAAGAAGACAGAGCGAGAGAGAAAGAGAGAGGGAGAGTGAGTGAGCGGAGGGGGGTCGGAGGGGGCAGACGATGGTTCGGTCATACTTCGCCGGAAGAAATTTTTATGGGGGCCCATCTACGAGCTGCGAGCTCTCGACGGGAACGCCTGGAATTTTTAGATCCATTCCGGCTCACTCGTAAAACCGCACGCCGTAATTAAAAGCCACGGCGATCGCAGGATCTTCGCGTTTAGTGTCGCGGACATTTTCATTATTGCCAGTTACGTTCTCGGACAGATACGGCCGGAAATACGATAAAATAACAGACGGACGGAGGGAACGTGCAACGAATGCGCGACTGCAATAAACCGACTTATCGAGCATGAAACCGATATTTATTGGATATCCCGTGTGCCGTTGCTAATCGTCTAATTAATAACAGATAAAAACGCTTAATGTGTTTACATTGACCAGGGGAGTTTAAATAATTCCGCGCGGATCGGCCGCGACGCGGTCGTAAACGGTTCGAGCGTAGAAGAAGCGTGCAACCCTCCTCGGAGATGGTTCTCCGCGCGCTCGATCCGCCAGCGTGAAACGAACCGACCCGGTAGAGAAGTCGCGAGAAGTCGCGAGAACTCGCGACATTTCCCCGCTGTTCGGATCCCTAGGTTCCCTTCAACCGATCCCACGAAGGGGTGGCGCGGTAACGAAGAGGATATTTCGCCGTGGCCCCGTGGACGGCCGCGGCCGCGGCCGAGGGGCGGGCCGGGGGAGAGAAAAAGTAGAAAGCACGGTGGTGAAAAAAAGAAGAGGGTCGGAGGAGGGAGCGGTGAAAGATATGGACGAAGAAAGACACGGATCGGAGGCGAAAAGACGGAAAAAGGACGGCGGCCGAACGGCCAGCCGGGAACCAGGGAAAAAGCCGGGCGGAACAAGGACGGACTGCCGAAGATTCTCGAAGGATGGAACTATGGAAGCAAAAACAGAAACCAGTCTCACTGGCTCAAGGCTGCCTACCCGAGAGAGTACCTGGCCCCGCAGCAGAGGCAACAGCTCGAGCCTCGGCTACCTGGTCTGCCCGTGAGTACCTGTCTGCCTTTACCTCCGATTCGTCTCTTCCTTCTTCTCCCTCTAACCTCCTCGACCTCCTCTCCCTCCCTCCTCTTCTCCATCCTTCGCCATCTCCGTCTTTCTCTCACCTCCGCGTCTGCCACTCGCTCCTCTCTCCCTCTCGCGCCGCCTCGTCCTCCGCTTCTCTTCTTCTGCCTCTTCTTCTGCCTCATCCTCCTCATCCTTCTTCTCTTCCTCTTCTTCTTCTTCCTCTTCTTCCTCCGCTCTTCTTCCTCCGCGCGAGTCAGCTCTCGTCCAAGGGGGGCCCTCCACCGTTGCTACCACCTTTATCCTTGGTCCGTAGCACACCGATACGCAGAGTCGTTTCACGCAAATTCACCGGGAACGCCTTCGTCGAGCGCCGCGTACCCGAACTCGTTCCCCCGTTAAAACCGTGACGCATCGTTGGACCGGTCGAAGCCAGGCATCGCGCGCGGGTATCGTCCTCTTTGATCCTTCGACTCGGCCAAAGGACCAGCGGGCCCTCTCCGTCCGCGCTCGCCACCGCCATTCTTTCCACGTAATTATACGTGCTCCGTTCCCGTTCTTCCCGATAACGCGTCCCTCCGCCGACAGGCGTCGTCGCGTCCGCCGACGGAGACGCGCGACACACGCAGTTGCGCGTGCACGTGGCGCGAAGGTAGGGACTAATTAAGAAAGACGCGATAAACTCGCGGACCGACGGATATCGTACGGGTCGGGGACGAAGCTAGAAGGATATTAGCCTGTGCCGATGAACGAGCGACGCGAGCTATCTCCGATGAATCGATTTCACGCGCACGCCCGGACACCGGCGCGCTAATGGCGTCCTGTCCGCCGGCGAATCGCCGCTCGGCTATGACACGCGAAACGATAAGTCCTGATGCGCCGCGGCGAATCGCGATAATTCGAAACTGATGACCCGCCACGGGAACCCGGCCTTCCGCGGCCGGTGGCGATTGATAACGCGACGAAGCGGCCATCGATTTGTCGCGGGAAATTAGCATTCGCGTCCGTGTCGCCGCGCTCGCCACTCCACCGCGTCCTCTCCGCCTCGGCGCCGAGAGTATCCCAGTGGTCGGATCCTCTGGATCTCGATCGTCTCGAGACGTGACGCGCCGAATAGGGCGACGACGATCGGTCTCTTTTGGCTGGATCTAGGCTAACGAGCGAGAACGCATTCCCGAGATACCCGGAACGCTAAGTGGCCATGAACCCTAATCTCAACCGCTCAATCCCTCCGTGCATCTCCGATACTCCAAACTCGGACCCGCCTCGTAAACACTCGCGCTAAATTCTCGTTCCCACGGTGCATCGATCGGGCCGTGGATTTACAAGCGGATTATCCTCCGCGGCAGCTCTGCGTCTCGTCGAACTCGTTATTTCAGCGACCAGACCGCGTCCCGCGTCGATCCGCGACTCGAAACTCGCCGCATTCCATCGTTTATCCGCCGTTTATCCGACGTCCGCGCGTCCGCCTTGTCCACCCCTATTTCCCTCCGAGATTAAACGGCGATACGCGACGCCTGTCAGCGCCTCGGTATCCAACGCGACCGAGACACGCGCGTTTCGATCAGCACCGCCGAGAGCGTCTCGTTATCGAAAACGCGTTTACGCCGAAAATACCAAACCTCGCGAGAATCGCGTGGACTCGGATCGAAACGATTTACACGCTTGTTGCCCCTAAAATAGCAACGATCCCGCGGCGACCCAGTTAAGCCACCTGTTCCTAGCTTATCCCTCCCATTATCCCGTTTTCCCTGTTTTTTCCGTGGTATCGCTCGCATATTCTCACGAACGAAGCAGCCAATCTCCCTGTGCCCCACCCTCCGTGTTGTCCATCGACGACAACGTCCCACTTAGAGGCCGGGATAACAAACTACCTCCGCAGAAACGCGTATACGTACACGCGCAGGCTGCCGGTCGAGCAGCCGGCCAGTGTAATCGCGGAATAATTGAATCCGCGCTCACCACGCACCGCGGGGACCGATCTCTCCGCTCCGCTCCGCTCTGTCTATCCACCTGTTCCGCTCCGACCCGCTCTTTCCTTCCCTCCGCGACCCGGCACAGACGGAGAGACGAGCGGACGCAGAGGCGGGACGAGAAAGACCGACTGCTTTATTTATAAGCGCCTGCAGCTACCGGCATAAACGCGGCGAGGACTGCATTCGTAAAGGCCGCCTGCGGCCGCCGCCAGCTTTCCTAGACCAGGTCCGCGTGCCGCTGTTGTTGTTGTTGTCCCGGCAGTCGCCGCGACGCTGGTGGCGCTGGTACCGCGCTCGGTGCAACCGACCACGACCCCGTTTACATCGGCTCCGGCCTGCCAGGGCCCCGGGGCACGCTACCTCGCTTACTCCAACTCCAACGATCCCCTTTTTGCCCAGCCTGCTTTCACCTCCTCTGTCTCTCTCCCTTTTTTCCCTCCTCCTTTCCCTCCACCTTTCACCCCCGCTCTCCTCCTCTCTTCTCCTTTCTTCTCCGCCACCGCAACACCTCCACCTCCTCCACGGCGTCTAAACGCCGCGCCGTCGAGATTAATGCCGCATCCTCCTCGATTCTCCGCTCGTACCCTCGGGCGCGCTTCCGGATGTCGGATGTTGGATCCCGTTTCTCTACCTCGGCTCTTCGACGGAAGCGTGTATCGGCCACTCCGAGGTGAACGGCGAGTGGTATTCGGGGATTAGGAACGGTTTCAAGACACGGCTGACCTCGGACCATCCAAGGCTACCGTGGTATTAGCCGGAATCGATGGCGAATTCGTGGATTCGTACTTTGCCGGGAATTCGCAATGCTGAAGAGTTCTTCTTCTCCGCTTTCGAAAATGTAATCGAAGCGACGTACACACGCGATCCTCGCCAGCCGGAATTAATGCCCGATCTGCTCGTAATGAAACCGAAATGCGAGGAAACACGGGGGAAATCATGCCCGTTCAAAGGCCTAGTTATAAATCAGCGTAATCACCCGATGTTTCTTAGCCAGCTTTCTAAAGTATACCTCAAAACTCGCTTCTATTTATCCACGTATTACCCGAACGGACTTTCCCACTGGGCAACCCGTTACGAGCGGAGTGTCGCGCCTGGAACGAGCCAAAAACACGCGTTTAACGAGGCTCCGAGTGGTTCTGCTTGCCGTGGACAGGCTCGTTAGGCGAGCGTTACGAAGATGAGACGCTCGCGCAACGGTGACCCGAATAAGAGGATCGAGCGTGGATCTAGACGGTGAAACCATCGCGGAACATCCATCGAAACGGGGCTCTCAGACCTGGTGTAAACGATCGGCTAGACGTGACTATAGTTTCGCGACTCGGATGACTCGCATCGCTTTAGCGTCTGCCTGAATTCAAAATCCGCGCCGAGCGGATATGATTATTTCCCGCGTTTTTCTGGTATAAGCTGTGTCACGAGAGAGGAGGAGGATGCGTGACGAAAGGATCCGTGGCAGAGATTGAATCTCTGTTCAGATTCTACACTTTCTGCAACCGATCCTTATGATTTTGCGTATCGTCTCGTTTAGATCGATGTCTCGATGGCAACGAGAGATATAAGATATAGATAACTCAGAGACTAGGGCTAAAATTTCATACTGTCGCGTAAATTTTGATATCTTCCGCGTTTTTCTGCTTCGTATCGAATCGAAAAAGGATCTCCATGGCGCGAAAGAAGAAGTTGCGACACGCGTAGACGCATCGAACGGCGAGGGGAAATTAAGACGCGTAAATGGGGCTATTTGCAAGAACGAAGGAGCAACCGTGACGCGAGCCCTTTGCTCCGGCTACTGAAACATTTGCGAGCGTTATGAGGTCCGGACAGGCGAATAATAGCCGTGGAGAAGGAGCGACGGGTTACAAAAGCCGGTGGTCGGCTGCATCGAGCTTTAACGCGACCAGCGTTGCGACAGAGCGCGCGTCCTCGTTGGATTTCGTCCCGGTTTCCCAGGGATATTTATGGGGGACAAAGGTACACGCGTACGATGGCATTTCGTCGGTTCGTGAGCACGATGCTCTCTCGCGAGAGCGTGGCGATTCAAACGGGTCGCCGCACACGAGGAGAAAGAGGCTGAGCCGAGGGAAAGGCGAAGAAGAAGCGTCGATCGAGCCGTGTACCCCGGCTTTTTATCCCTCTCTATCTAATTCTTATTCGGAGCCGGCTCCTCCGCTTCGGGAAAACGTAAAAGGCGCGGACGAATTCGAACGCGCCAGCCGAGTTCCTCGACGTCGCGACGCAGCCCGTCCCTTGATCGATTAAAATTCCTCCATGCATATTCATGCGCGGGAATCACGAGGAATAGGATTTTTCATCGCGTTTCTCGCCAGGCCTAATTCTTTTGGCCGCGAGATTAAAACGGAGAACGCGACGCGATTGATAGGACGTTTAATGGTTTAGACGTTTAATCGTCGAGGAATCGTGGAATAAAATCAGTGGAGAACGAAAACGAAAGGGGTTAAGGATGGGACGGGGTGTGAATCATTGGCCGGGAGGTCGGCTGAAAAACGAAGTTTCTATCAAGCGCCGATACACCGGCCGAGGGGATAAACCAAGTACACGGTTCGGAGTTAACGGACACGAAGATCGAGGGAGCTTAACACGTTGGGGAGGTGTAAAAAATTCCCACGCACAAATCAAACATAACGCTGGGAAAACGGTGGACGCGTGGAGAGAGAGAACCACCCCCGCGGTGGAACCGGAGGATCAAAGCCGCGCGCGTCACGAAGGCGTTCGAGGACGGTGGCTACTCAATTTTATTGCCAATAACAATGGCGCATTGAAAGCTCGAGGAACGCTAATGCATCATTCTGATTGCGAGGCGCAATAAAGGGAACGAGGATGCAGCCCGGGAGAAGGAGGCGGCCGCCGGCGGTGTATAACGCGTCGGCCGATTTAATGCACCTGAGCAGAAGTTTAAAGTCGCGTAAAGAGGATAGGAGCCGAGGGTATCCTTGAGCGTGGAAGGCTATTCCCTGGCCTTGGATGTCCGTTCGTTATAGACGCGGCGTGTGTGGAAACGCTTCGCTCGTTATTTTCCAGCTGCGTTGTGTAATGAAGCGAGTTCTGCTCCGTCCAAGAGCACGCCGCTCTTTATTTCGTAGTTTATTAGAACCGGACGATATCGTTAACGCTGCTACGTTTCAACTAGAGAAAGAGAGAGAGAGAGAGAGAGTGGAGGGAGTGAAAGCAATTAAAAAAACGACGGGTAGAGCTACCGGTTACGGTAGAGCTATTTGCTTGTTCGTTCGTCCGGGGAAGATCGATGGATCGCGCAGAGATAGATAGAAAGTGGCGAGAAAGAATCCCGAGGTGGAATCGCGGGTGTTTGAATCATCGAACAATGCGGACGTGTCGTCGATTTCCGCGGCGAACGAGTCTTCGCCAGGATTACCGCAGGATGCCTTGGTGAAAAAGCCAGACCCCGAAGCACGCGGATGTGTAAAGACTAGTTTATACCGAGACGAATAAGCGGGTATTAAAAGCATTCCCTCTTCCCAACGGTTCCCTCTTTCCAGCGTTTGTGGGAAAATAGTGGCAACCGGACACCTGGAAAATTTAGCGCCCACCGATCGAGAATGAACCGTGGCTGATACGAATGATCCTAAGCGTCCGGCATTTCACGGGCAACCGAGAAATAATCGAGTTTATGGAACCCGCTACCTGGACAGCAACACTCGACTCGAAAATCGCGGAATTCAGACAGACGCAAGACAAGCAGACAACTCAGTCTTATCTGTCGGAAACGCGCGAATAGACTCGTCTTCAAATAGAAAGTTCATATTATTCGAGTATACCGATCAAACGAGAAACAGAAAAACAGTTTCATCGCTTCGGTTCGCTCGATCGGTACTCTACGGATCCAAACTCGTTCGCAAATCGAGTGACGCTGACGCGTGCGCCATTGGACGCGACAAATTGCCGAATTAATATCGAGTTCTACGAGCTGGATATAGTCGGATAGCAAGTGAACTGGCGATGGTTCGTCCGGAATCCCCGAGGCTCGCGGATCGCCAGTTACCGACTCGCGTGAATTCCAAGCCTATCTCGATTGGATATCGCGAATTCGATATTGCCTGCACGGTGATCCGCGGGCCCCGGATCACGAGGAGCGCTCCTCTCAGCCCGTGTATATCTGCCTCTCTGATTATTCGTAACGAATCCCACGGGTGCAGAATCAACTGTACCGGCAATTACCGTGGTCGGTAAACCTCTAAACTAGGAATTAGAAATGGGCCCTTCCCAGGCATTTCCAATCAGCCTTCACGCTATCCCCGCGTTGCGAACGCGGCATAACGCTCGCCGTGCACACGCTTATTGCCCCGGCGCATCGATTAAGATCAACGGTACTCCTCGCGCGAAATAATCCCCGGCTAGCCGATTTTTTCCGGCTCATTAAGCCGCGCCTCGACGGTCCCTGGTGTTTGCATTTGCTGGCTCGTTACTCGCCGGCTCGCGGTAATTACGCGTAAATAATAATATATCCCATTATCGGTTCATAAATTGGCAGCCAGCGGAGCGCGTCGGAACTGCGGGCCGCGCCGGCTCGTCCGCGACGCCGAGCGTTCCTCGCCGCTGCTCCTTCGGCTCCGGAAAATCCCGCTGCAAAATCCCGACACGTCCGAGGGAGCAGGCTGGAATTTCGTGGCTTGATTTACGGAATTCCGCCGCACTCTAATTAAGACTCGTATAAATTAGCAGGGCTCTGCCTGCGAACCGAACGCTCTCGTTAAGGTTACACGTACGCGGCGATATCGCGGCCACGGGCTATCCCTGCGACCGTTTCGATACACATTTTTCGACACGCATCGGCCGTGTTCTCTGTCTCGTGCTATCCGAGAAAAAGTTTACAGCTGCCAGCGGATTCCGCGAATTTTATCTCGTTAACGTCATCCTTTTGCCAGCGATATCCACGCCGTACAATGCCACCGACCGTCGGGTTAACGATCGAAATCGCCATTATCACCGGCGGATATCTAAAATCGCGAAACCCGATCGTTTCGACATCCATCGAAACTAACGAACCGGCAATCTGGTCGACGGGTTATTCCTCGCGGAATATAATATGAACAACGATACTCTTGTTTTGCGCTTGCAACATCGCTCTTGTCGATACGAGTGTGTGTGGCAACTTCGAAACGCCAACCGAGCATACCCGATTCCGTGTTGCTGGAAATTTTTTGAGAAGAGAAGCAGCGAAATTTCAATTCGAATTTCGCAATTGCCGCAGTTTTCCAAGACATAGGAACGAGAATAAATTTCCCAATTGCCATTGTTTCCCGGGATAAAGAGACGAAACGAAATTTACCAATTTTTATAGAAAAGTTGCACGAGTAAATGACATAGAAACGAAATCCTTGACGAGATAACGTGACTTCTTGTTAATGAGACAGGATACTCTATCGATGAAGAGAACCGAGTCACCGAGACCGCGAATTAAGCACGGTTAATTGATTCGAAATCATCGTAAATCCAAGTATTTCTAGGTAATTCCAGGTACCCTAGATCCATCGCATTAAATGGTCACCCGCTGGTATTTTAAAAGGAAAAGTAGTAAAATTTTTATTACATTTAATACGACTGGGAACCGATATCCACATATTTCTTCGATCACCGTTCGTAATTGCCATCGTTATTGTCGATAAAAAAAAATGGTAACATACTGGCGAGATATTAACGAAAGAAGCTGCATAAAAATTCTCCGATACAAACACCGATTACATGTATCGGGAGAGAGAGAGGAGAATGGCAAGGTACTGGATCGGAAAGAACGTGCTTATTCTAACAAAACGATACGTCTTACTCGTGAGATCGGATATTCTATCGGTAAAAGAGAATCGGGTCTTGGAGCCCACGAATTAACCACGATTAATCGACACGACGTTACGGTAAATCCAGTTATACCTCCCGTACCCTAGATCCATACATTAAATGGTCACTCGGTTTGGAACACATATTTTAAAAGGAAAAGTAATAAAATTTTTATTACGCGCGTATATTATGCGATTCGTAATCTACGTCTAGGTAAGTATTTCATCAATTACGCCTCGTAATTGCCGTCTGACATAACTGCCTATGGGCTATTGACACCGGCAAAAAAATAACAGCTGCTGAGAATCGTAAAGAAAAATATCTTCGAAGACACGATACAATTGTCGCAATTGTTTATTCGATACACGGTAATACTCGAAGAAATGATCCTCAAAAAATGTCGAATCTTCGTTCGAAATAACTACCGATCGCGTCACGAGGAAGAAGAATGGCCCAGGAAGCGGGCCCAAATTGGTATGGTAACGCTCGGAAATTACAAGCGACACTGCCTTCGTGAAAATCACGCACTAGTGATTACTTTTTATCCGATATTCGTCCGATAAGAGTACCGATGCCCGTCACGTGAAAGAGTGATCGAGCAGGCGGATCGAAAACGGTACCAAAACGGCACGAAAACGGTACCAAAGCGGTACCAGCGCGGCGGCAAGAAGAGGAAAGTGGGATACTGGATGGAACTCGTGGGACCAAGCACTCTACTACCGGTGGAAGAAAATCGAGTCTCGATATTCCAGTTTCGAGGCCCGATGGCGCGCTTGAATGGCCCCGTAAGAACCCGCAGGGCCCTCTAGACGCTCCTTTTAACCGGCTCTGATCCGTGACGAAATATTAATTGACACAAAAAGTGGTAGCTCGCCGCCACCTTACGAAACCGCCTTCAACCGTGCACGCCGGTTTTCTATGGGGCTCGGGCCGCGTGTATTAATTCGTATTAAATCCTAGTTGCGTGTGGAAAGGGCCGGCCATTGTCATTAGAGCCGTGCCATTATTACCTTTCGGGGATTATAATTGATACCGGTGACTTTAACAGCCCGAGCTGTGAACCGGCAGTAGAAAAAAAAGAGATAGGCCGCATAGAAGAGCGGAAGAATGGAACGGTTCGTCAAGAATTGGCCGTTTTGTCTGCCGTAATTGTATCAATTTCTAAGGATGACGTAGAAAACGGATCTTTCTTCTCCCCTAGTCCTTTCACGAGAAATATATCGAATTCTCTCCGTCTTTTTTCTCCCACCGCTCTAAGTGAATTTAATTCCAGCAAAGATTTCATCGGTACCGTTCGCGTATGGCACCTTTTCCGCGTATTCCTCTCGCCTACGCGAAATCCAATGGACACCGGCGTGTCCATCGATTCCTGGTTCCCATAGAGGTGCGCGCTGAAAGTGACCCGGATTCCGAAATAATCGAGGAGTCGAAATGGTAAACGACGCGAGAAGTTAGTTTAAGGTTGTACTCCGGGTTTAACCGTATCTCGCAATGGCCCCAAAGGCTGGAATAAATTATCTCGGCTCGCACAGCGTTTATCACCGTGTTCACCGTGGTATTCGCATCCCCGATAAAAAGTTCTTCCCATTTTTTGGCACTTACTTCGATTACCGTGCGTGCTCCGTCATTACTCTCGGTAAAATCTAGCTAAACCCGACGTTCTTAACAGGAATATTAAAATCCGATGCTCGCGTGTGTTATTACATTTCTTTCCGCCGTAAGAACTTCCTGAATCCTCGAATTACATAGTTTCGGTAAATCTTTAATAAATATCCTGATAGATCCATTGGTTGATACACGAAGATGTCTAATGGAGGAAGATTCGTGAGAATTTATCGTTATAATTCGACGAAGAAACCTCTGTTCTACCTAAAACGCAAAGAAGAAAATAGAAAAAAATTATTTCATTTAAAATTGAAAAGGAAAATAACAAAGAAACGCGTCCCAAAGTTACTTCTACTAAATTTACCCATAAAACGAAGATAGTAAAACTTTTACTACGCTTTCCGAATAAGAAGGAACTTCAACTATTCGACCTAAAATTTAAAGAAAAAAGATAGAGAAAAATTATTCGATCTTGGATTTAAAAAGTAAATAGAAAGGGACGCGTTCCAAAATTATTTTCACTCAATTTACCAGTTCTACGAGAATGGTAAGACTTTTATTGCACCTTGGTGAATTAGATCCGCTTAGAGATATAACGCGCGGATCGAGGAGGCAGCGAGACAAGGGTTAAAAGGAGCAGAAGAAGGGAAATCGCCTCGACTGATACAGACATCGTTCCAGGATATTACCCGGAAATTATATCAACGGCAGGGCCGGCTCGTGTGAGAAGTCTACACGGGTGTATAAGGGCACAGGTGCCGAGAGGGAGAAACCAGAGCACCGGGGGTAGCAGTAAACTTTATATGGCAGCTTCTTTTGTCCTTTCACGAATTTACGAAGCGTTTTTACGGCGGCGGATGCTCCTCGTAAATCGCCGGCACCCGTGTAATATTCCGCTGTAAAAGCGTAAAGGCGAAAACAGAGGGGAGAGAAAGAGGGAGCCGTGGCCGAGTCTCTCGCGCGCGTTTACGCGAACGAGCATCTTCTTCGAATCAATTTCCACCTAAAATAAATACCCTCCTTTGCCGCCAAATTAGCCGTCTGCCTTTTTCTCCCATCGGCGTGCCCGTAATGGTACCGAAATTTTTAATAGCTAATTATCCCGTCCGTTCGATGGGTCACTCGACGTTTCTCGCCGGAATTTCGCGCGAACCTGTCGTACACGGATTTAAGTTATTCGATAAACTCCAATTTCGCGATAATTCCGGGCAATTAATTCTCTGGTGAACGAATCGCAGGACGATGAATTTATACGGGATTATTATACGACTCGACGAGAGAGTAGCATAGAAGCTAATTTTTTACGGGGTCCAAGTGGTAGAGAATTTCGTTTGCAAATGTCTTTGGGTCTGTATAATATTACAGTTACCTAAAGTTCTCTCAAATTTGACGATTTTATGAATTTACACGTATGAACGATGCACTAAATTTTGATTTATTGTATTGTTTATAATTATTTGTATATCCTTATTAGCCTCTTACATTACGATTTGTAAATGTACGAACGTGACTGTTCTATCTGGAGAATAAAAGATGTAGTATGCTTCACAATCAGTCAGAGAGAGTTAGTCGAGTGATGAATTTCGGGTTTAACGCGCCTCTTTGTTCGTATCAAAGACCTCTTACCGTTTTGTATACGTAAATAAGCGATTCGTCCTGTTCTAGCCACGAAAACACCTATCCAAACTCGCCTCTTTCGAAACGTACGTACACGAGCTCTACTCTCGGACCGAAGAAAGGACGAGTTGCCGTGCATTATGATTCTAATTACACGCACGAGCGGTTTGCGACACGAGAGGATCGCGTGAGAATCGAAACGTTGCTCCCTTGACCCTGCTCGATGGCAAGATCAGCTTCTTTTCACCTATTCGTTCCTAATCCGTGGCTGTAATCCGGTTAGCCGAACGCATTAGCCATGCTGCGAGCGTGAAGGTGTGACAGGTGAAAGAACAGGCCCTCTGGAGAGGGCCCTCTTCGCAACTTTCGCCGCTGCCATCGAGCGGACCGAATGAAAGAGCTGCTCCTCCCTCCTCTCCACGATGGAAAGTCGAAACTCTCCGGCTGGAATTCGTCGGCCAGGGTTAAACACGATGCCACGAGGTGGAACGGTGTCACTATCGGCTGTCAGGCGAACGTAATTGCTCGCGACAAGCTAATCTCCGAATAGGATAAACGACGCGATACCACGGGCACCTAAATCACGCGGCTGTAATTCGCCTCTGGCATTCGGAGCTCTGGCCGCTTTTAATTTGCCAATCCCGCGGACGCCAACGAGATCCTGACGTGTTTCCTATTCGGTACACTCGTTAATTGAATCGTATGCAAGTCACCGGGATAACCTCCGCCCCGGTGAACAGGGAAATGGACGAGATGTGGACTCTGGATTACCGAGTTGGGCGATACGTAATCTGATCAAATCTTTAAACTTTCAGGCTAGAGGATTTAGTTTCGTTCTATCAAGTTCCAGAGATGCAAAAAAGATTCCAAGCATTGCTAAAATTTGTATCCATTTTTCAAGTCAAGTCGAAAATATAATTAAATCGTATTTCAAGCAGTCGATGATCGACGACTATGATTAACGTGAAATCGCGTTACACCTACTTCGATAATCATTAATCATATCTTCGATTACGATCGAGAATATTTTTTTTAAAATACAGTTATTATTTCCGTATACTTTTACGCGCTAAACAGGGAAGAACCAATTTATTTCCGAGCGTACGCTTCGCTTTCGATATAATATAATGTAACGCAAGACGATATCAACGGTATACTTTTCTGCACACTCGGTTTCATCGCTATAATCCGCGATAATCACTCGAACGATTACGGAACACAACCGATGTTGCGGATTACTCGACGATCATCGCGATTATTATCGTCGCTTTCGGTAATCGATTACGGTAATCATCGGAACGTAGCCGATCGCGAGCGCGTCGATTAGAAATTTTGTTTACACTCCATCTCGCGGCCGTATCGATTATCCGATCGTTCGAGCACTCGTGTCCACGTGTCAATAATTGCTCAGCCACGGCGGCCATTCGATCCGTCTCTCGTCGGATCGTTCGAAGCAAGTGCCGAGCCCTGGCAAAGGCGGCACACGCGTCCGCAAGGAGCATACCTCGAGAATGAAAGCGACCAGGGTCTCTGACCCGCGAAAAGGTCCGAGGAGGTACACGAAAATCCCGGTGGAGAGAATCGGGGCCCGTTTATTAATACCAGCCCCGAAGGCTCTCGAGCAGAACCGAGGCGGCGAAGCGTGCTCGCGGTGTTCCTCGCCGATTAGCCGGCCTCGACGGGCCCCTGAGCTGTGGCCCACGCCAGGCCCACGAGGGTCTCGCGGGGTGCCGCGGTGAGGTGAGACCAGGCCTATGCGATTTTTAACTCTTAATACCGCGTTCGAGGCCCGGCTAATACCGTTCGGAGACCCGGGGGAACAGTTTAAAGGCAACTTTACGTCGGAATTCCGGCGATAAAGCGAGTGGAAAAAGGAATTAACTAAGTTAAGGGAGTGGACGAAAAAGTTGAAACATCGGGGGAGAGCCGGTGGAACTTTTTGGTCAGATTGCGGCTCGATCGAGTGGATAACGAAGACTGGTCGCACGATGGTACGGCACCAGGAATGTTAATTAGTTAATTAAAACGTCTCGGTCCGTTTCCACCTTGGGGATATATTTAGATAAGGCCCGTGTCGTATATCGGTCGCTTTCCGGGGCTGGGCCCGGATCGACCGTGATTACCGGGCCTGCCCGACCGCAAGATAAGTCCCTGATGGACCGACCACTTCCGAACACCGCGTTTGGCAGACAACTTTCGATTGTTTCGTTTCGACCATGGGGCCTGGCTCGCTGTTAATTAGTACACGGATCTATATCTGTCTGTATCTCCGATTTGGACTAAAGCATCAAGAAATACTCGGTGTTCTTTCCTTTTTCGAAGAAAATTGAAACGATCGTTAATTAAATACGTTAAATACGCTTCTCTTTCGAAGAGGCAATTTTTTATCCTTTACTTGGAACCGTGCGGGTTAATCGATAATTTTTAGAAGAGAAAATTTTATCTCGGGAAACGATTTTTCCAGAAGAGTCGGGAACGCGGTAAACAACGACCTCGTGCCATTTACTTTCATCGATTTTATAACCAAGCGATCAGATCCGACAGCGTGGATCGCTAGACCCATGCGATCGCTGTTGCCCGAGACACGCTTTCTGCTCTCTCGCGCAGGATAACGCGATCATCCTGCCGAGTATTATGCGCGCGACTATTACGTGGTGGTTATCCAACGCGCCGACGATCTTGACATCGATCGTGGATAGCTGCCGCCATCGTTCATCGATCATCGCGGAGGCCGGACGTCCGGCTAGACCGAGATCGAGAGAGGCTCTCGAAATCGCCGTTGAAAACCGGGATTTCTTCCTCGTCTGGCTGGG
This sequence comes from Euglossa dilemma, assembly GCA_002201625.1. Lineage (NCBI taxonomy): Eukaryota > Metazoa > Arthropoda > Insecta > Hymenoptera > Apidae > Euglossa > Euglossa dilemma. The sequence goes on along the minus strand of NIJG01000015.1, from coordinate 749,800 downwards.
AAGAAAAATTGTCACCGACGCGTACATCTTCCCCGGCGACAGGTGATGTCGACAAGATGATGGATCGTCGGCGAGGAAAATCGGAAGAGAGGCGGTTTCGGGGAAGCCGGTGTCGCGAAGGTGGAACTCGACGCGTGTAATTCGCTTCTTGTCGTTGGTTCAACGACAAGCTTTTGCGGTGTAACGTGTCGGTCTGCGGAATTAGAAAGTACACGTGTAGATGTTTCAGGTGTCGGAATGGGTAAGTCAGGTTGCAGGACGTGAAACGGGAGAAGCGTGTTAAGCCGCGAACGATTAAGCGCGAGTGTTTGTGCAGCGGCGAGCTGTATTTATATTTGCTCGCGCGCACCGCCTGTTTAGACGTTCCGGATAAGAGAACGTACGAGCGTTTTCCATCATCCCGGGATCGGCGGATTTTATCCGTAAAATCGGGATCGTCCAGCCGCGACTTCGCGGAACTCGTTTCGATCCAGTCGTTCCTGGTATACGAGGAGTAAACGTCGAATTAAAAATTACGAGCACAATGACGCAGTCGATCCGAGCAATTACGACGTTTAGAACTACAAGTACGAAATTCCAGTTCGAAACTCTTACTCGAGCGTTACCGTCGGAGTATTATTACGACGGAATTTTCGGAATTTTTAGAATTTTAGAAATCTGTTACGATTCCAGGCATCTCGAGGATCTCGAAGGAATTTTGCAACGTGAGAACCAAGATTTATTAACTCTAATATACGATTATTCCTTTAAAATTCGAGAAACTTCGAGAAAAACAGGGCGACCGATCGCAGAAACTACCGGAAAGAAAGGAGAATTCAGGAACCCCGTGCTCGCGGTGAATTTATTACCGTGGAATGGCCAGTGGCGCGATTGCCGGTGCATCGACACCTCGTTCCGCGTTGTAGAAGGAGAATCGCAAGCTCGGAACCGTGGCCAGCCTGTCCACGTCCCGGTGGCCCGGCCGGAGAGAGGACAAAGACCAGATTTGCGTGGGCCAATGCACCGTGTGCTGCACCGAAGCAATTACTCGTCGATGCTGTCCGGAGCACGGGGAGGAATCTCCATCGGTCATCGACGATCCGGATGCCCGTCACGTGGCGGCGTTTTGCGTGAGTACCACCGTAAGACCCTGAAGAGCGGTCCATTGAATGGAGGACCGGAGAGAGGAGGACGAAAGGCAAGAAGAAGAGGACGGCGAAGGGACCAAGAGGCGTACGGATCCTGACGACTGTCGCGTCAATGCAAACGTCTAGACGTCACGAATAATGCTCTGCCGACCCCCCTTTGCCTTTTATTCGCCCGTGGCTTTCTCGCGATTGTCATTCACGTACACTGGGTCCGACCGCCTCTGGTTAACTGCCTCCGAACTGCATTTTCACATCCGAACCGAAGAGGACAGTTTCCCAGCTTCCCGTAGATCAAATCTCATTCACGCTAGAACGATTTTTATCGTTTTATCGAGTAGATAGACGTTCGAATAAAAAGACAAAAGGTAGCTACGAAAATAACGAGTTCCATTGATATCTCTGTTCTCTTATTTCTTATCAACGCGTACCGATAAAACCGAACTGCGATTACGAGACGATCGTGGTTAACGAACCATCTCGCAGGTAAACCACTGTATCCATCGGACGAAACTCGATCGAAAATAGAAGACGGACCCTCGGAGCAGATAATCTTGCAGGTGGAAAAAATTCTCGCGTATCGAACGCGATGGGACCGGAGAAAAGGGCCAGCGATTCGTAATACGGCGCACCAACTGGATCGGTCCTGGAGGGCCGTTTTTCCTCCGCCTATTAGCAGTCGCAAAGACGCGTCCTTGTAATTAAATACCCGTGCTCGATACGTTCGGCTCGATACATTACGTGTCTTCTCGGTGCAGGCAAAAAGGGTTGCACCGGTGCGCACGCAGCAGCAGCGCAGCTTTACACGCGAAACACCGGGATACCCGCGTTCGACTTTATTGCGCCGGGCATTGCCGCTGAAATATCGTCCGCGTAATGGAACTCTCCTCGTGGACGAGGTGCAACGATATTATTCTCCCTTTCCTCCTCTTTCCCTGGCGCGTTTCGCGCGTTTAATCGGCAGCGCTGGCAGCGAGCGCGCACGCAACATTGCGACTATTTCGACGCGTCGCGGCTCGATAAGCACCGTGCGATCTCGCCTTATCTTTATTAACCCATTTGCAACCACGATCCGAACAGAGTCTTCCAATCCTTTGATCGAAATTGAACGTAACAAACAATCTCTTGTTTATATTTAATTCATAAAAGTTACTATTTTTTTATTAAAATTTACTAAAGCGTATCCCTTTTAACCGAGGAACGGCGAGGACCCTCTGCGCGTACACGCGTATCACTACCAGTCCTTTGGTTTATCCCGTTGCTCGCGCCGCGCCTCTCGGACGCGGCTGCGTGTCCATTTTTCCGCGGAATTACTTCTGAAAACTTACACGCCGGTAATAAAACTCGCGCCGGTGTTGGTGAACGCGAGGCGAGTACGGGTACTCGCCGGCGAACGCGACCGATCGAGAAACAGCGGGGGAGGGAGAAGGAGAAGAGAGGAGCCGGTTGGCAAGAAATTCCTGCAATTTAATGGGATTCTTTGATTGGTACTTGATGCCAGTCGCCATTGGCCCGATACATACGCCACTCACGTACCCCAAAGGCATTTATAAGAATCGGGCTTTCTGCCCGAGACGGGATTTAGGCCTCGCCGATACCGCCCCATTTTTCTCCGCCATAGCTTTCCTGCTTTTCGCAAAACTCCTCTATCGAGTCGTCAGATATTTGCAAATAGTCGAGGGAATCTCGTTTCAACGAGTTCGGTGGTTGTGGGTCGTGATTCGGGGAAATTTTTGTGGTAAGATTAATTTAGGATGGATAGAGCAACGCTATCCCGATGAGACACGCAAAGAGTAATTTCTCTAGCTTTACAGTAACTTACAATGTGAATTGGAATTTTGGGGAAGGTTTGAATTGATCGCTAATCGAGAAGAATTCCTGAAGAAGAAGAAGTACGAATTGAAAAGTTAGAATCGGAATCTTCCGCTTAGAAAAATTTTCTCTCACATAGAATGTCGATATCTCTCTTACTCGATAATATAATATAAATATCGATAATATAAATTATCGTCTCATCCCCAAGAATTGTATCTCTTTTCTTCCTTCCCTTACCCGAGTTGATAATTTTTATTATACTTCGCATTAGAAACCGGACGCGCATCGGTTCATCGAAAACCGAAATTCGTCGCAACCTCGGTGCGTAAAATCCATTCAAAATTCGCCCGTATCCGATCGTTTCGAGCATTATCGTCGCAGCTGTGCGTAATAATACTAATGGAATCCCGGAAAAAGTTGGCCGCGGGAAGAAACACGAGCGTGTCCCAGCTTTCTTCCCATCCGACATAAGCCGGCCGTCAAACGTTATATGAAAGCGTTTTACAATTGTAATCTCGCGAATTAATCACGGGGCCCTGCACTAATCAGCGGTCTCCTGTATTTCAATAAAGCTGCGGGGAATTTATAGCGAAAGGAGAAACGAGGTGCCAAACGTTCGACTACGGCCGCATTAAGCATCTACCAATAAAACTTCGTTTAACAGCCCGACCTCGGAGGAGAATCGGTTTACCGGTCCTTCGTTACCACCATCTTCGTCGGCAATCGCGACGTTTCCCTCGAAACTTCAATACGCCTTCAGGCGTACTCTTCTAGATCTCAGAGTGGGTACTATGGCGTTTTATTGTCCCTTTGCCACGAGTATAACCCTTATTAAGTGTCTTTAACTATGAGATCGGAGGTGTGACACTTTTGATCGAAAAACGAGAAAGGACGACTAGAGGAGAGAAAGAACGATGCTTGGCGACGCGTTGTCCCTTTGTAACGAGTATAACCCTTACTAAATGTTTTTGATCATGAGATTGGAGGTCATAGGTGACACTTTTTTATAGAAAAACGAGAAAGGACGACGAGAGCAGAGAAAGAACGATGCCTGGCGACGCGTTGTCCCTTTATGACGAGTATAACTCTTATTAAATGTTTTTGATCATGAGATCGGAGATACTAGGAGACACTTTTGATCGAAAAACGGGAAAGGATGACAAGAGGAGAGAAAGAACGATGCTTAGCAACGCGTTGTCCCTTTGTGACGAGTATAACCTTTACCGAGTGTCTTTGACTATGAGATCGGTGGTCCTAAATGACACTTTTTATCGAAAAGTGATTGAAGAAATGAATTGTACTCTCCTAAATCTCAGAATCTCTCTACGACAGCTAAACCAACCCTTACTGAACATATTTTGGCTATGATCGGAGATCCTAAATGACACTTTTGATCGAACAGTGAGAGAAGAAATGACGTGTACTCTCCTAAATCTCAGAATTTCTCTGCGATAGGTAAACCAACCCTTACCAAACATATTTTGACTATGATAGGAGGTCTTAAATGACACTTTTAATCGAAGAGTGAGAGAAAAAATGACGTGTACTCTCCTAAATCTCAGAATTTCTCTACGACAGGTAAACCAACCCTTACCGGACGCCTTTCAACTATGATCGGAGACCCTAGGCGAATTCTTCGATAAAAGAACGAGAGGAGAAAAGGAAGATACGCATTTTCGTCCTAGACCAGTTAACGCACTCTTCCTGGTAACGTTACCTAGCAGACCCGTGGCTGAGACGCGGGAATACCTTTGGCAGGTGGAGAACTTGTATTTGTAAGAACCGGAGGAACCTCGGAGCGCCTCGATTCCCTCTGCTGGCGTGTAACTGCGGTTGCTACACGATCCCGCGATTTTAATCTGAAACGGTAACGATCTTTCCGCCCGTTACCCACTCATCCGTGTCCGGACATCTTTATAAATTAGAAACGCTATGCGCGAAACGGTTCTCCAGATCCGCGGCAGTCTATTTGTGGCGACGCACCCGATCATGTGTCGAAAGCCTCGCCTTCATCGACTAGTTGTGCGCCCAAACCATTTTTCAATTCGCGAACTTATACTTAAGCGAGAAGCGTGTGATTTTGCGGAGGACGAAGCGTTTTTCGCGGAAACTTCAAATAAAAATGGAACGATTGCGCGGTTAGACCGACTCAAGTCACGTTGCGAGTAGATTCCTCGTGGAAACAAGCAAATTTTTAGGAATAAAAGAGTCGTTGCCGACGAATAAACAAAGTTTCGATATCCCACGAGATCCTTCCAGATTTACGACTCACGAGTCCTCGAAGGGAAAATGGCGAGACGAACTGTGTCGCGAATATTTTCGATAGAATGCAACGACTATGACAGATTTGACAGTTATCGATAATCTCCTCTTTACGCACATCTGTATACGCGAGTACCTTGTATATTATACGTTAACGTGTTGTGCGATAAACTGATTTTACGACAAGCTCCTTCTTTCACCGCGGTTAAGCTCGCTTAAGCTCGCGCGATCCACTCGTCGCGCGCGCACACCACGACTTTTCCTCGGAATTCCCGGAATTCCTGCGGGATCTCGAGGATTCCGACGCCGGCGCCACGGGTGTCAATGGGATGCCGGAGATTAGCTTTCGCCGAGCTCGTCTTCCGGCTGCGAAAATCAACGGCTTGCGAGCAAAGCTGTTATTTAGAGGCCAGTCCGCGATTGTTGACCGATAGAAGAAATTCAGAGATAGAAATCTCCGAAAGAAAAATTTAAACACCGTCATTTTCGGCTATAATTGGAGTTAACCTCCGACGGAAGTTGAAAATCAATTAGCGTAGACGTTAAATTTGATCTCGAAATCCAGAAAAATTTACTTAGTAAATTATCGGAAATTAGTAATACCTATTAGTAGATAAAAATAAGAAAATTTCCGTCAAATGGTAGAAACGTTATGTCACGTTAATCGAGATACCGTGACAAATATAATTTAACCAATCATTTTTCTGTTCCGCTTGAAAAATGACTTAGCGTTATCGCGACGTGAACTAACGCGAAATGATCGATAAATCGAGTCTCAGACCGCTTTCGTAATTATACATACGCGCAGTATGTCTAGTTAATGCGTAACAGGGTAAGTGGATTAAGACTGTCGTATAAAATAACTAGTTATTTATCGTCGCCCAACGAGAAGAAATATTTCTCGCGAAACTGATCGCGAGTTTGTTCGCCAGTCTCGCCGTTGGACGCGTTAAGATCGGTAGTTCGAGACGCATTAGCATAAGAAAGGGCGTCGAATTACTCGCGATGTCACAAGAACTGTCATTACGAAATAACCTATTCTTTATCCACCTCGCGGGACTTTACACGCGTCTTACATCGTGCGAAATCGTTGAACCGCGAATGTCGTTAGCGGTCTTGTTAAAATCGGTTATTTGCGGGCGTTTAACGCGAAAACGAAGTTACCATGGCCGTAAAACGACTGGTTACTTAGCGATCGAACGTAAGAGTATCTCGCACGATACTTTATGCGCTCGTAATATTGCGCGAAATCATTGGAACGCGAATGGAACGACATTAGCTGGTTTGGGATCGGTCGTTCGGTCGCGTTTGACGCTTGGAAACATCGTCGGGTCGACGACGACGTACGGAAAACGTGAAAAAAATATTTTCCGCGATATTTCACCGGTCGGTTACACCTCGATGCAATAATTTTGCACTCGACGATCTTTTGGTCAGAGAAAAATGGTAATTCGAAGATTTTCTGCCATTAAGTCGACGATATTCTTAGAATCGTAAATAAGAAATTGAATAAAAATTAAAACGTAGAATTATTTTACCTCGATGTTCCCCCATTGTTGGGTAAATTTAAATTTGATATATTAATTAACATGGATATTTAGAATCTAATTAAATGGCTACTGAGGCTCGCCTCTCGAGTGCAAAGGGTTAAAAAACGAACAACGCGAACGGACGCGTGGAAATCGGTCGTTCGGAAGCGTTTATCGAAAGAAAAGACGGCCGAGTAACTCGCGGTGTCTCGACCGGAGTGATCGCCGCTTTCTCCTGGATATTCCGAATATTTTCGGAATTTATGCTCCACGCGGCGTGATAAGGGATCGTTGCGCACGGCGAGGAAAAAAGGAGGAGAAGAAAGGAGTAGGTATACCTGGAAAATTCTTCCGAGTCTCTCGAATCTCTGGAACGATAGCAGGACCATTCGCCGGACTCTCGAGTTTCACGGTTAATCTAGCATCTACGCGCCGTCGAACCACGGATTCTGGCCCTCGTCCTTTATCCAGGACCATCTTCCTCGGGTCTTTAACGAGCCAGCACCGGCAGTCTTTAATAACCGATCGCCTAAGAGGCGCTTCGAGATTTCCACGAAGAACCGTTTTCGGCTCGAAACGGATGAATTTTTCTCGGTTCTTTCGGACAGAGTGCCGTAATCGGCGGCGTTTCGAACACCCTCGAGATTCCGTCCATCGATGGTCACGGAAGTCTGGCGCTAGCCGTGCTTTCGCCTCTTCCTGCCGATTCGCTTTCTCTTCGCTTTCTTTTCGCTGTCACCCTGTCTCCTCCTTCGCTCGCTCTGCTCGGCTAATCGTAGGGCAAATTCTCCAGCGAAACCCTTCCGCGAATATCCGACAGATAACATCTACGTTCGGTTTACCTGGAAGGAGAGAAAATTTATCGATTTAAATAATTAGGGAGAAAATAATAGTGTAATTGCAGGTTGGCTGCGGTTATAATACGAGTAACGACGGAGGATAAATAATTATCCGGAATGAGATGTGTTGTATATTATCTATTATGTAGCGACGAAACGTTCGACTCGTCAAACCGCGAATTTTATTGAAAAACTTTAGAAAATGGTATACATCCTCGAAGAGACGAGTGAATAAACGTAAGTAAATATAACACTTACGTTATTTGTTTAAGAAAGCGCCTCTCGAGTTGCACCTTCTGCATCCACTTTTGTCGGTCATGTTTGCTTCCGTAATCGTGGAACGAAGCTGAATGGAGGACGGGAACGTGGCAGCAGGTAAAACAGACACCTGTTGATCATGGCCAGGCCGAAAATCGTCTCCCACGAGGCAGGACGCTCGGTTGCTCGTTAAAAAGCCAGCTTCGCTCGCTCCCAATATATCACGCCGGTGGCAGCTACACGGCTGACACGGACGGACGGCTCCTCCAGAAAACCGGCGATCTTTCGGACTAATGGGATTTTAACTAACGATCGGTAGAGAAGAAGCGAGCTCCGTTGGCGAGGAGCGCCGGGCTAAAACGATCCATCGATCCGATCGCTGCGCGTCCATCGAATTAACGATTCTCCTTTCCCTCTCCTTTTCTCCTCGCCTTTCTTTCGATTTCGACGAAGTCGAGCCTCGTGTTCTCCGATAAATTGGATTCCTTTGTGTCGCGGATCGATTGCTCTTCCTCGCGATCCGAGTCGGCATAACCGGAGTTTTGCTCGCCTCGTAGATGGTCGCCGAAGCAACAAGACCCAGCGGATATTAAAATTCGATTCTTCGAACGTCAACGTCACTCGCTCTTCTCGTTTTGCCAAGGTAAACGTAAAATACCGGAGCGTTAATCATCGTTATTCCAATTAACTCGGTTCTAAAAAATAAAAAAACGTTCCCATGCTCGCCTTGGTATTACCCGAGAAAATCACGCGCTCGTCGATGCGAAAGAGCGAAGCCACGTCGAGCTGGCTGCTCGATTCCGAGAATGCCCGAACCAAAAAGATCATCATCGAGGAATTAATCAAGCTCCCGCCCAGGTTTCCACCGGCCGAGTCCGCTGCCTCTTCTCGTTCGCTCTCTTAAAATCCAGGCAGGATCAAGCACGCGATCAGCATACCGCGCGTATCGCGAAAATCATTATCGAATTGCTCGAGCGATTTCGAGGTTCGTCCAGCGAGGCCTTTCTCGTTAAATCTTCAATTAAAATTCGCTGATCGACTTTCCGGCCCCCTTGCCCCCCGTTCCTTTCCACGCCCGCGACGGGAACGCGGCGCGGAACGGAGCGGCGCGGTCGGAACCCCGTCAGATAACGAAGACTACTATCTCCCCGGACGACTCGGTCTTCCTAATGATCATCGGACCTCGGGCCCCGCGGAAGGACCGCGACCACAGATTAGATAGGTCCCTACTCGAGTTTTTACTCCGATCCCAGCGCGATTATTCCGTTTAACGAGCGCAATATGCATACTCGCGGGCTGCGTTGGAAGCAGAGCCGACGAAGGAGGTCCGGCATCACGCGAAATCACGCACCGCGGGACCAGTCGAGAGAGACACGCTTCTTCTCTCTCCGCCGTCCGCCGCTCCTTATCTCGCCCCTTTCTTTCGCCATTAATTAACCAGAGGACGGCTTATCGAAGCTGGCCGAGCGTAGCCGGGAAGCAGCCACACGCTCGCGATCGGTTGGCCGGTGACCGGCGGCGGTGACTGGATCCGCTACGCAGAAAATTGAACGATCACTGCGCGGTCCCCGCGGTCCCCGCGGTAACCGAACGTCATCGACGTGATTCGATTATTACGGGCCAAACGTTCGGGGCCCGCCCCCTTTAACGACGAAACCAGCCAGAAGAAAGCCGGATCCCCCGTGTAATTACAAATTTTTTTGCCGCACCCGAAATCCCTCGTGTCGTACCTTTGGTCGCGCATTACGCTCGGAGTAGGGGCCCACGGGCCCCGGGAACACGCGCAACCGACCACCCAAATAATAAAACGTTCGGCTCTCGAGCAACAAACAGGCCCTCCTCCTCTTCTCTCCTCTTCTCTCCTCTTCGCTCCTCCTCTCTCCGCTCCTCTCCGCGCCGCGCCGCTCTTCTGCTCGACGTCTTTTTTACGCGACGGGCATTAACAGGGCAGAAGAGGGCCGCTAGTCGATTTTTCTCGGATCGGTTATCGGCCGGACCGGCCACGACGATAAATCTCCGCTTTATCCGCCCGTCTATCTTCCTACATCAACCACCGGCCGATGGTTATTGACAACCGTCGCTGAATTAACGGTACGGAACCGTGGAACCTCGCGGGTTCGCGACGTAACGCGAGGCTGAAAGGCGTATTCCTCGAAGGACGAGTGCGCCGCGTGTCGCTCGAGGCTCGGCGCGTTGCGAAGCGGCCGAAGCGCGTTCAAGGGGATTACGAATGGACGAGAGTTAACGGAGGAGACAGGGACGTGTAATTTACCGAATAACACGTTTAGCCTGGACCACGCGTTATTAATTCGCGAAATCGCGGTGTCCTCGCGTGAGCGACCACGAAGAGGTGTTCGACAGGCACTCGTGGGAAATTATAGGGACATTGTCGATCGCGGAAGGATCTTCCTCTTCCTTCTTTCCTTTCGTTTATTCCAGCCGGGGTCCTCCGCCTCGAACAGGACCAGACGTTGTTATTAGTCCGCGCTGTTTAACTTTTCGGCAACGCTCCGCCATGCCGGACTGTTATTCCCCGCGTCGTTTCGTACCTCCTCCTGAAACGGGAATTAATACGCGTTCTTGATCTCCTGGGCTAATAAGATAGAAGCAGCAACTTTTTCTTTTCGCTCCCTCGGACCCCGCATCGACCGATATAATTCGCGGTTCCTTTCCCCTTTTTTCCCCCTTTTACTTTCCCCTTTTATCTTACCACGTACGTCGCGACGACGTTCCACCGTGGAACCGATTTCCAACGGCGTCGTTCAGATCGTCGGCCCGTTTCCACGACCGTGGCGAAGCGTCCCGACGCGAGACAGGCGAAAGACCCGCCTCATGCGGTTTTTAATTCGCAGCTTTGCGTAACGGGTACGCGATTTCAGAGGGAGCAATTAACACGCCGTGTCAAAAGGACAACTGACGCGTGTTCGTGGGTAACGGAACCGGTGGAACACAGAGTCCCACCAAGCCTCGTGATACGCATGCAAATTCCGCCAAGAATCGATCAACCGGTAATCCCATGCCGCGAGAACGTTCGCTCGTTTTATGCACCACTTCCTTCCCTCCTCGACTCCTCTTTCTTCCCAGTGCGAATTAAAAATGGCAATCACGCCGATTTTTCGTCTTTCCCTCTAATCGCGCAAACACTCGAGAGTCGTTTCGAGATCCAGATGATAAATATCCCCGAGTTTCCCGGGAAAAGCAAAGAAACGCTGTGACGAGACTAATTTCTTCGCCCGGATCTACGCGTTACGGTAATTTACATCGAATCGGAGAAATTCTACGCTCGCCTCGCGTTTACTCGCGCGAGAGAAAGAAGGCACGAGTGAATAGGTTTCCCGGGCGTCGCGTGAAGCGTTGTTCGATGAAAGATTCGGAAAATTAATTCGCGACGAGTGGTATGAAAGGCAGAAGCAAGAAGGTTGGCCTGCGAAGCCACGAGGACGAGAAGACGCGGCGGATTTCCAAGCGGCGGCGGCGGCCCAGCTGGAATCTGGTATCTATAGCCGGCCGACGAATACCTGAAGAAAGATCATTAAAATCCCCGAGCGTATGCGCTCGCGCGGTTTGTATCCCGTCGCGTATCCATTACGCCTTAATTTCGCCAAGGCCTTTCGTAAACCGCCCCGCGGATAATGCCTGCGGGAATAATCGAAATGGAAATGAGCAGAAAACGGGGACCTATCGCGACGAACAGAAGATGAAACCGAATGTCTCGTAATCCGATTGAAAACTAAAATATCCAACGTTCATCGAGCAATTCCTCGACATTTTGAATCGAGAAAATTCGTAAATGATCGATCCATTGGGGAATAAGTTAAACGATGGTCGAAGCCAAGATTCGCGCGCGTGACAGGTGGATTCTAAATGAGAACACGGCCGCAGGATCGATTCCAGGAAATTCCGAAATCGGTGGAAAAATCGACTATCCGCAAGCACGAACGAGCGAATAGCCCGTAGATCCCCTGGAGGAGCTCGAAATTGGACGGAAACGAGGGTCGAAGGGTCCTCGTTATAAACGGATTTCACCCGTTCGGACATGGCGTAGGCCGAGTGGTGGAAAAAAAGAGCGGGAACACCCCGGGTGGACGAATTCGAAAGGATCTCACGACACGAGGGGAGACAACGAAGACAAGGCGGATGAGCACGGCAGCAACGGGCAAGATATCAGGCAGCACAGGTGGAATCTGGTATCTGACGAGAGGCAGCCTGGGACAGCGAAGAACGGGCAGAAGGACGAGAAAGAGGGAAGAAGAAGCGGGGCAAGAAACGGGAGAAGAAGACGAGGCAGAGAGAGTGAGAGAGAAAGGGCACGGGTGTAGTAGTGGTGGCTAACACCCTTGCGTGCACGCTCGCGCGTTTTCTCCATCCACCCAGAAGCGCGTGTGCGTTTCGCCTCGAATTTAGCCCCTTCCGAGACCCCCCAGTCCTCTAACCCCTGCGCTGGCTCGCTCTTGCCTCTGTTGCGACTGTAATAATGTGCTCACATATTGGAGTACCTAAGGAGCCAGGAGAGAGGAGCGAGCGAGAAGACGAGTCTGGGACCACGCGGTGGGGAGAAGAGACTGACGGGCCCCGGCTGGACCAACGCGCGCATCGCGTGTATACACGCGTGTACAGGTACGCGTGTACACGGACATGCACACGGACGTGTCGGCGTACGGGTAGCAAGAGGAATACTTGGACGGATGGGAAAGTGTGCGAGCGCGTTAAGCGTGCCCACATGCCTACCAGCGGTAATAAGAGAAAATAAGTAAAACCCTAAGGTACGAACCGGAGGGGGCATAGGGCGGTCGAAGGTGGAAAGGGGGCGAGAGGGAGGGCCGTGGCACGAAGAAGGAACGACGGGAGGGAAAGAAGGTGGTGGTGGTGGTGGTGGAGGAGGAGGAGGAGGTGAACCTGTTCCCGAGGGAGTTCCTTGACCCTCGGGGGGCACACTCTCCGTTGCGAGCCTTCGAGAGACGCGAGAAGCCAGCGGTGTAGCCACCATGATGCCCGCCGGCTAACTTCTCTCCGGGCCCTCGAGAGCAAAGCCAGTCTCGACCAAGAGAGCCGAGAGATGCGAGCGGAGAGAAGAGACGGAGAGGGATACTCGAGCTGCGGTAGGCAGACGGGAAAAAGATGAAGGATGAGAGGCCACCGGGAGAAGGAGAGGGAACCAGAGGCGACTCCGATGTTGCGCCGAGTCGAGTCGAGTCGAGTCGGCCCGCGTCGCGTCTTCTCTCTCGCTCTCTCTTTCTCTCTCTCTCTCCGCGGTATATACAGGTTCTTTCAGGCCGAGCTGACCTCGCCGGTGTAACGAGTGGAAGAGATCAGGGCTGCCGGGAGGATCGCGAAAATTTAATTTCGATCGCCGCGGGGATCGTTAAACGAACGCTCGTTTTTCTTCCGAGAACGGGGGAGGTCTGGGGATGGGAATCGGCCGCGCGACTGATCGCGATTAGGCTAACGCGATCGAGCGTCTCTACGAGGGGGGAAAATTAATTTCATCGTTGGTCTCGCGACCGAGTGGACGACGTTTCGCGGTCGGTTATGAGGGTTGGACGAACGGGTGGACGTCGGAGGAACCCTCGGCCGACCGGGTTTCTCTGGAGCCGCGGGTTCCGTTTCGCGGAAGAACGCGAAACGAGGGACCGCGAGGTACGAGACGCGACTAGAAAGGAGCTGAGGGGCCGGGTGAGGCCCGGTTGCCGGTGATAATTTATTGCCATTTAACCGACCGTCCCTTCGGCCCGCGCGATAACTCGACACGGGAATTACGTGGAACATCGTATACGGGGGCAGAAATTCAATGACGATCCGCGCCGATGGCATTTCTCGCCGTGGTTGCCCACGGCACCGTGTCCCGCGGTCCGCAACGTAACCACGGTGGACACGCGACAGCCGCCTATCCATTATTCATCGGCCGAAATCGTTCTTCCGGAATATACGTAATTTCGTCGGCCCGACCGCCCACCCCTCGCTCTGTCCCGTATCATTATATATACTTTCGCGTAGCCGGTACACGTTTAACGTGCCCGAATTCCCCGGACGCGGACCACCTCGAGCCAAAGTCGAAAATTGCGCGCGTCCCGGCGAGCGCGACGACCACGACGACGTGGTCCTCTGGCGAGCGTCGCGCGGCGTTGCGTCTATCCCGCGATATCCCGGCCGAGCCGAGGCAGCATCCACCGGCCGGGGCACAAGTGTACGGTCGTGTAATGCCTTCTAGAAAGGCATCGCTTGGCCCAACAGAGACGGAACCTCGCGGTCTCTCCGCGCGTACCAACACACGCCGCGGTGGTCGCGGCCAATTCCCCTTACACACGATCGTACACGAACGTTGCACCGAGACACGCGGCGAGGGTAGAGGCGGGAGGGCGCTAGATCGGCGTCCGTGCGTGCACCACGAGCGCGGCGTATCCGCGGCGGTGTAAGTACGCGGGACGAGCAGGCCGCGAGCGAGAGCCGCGCGCCGGACACGGGAGAGACACGGGAGAGAGAGGACGGGTCGGACGGCGACGGAGGGAGGACGCGGCGGAGAGGCGCGAGAGAGACGCCGACGCGGATCCATGGGGTCGGGGCGAAGAGCGGCCCCTGCGGTGGTGGGAGTCAGCGATGCTCCCGCGGGAGGTGGGGCGAGTGGGGGGCAGCAGGCGGCCGGGGGTAGGGGCCCGGGCTGCGCGAGAGAGAGAGCGAGACGGAGGGAGACAGGTGGCTAGAGGGCGAGAGAGACGCCGACCCGGAGAGAGCGGGAGGGAGCGAGAGAGAGCGCGAGGGGGAGGGGGGAGGCCCGCAGGCCGGCCTGCGGCTCCGACTCAGTATCCCCGGAGCGACCGTCTCGTGTACCCCGCGGAGGTGCTGCGTTTCCGTGCTCCAGCGTGCACGACACAGCCATAACACGCATACACCAACGTACACGCGCCGCGAACCCGCCACACGGATACGGTTTTACGTTCACGTACACGCACGCCTGGCCACGCACACGCGACCAGACCGGTGGAAAGGTGCGCGTACGTACACGAGGCACGCGCGCGTGTGCCATCGTCCACACACCTGTTCCTTCGGAGAGAGACAAACACGCCGATATCTCCGGCGACGAGAGACGACCGCGACAGTTGGACCAGCCGCGTGTTTATCGCGACCATTCGGCGTTCCAAGAGCACACGCCGCCAGCCAGGGGTGAGATCAACCCCCCTCGGTGGAAGCCGCGACGCGAGGACAGGCCACAGCCGATCTCGACCGGCGACTCCTCGTCGATGGATCACCTGCGGAGAAACGACCGCGAAGATCGCGGTGGTTAGCCTCCGCTTCTGCCTCCTCGATTCCCTCTGGATTTCTCCGGCGATCGAGCGAGTTTCCAAAGCTCCGGTGCGAGTCGCTCTCGGACCAACAGACCAACAACCGCCGCGAGGTGACTCCGCAATTCGGACAGAGTGTCGTACAGCCTGGCTGCGTACTCGCCACGCGTGCGTTTCGCGTGAATTTCGACGCGTATCCGTGAGCACGTGCTCGGTGAACGAACACGGTTGTTCGGAGAAGGCTGGTGAACAGGTGGGAACGGGACTGAGCGGATCGTCTGGACGGTCACGCGTCCTTCTCGTGCGTTTTTTCGAGGATAGTTCCAAGAGGAATTGCAAGAACAGTTGGGAAAAGATCCGACGGTGGAAGTGGGTCGAGCTGGATCGCCAAGGATCCAGGAAGACGCGGCACACACGACCTTATCGGAGTGTACGTCACGCGAACAACGACGCGACTCTGCTCGATTAATTACCGTCGATCGTACGAGGTGAAACGCACGAGCTGTCCGAAGGCGCAGCGGGCGAGGAGGTGAAAGGGGAAAACCGAAGAGGATCGTAACGACCTACCGATATCGCGCGATCAAAGGCAACCGTACGAGGGAAAGGTACCTGTCGCGTCGCGAGAGTGCACGTAAACATCTCCGAGCCTCGTCCCGCATCCTGGATCGGCTCGTCCTCTCGTTGGAAAGTCGAGTCGATCTCTCGCTTCGAGCGATCCTCTCGTATCCCGGAGTGCGCGCGATATCCGAGACGATCGGCGAGGAAACGGAACGGAACTCTTTTCGGATCCCGATGGTCCGTCTCCGTGCGATCCTCGCGAGCTTTTCTCTTCCCCGAAATTAAACGATCCGCCTGAACCGAGAGGAAAGGAAAGCGCCGAAACAGTGTTAAAGAGTGTTTGAAAAAAATAAAAAGGTATAAAAGAATAAAGAAAAGAATAAAAAAAAGTGTCCGCGGAAAGAATACGTGGTCGTAATACGGAAAGGTTGAAGTTGATACGAAGTGGAGAACCGTGAGATTCGTCGTATCGACAGCAGTGGCTCGTATTCGGTGTGTGCCCGCGGACCGGAAGTAGCAGTAATAAATATCGAAGAAGTGAAGTGTGCCCGATCGAGGAACGAGGGATCTATAACCGGTCGTATGTACGGTGTGAAGAGTGTTTTCTGAGCCCGATCGGATTCGTGGAATAACGTCGACACGGGATATATCGTGGAGCAGACGAGGAACGAGCGATCCATACGATAAATCGTTAGGAGTGGCTGGAGAAGAGCGCAGGTGACCCACGGGGAATGGTGATGCGGTAGTCGAGGGATTCCTCGAGGAAAGACATGAGGGCGGCCGCCGCCTACGTCCTGTTCCTTGCCCACCTCATACAGGTAACGTGTACGCTTTATCTGGCCTATTCGCGACAACGGGTCCTCTTCCGTATTCCGACTCATACGGGCATGTACCCTGTCGCGCTTTAATCGCGTTTAACGCAGCCGACGGACCGTTTCTTCTCGCTTCTCTCGCCGATCTTCTTCCGTGTCCTCTTGCGTTTCGAGCCTAACCAGCCTGAGCTTCCCGCGGAAGCGGAGATGGGCCCGAAACCGAACGGAACGTCTCGGAGAAAATGGCTGCGGGGATTATCCGCGCGGAGAAACCGGTGGACGAGGTATTTAGGGCAGCCTGGGAACGTGGAATTATTGGCAAACCTCGTGTCCGATAGGCGTATACTCGTCGCGGACTCGGACGATGCGATCTCCCGGCGAATTACCGAGCGTTAAGGAAAACCTGCGACTCGATAGCCGATAATCAAGGCGCGAGAGACGGAACGATTACTCGCCGATGCCGAGCGATAAGGTCGCGCGGCTAGATAAGCGGCGATTACCGGCGACTAGCCGCGAAGCGAGCGAGCTGTATCGGTGCCGGATAGGAGAAAAAAGACACGCGATTACATATTAATTACATGCATCAGGGTGAACGAAGCGCAAACTGTCGCAAAGTGGAACGATTAGATAAGTAGCGGCCGGCTCGGCGATGAATCATTGGGACGAGGTTTATTAACTTATCTTAGACGCTAATTCGATGAACGCGTAAAGACAGTCGGTCGACTCGACGTACCATACGTACGCCACTCGTCGTTGCTTCTCTCTCTCCCTCTCTCTCTCTCTCACCCTTCCTCTCTCTTCCATTTCTATCCTCCACTGGTTATTTTCTCCTTTTCCCTACTTTTCCCTGTTCCACTCCGCTCCCCGCGTTGCGAAATCTTTTAACCCGTTTCGTCCTTTTCCTCCTTTTTAAACTTCCGGGTTCTCGCATCCTCTGTCACGTCCTGGAATTCCAACACGATCCCGTAAACCTCTTCCTTCGTGTTTAAATTTAAACTCTCCTTTCCAATTTCTTCCTCCCGATCTCCTGTTCGTTTCAAATATTCAATTTCCCGGAAACACTGGACCAAGATAATCGAACCCAACCACTGCCGCGACTCGGACGCACGCGTTGCCCATTAATAACCGGAAAACGGCGCTTCCCAACAGCGCTTTCCAAACTGTCCCATTGTCAGCGCGACCGTCTCTTCCGCTGTGCGATTTCCACCATAAATTACAGCCGAGATCAGGGGGCCGTATAGCAGCGGTCTGTAAAACCGGCGAACCTCGGGGACCGGTCCCACTCGATTTCGTACACCCGTGACGTCGCGACGCCCTGAGAATCCGCCTGCGAGCCGCGTGTCGAGGCCAGGACAGCGCGCCGCATCCTTCTGCTTGTTCTCATCAAGCGGATACATGGCTACGGTGTACCCGCGGCCTTTTTTCCGCCGATGTTGCCTCGTCACCCACACTTATCATCCGCCACGGCGTCTTTCTCCCTCTTTCTCCCGGTGTTACCGCTCTCGCAGGCCCGCGCGTCGCGCTATTGTCCGCGCCGCGGTGCCCGTCGAAAAATGTACAACACGCTGCATCGGTGCAATGGGTCGGTCTTATTTGTATCTTCCTGCGCGGTTATTACACGCTCTCGTGCACGCGTTGTGTGTTCGGCAAGTGTGGCCGGGACATACGTGCAGCCGAGGGCGCGCCGGTTCTTTTCCTCGAGGGTGACACAGATCGAAACGTTAATTTGAAAATAAAACGTAGGATTTTAATTTCGAGGTTTGAAGGTATATATATCGAATACGCTATTTTGCGAAATAGAAAGCGTAGAAAGTGTTTGATGCATTGTCTTACGAAATATTCGTTTCTCGTAATAGGTGAAATCCTGTAGGCGTGCACGATGTGTTAGCCGTCTGGATAATCGAGGAAATTATTGTTATACCTGCTCGATTATGTTGATATACTTATCGGTTGATAATTCATTATAAAAATTCCCTCTGGGGACTATTACTCTACTTTGCGAACGAGTCTCGCGACGTCCGAGTGTTTTTATCGCTGTTTTACGCAAATTTTTGGAAACCGAGTCCGGTCAGGCCTGGACAGTATTTTTACACGATCGTGAATGGCTAATTTTGAAGTTGCTCGGTTTTCCATAGACAGAGTTTATCGCGTTGCTGGTTCACACGTGTGTCGAGGAATTTCGTTATCCCGAGCCCGCGAGTGTAATGGGGTTTTAATGGTGATTGAATTTCGATATAATCGGTATTGGTATTACCGGCTTACAAAATGTTTCATAATTAAATCTCGATAAGCTTAAATATACACGGATCGCTCATTTGGCAAATCGGCCAGCTCGCCGGAGCCGGGATAGGGGAATTTATTTTCAGCATGAAAAATTAAGCGGTAATTAAGCGTTTCGGCAATAAAGTTTAAAACATTCGGAAGATCGAATTAATCACTCCGCGTGACTCATATATATACACCTCGGATCCTCATGGTCGATCAGGATTTTGTAACAACGCAAAAACCAAACCTGTAATATACGAGCCGCTCATTTGCCGCATCGATTAACTCCGCGGACCCGAAAGTAGAAATTTATTTCAAATGTACTAAAACTTAACCCTCGACCGGGTGCTTCGGCTCGACGATAAAATAAATCACTTTGATCGCTGGGATAATAATCAAAATCTCAAAGTACATCTGTGTCTCGATAAAAGTCGTCGTTAACTCTACGAAGGATCCTATTCCTTTGTGGATCGTCGTTCGCGGATACAGGCGTGTATTTCGCGAATCTGACGAGTCTCGCGACGTCCAAAGGTCTCGAGAAAAAGGGTAAAAAAAATTCGGCAAAGAGAAACGAGGATTTAGAGGTCTAGGAGATTCGGTGGACGAAAAAACAGCGTGAACGGGAGCTGCGAAGAAGCTTGGAAGCGCAATCTCGTTGACGGCTAAACACAGCCTCCGTGGAGTACGAGAGAATCGGTGGTCCTGCGCGATACTCGCAGCAACCCCTTCTCTCTGGGGTAATTGGGGCTCGGGAGCGAAAAGCTGGCGCAACGGGCCACGAGTTATGGCGGGTAGGAGGCCCTTACAAATGACTTTCGAAGAAGTGCCGCGCGGGAAGCTGGGCCCAGGCCGCGTCGTTCCCTCCATGATTTCGGCCTAGCGCAATTAAGCGCCGCTGCTGCTCTCTTTCAATTACAGTCCGTGCCGGAATTACCGTTATAACGCGCGGTGGCTGCCGTCTGAAAAACCTTCGCCGAAAGTATTCCGAGAAACCGATACCTCGGCCCCCGTGGAGAACGCTCTGTCACTTTGCTCTCGTGCACCACGAAGCTTCGCAGTTTAATATCACGTCCGTCCCGAGCCGAGCCGAGCGAAACAAAAGGCGCGAACCGGAGGAACCGTGGCCGGTCGCCATCTTTGCCAGGCTTTCGTGCGACCTGGAGGTGGTGTTGCTTGTCAGCTGAAAATTTCCCGTGACCGAAGGATGTTCGGGTAGGGAGCGTTTGGAGTAGGGGTTTCACCGCCATTCTTTCGTTTTTCGATCACCCGAACTGGATTGAATTCGAATTCTAATTTTCTTCCATCGATTCAAATCGAAATACACGTAGATGGATGAAAGTAAAGGTGTCGCTCGAGTTGTTACGAGATCGACTCGAGGAATTTTTGCATAGAAAAGTAGGAATCTCGCGAAAGGTGAGGTTTTTTAATAAACTGGATACTCGGGTTTGGAAATATTCAGAAATTGAAATCGAGATGTATGTAGCTGGATAAAAGTTTACTTTTACGTCTTGATTTGGTCGTTTGCGTGATTATTACGAGTTGCATCGGTGTCAGTTTCAATTTTTCAACGAGAAGACGGAGAATTTATTTCGGGATAAATTCATGAATGGAAAGTGGTTCGTCTACAAAGAGGAATACCGGCCTGGCAGAAATGTCGGTCATTTAACGTCGAGATTCGAAAATTGGAACACACACGAGAAAAGCCAAGGCTGTTGAAAAATGTAAATTAAAACCGGCTTATTTACGACATTATAAACCGATCTTAATATCGGTTTTAATTATTTAACAATGGCATTCGGTATCTACTCGAGGATCGAGCAATCGAGATTGAGGCACCTGTGAGAAAAATTCAATTTAGCGCTGAATTATACGCAAGGTTGTTGTAAGCCTCGTTAACGAGATTTAATATTTCAAGATACAGCCATAAAAGTAAATTAGCAAGTGTAAAAATAAAACGAGAAGAACACGATCTCTCGGAAACTCCATCGTGCGTCGAGTAATCGACACGCGAACAACTTTTTCGTATTCCTCGAGAATCTATCGGACAAATGCCGAACGAAAATGTCTTTGGCGAGCGTTAAAATTTCCAGGAATATTCGCATATTCGCACCTCTCGTTAGAAATTGACGATAAGCAGTACTCGCGACGATCGAATCGCATTCTCCGGTTTTCAACCGCGACTCGAGGATCGATAGATGCCTGTGAGGTGTCGATACGACCGGCGAGAGATCGCTAAAAAGGACGGATTTGCACGTGGCGATTTTCCCGCGAAGGAATTCGACGGAACGACTGGATGGAATTCGACGCTCGTCGACGAACGTCGGCCAGCCCATTAAGCTCGAAATTGCACGGGATGCTTGTAGCAATTATCGTAAACCCCCGTTATGGAGGCCGGTACGGGAGATCGATCTGTGTCTGGACGTGGAATCGCGCACGCGAAATCCGACTCACTCGTACACGGCCGGGATTTTTCTCGGTCGACTCGATTATAATTCATCGTCTCCACCGTCGGCGCGTCTTAATTATCCGGCTTGAACGTGCTCGAAGGATGGATCGAGAGCCGGCTCTCTGGGAGAAAAAGCACGCGGCCAGGGAGAGAGAGAGCCGAGAGGCTGGAGAGGAGATCGGTCACGCAGAGTCCTCGCTAGACGCACCTCTAACTTGCGCTTTCCGAGTTACTCCCGTTTATTCACCCTGCAAACCTCCGGCATGCCTTTATGACTATCCGACTTTAACCCTCTTCCGCTTTAACGGTGTGAAATTTCTGTCGAAAAGTTCAACCAGTCGCAGAAATTTTTCTAAACACGCTTTACACGAATACTGGAACGAACCATCGCCTTGCTCCAGTTTATTCGATTAACTAACCTGCTGTAATTTTCAATTTCTTGGACCCCGGTTCGAATTTTCCGCTAACCGATTGATTCTCCGAGCTGGAAATTTGTACAGGTGCAAATGGCAGGCAGTAAAATAAATCACCGTGCTGTGCCTCGTTGTGTACCGTTTTTGCTCTCGACACTGTAAGAGTTTTGGAGACAGACATAGCTTCTGGATCTATGGCGGATCTCGAGTACCTTCTAATTGGTTCCCTCTCGAAATGGTCCGCGAGTCGAGTGGAACGGGACTGCCGGAACGGTTTCTCGTGTCCGTGGTGGAAAAAAAGTGGCCGATGGTCCGAGAATCGTTACATTACCCAGGGAATACGTAACGCGAGCGAGCGGCCACGCGTGGGAGCGTGTGCTCGCGCGAGCATTGACACTCGCGTGGAAGAAACAGAGGAACGGAAGATCGGAAAGAAACGCGATCGCGATTAATCAACGCCGGCGAAGCTCGTTCGATCGAACTCGATAACCCTGTCAAGGGAAAATTAGCTCGAGCAAATCGCGCCTCGGACGGGTTTTTACGGGAAAGTCGACGTCTCAACTAGGCTCCTCTTCCGAATCGGCGTGGAATTAATCATCGTCCGCGCCTAATACGCCCGATTCGAATCGTCCGTGTCGAATACCCACTATACAGCCAGTTCGAAACGAATGGAACCGAGTCGTCAGCCCGCGGGCATAAATTAATAACGGTAATAACGCGGCTTTATCTCCCGGTAATCAGCCAAAAAGAAAGGCAGGAGAAAAAAAAGGGGAAATAGGGAAGAGCGGGGGGAAAAAAGCGAGATAATGGTCGGTAAATCACGAGCGTGTAACTCGGAGGGAGCCGAGAGGAAAGGATAAACCCCGCGGAAGCGAGGCGCAGAGACGATCAGAGGCGTCCCACGCGAGAGGGTTGAGAAAAAGACGCGCGTATTGCCCGCGGCGTCCGACGACGACCCGTTTAGCGCATTAGCGCGGCAGCTTCCGCTTTTACCCTGGGAACAGATCTCTCTCTCTGCCGATCTACGCGTTCTCGTCCGAGCTCCGGCCACGTTCTTCCTCCTCTTCTTATCACCGCGGCCAATTATCAGCGGGCGCGCGTCGCGCGAGGACGAAGCCTCGCGGAGGGCTGTGCGCGCGGATGGAGCGGAAAGAGGGAGCGTGGGTGGGTCGCGCGAGCGGAGTGGCGTGACGGAAATGATAAACGCGTGGAACAGGTGGAAACGCAAGGACGACTCGCGGAAGTACCGTTGAGGAAAGCGTCGCGTCGATGCCCGTCCCGGATAAGCGGAATGCAAATAGGCTGGCCGGTGGAATATGGAGAAAAAAGGCGGCGGCGAGGGATAAATTATTCAGACGATCGATCCGGGGAGACAGGCGTGATCTGTGACTGAAAGTCGAGCGAGGGTAGAGGAGGATCCGTCTGACCCACGCGAGCGCCATAGGAGAGGAAGAGGAAGAAGAAGAAGAAGAAGAAGAAGAAGCGGCGTACACGGTCGGAGCGCGGAGTGGTCGCGTCGGCCGGAGCGGAGGCGAGTGTGAAAAGGGATAGAGAGCGACGAGAAGAGGGAATACCGGGAAGGAGGTGAAAACAGGGAGAAAGAGAGACGGGTAACCGCTGCCGAGGCAGAGCTGGGCGGGTTAAAGCGAAGCGTTTAGCTGGCGGTCACGCGAACCTCCTATAAAAATCAGCCCCGAGGCTCGACTCGCCGGATGCTCGCCAGATAGACAGATAATACCGTCTCGTGGCGGTGTTACACGCCGCGATCCTGTGTGCTCCGTGGCCCTGCGTTTCTACCCTGGCTGTAGCACAGGTGCGTGCCTGCGAGTCCTTCTGCCCTCCGCGTCCGACGTCCTCCGCGCGGTGGCCAACAAGGGGTTTTACGAGTTCGGGGAACCGCTCCGATCCGCGAGGGCTGTTCCCGAGCAATTCCCGATAAACCGCGACAATTCTTCCACCGAGCAGAGACGCAAGTTCTTCCTGTTCTTCCTGTTCTCCGCGCAATAGACGTGCGCGGTTGACAGTCCCAGGCGTCGAAGACGGAATCGATTTTGGCGAAACGTCGTCAGTCCTCGAGGATCGAAAAGAAAGCGGTCGGTGCGCTAGTCGAGTTAGAGACAAAGGCTACTGTCGCGTCTGGCGCGGTTAGACGAGTCTTTACGCGTCTACCTCTTCCTTCCACCTGGGCCGTCGTTTATCGACTTTGAGAAGCGCGGTAATTTCACGGGTGTCGGCTGGAACGAGTGACAAAACAGCGAATTACTAACGGTCGGCCTAAGACCGTTTCCACGGTAGCACTTGGAACAAAGGACGTCTACGTTCCCGTCGCAGACGTTTCGACGCTCGTCTAATAGTCCGCTTTACATCCCCGAATATATCTCGAGAGCATTTTACCCCGCTCCAGAAACCCCGATAATGACAGCGCGACTCTCTAACCGCTAGACTCCGGACCATTTAAATCCTCGGACGATTCTCGACGTCAGAGGCGCTCCGATTTCCCTTTGTTTTCGCCAAGTGCAGTTCCGAGAGACCTGGCAAAGTGACCAGCTGGGACGATCTCTCCACCCGATATCGATTCCTCTCGGCCGAACCAGCCGAGCTTCGCTCATTTTCATATCCATCCAGCCCGACCACCGTGGACCGTGATTAAGCGCACACCTTAACGCTCGACACCCATCGGTAAACCATTTTTCCTTTTTAATTTATCGCCGCGCCGGCCGATTCGCCGGCGTGTACCACGACAGCCACTGTCACGCGTGCTTACGCAACGTGTAATCGCCGTTGATGGGCCGAAGGATCTATAGTCGCTCGATTAGAGACCCGGCGCGCCGCGTCCTCGCGGAGCGGCTCTCAGCGGCGCTCTCGGCGACGCGGCCGATTGTTTCGAGCGTCGGGACGCGCGGTTTCCACGAAGCGCACAGCAAGCGGCGCATCAGAAAATTGCGCTGCGAAATTTACACCCGAATTGGAAGCGTTGATCGGCATCGCTTTCTCAGCCTCCTCCTCGATTCGCTCCGTGATTAATTGTCATCCTTCGTACCCGATGATCGTCGCCGGGTCCTCGCGCCGGTCCGACGATGATTATCACCGGGAGACATAAATTGTCGCGTTTGGACGTCGACGAAAGACGGCAGCCGGCCGGCAATGAAGAAAACAGGTTGTTATCGAGACCTCCGAGCGGCACCAAGTTCGGGATACCAGGGGTATTAGTTAATAGAGCGAGGCTAACGTCTGCATCGCGGCGGACGCCTCTAGTCCCGCGAGTGTCTTGACTCACACCTGTTCTTCTTGTTTCGAGCGTTCGATTCCCGCCAGGTAGAGGGATCAGGTTGAAGAAACTGGACGATCCCCGGGCCGGAGAGCCGGGCCTGCTCGTCGATCGTGTTTCATCCACCCTTGACCGGGCCAACAAAAGCTCATCGATAACGGCCTGCCGTTTTTAGTAGCGGCGACAAGTTCCCATGGCTCTTCCCACGGGGAACACGATACACCCACGCAACGATTACTCCTTAAATCGCCTGAGAAAATGCCGATCGACCCGGTAAAAATTTAATCCCCGGCGTCGTCCAGCACTCGCCGTAGCGTCCAGACCGGTCAGGAAATTGCGTCGGGTTCCCCTGTGTACACACGGGGAATTCCTGCCGGGTAATTTGGTAAATACAAAGAGGCTGCCTCGAGAAGCTGCTCCAAACTTTCCTCCGAGTTTTTCAACCCACTCCCCGAACGTTTCTCCCCCATCCTCGTCCAAACGTTTCGAGCTTTCGCTTCGTAAATACGCGTCGCCTGTCCCGAGTTTTAGTTAAACATCTAATTTTTCCTCTTCTATATTTGATCTCTCGGAAAAGAATGGACATCGATCGGTTAGAAGCCGAAGTAATTTAATTACTTCACCGATGTGGTACGAACTTGGATGATTGTCGAAATTTCTCGGGGCGAGAGTGTAATTAGCACGAGTTTTCAGGGCGAGTTTCAGGGCGGAAAGACGCGTCGAACGATCGGTATGCTCGATCAACGTCGCAGACAGGCTTCCTGTGTTCTGCGAGCGTTCTTCAACGCGAAGACTTTCACTGGAAAACAAGAGACCGGGCAACAAAGCGGCGAGGATATTAAAAGAAACGATCGGATTAATTTATTCCGTCTGTCCGGCGAGCCGGCAGGAGCAGAGAGGCGATTAAAACGGAGAGAGGCATCGTCCTTGCTCGATGATCGGTAGTCGAGGGGCAAAAGAATCGGAGGACTTCCCACGCGAGCTAACAGTTTTTAATTATTTCGGTAATTTGTGGCCGATCGGCCGGCTCTGGCCTGGCCCGGCGGGATCGTGTGGGTAGCGAATAATATTAAGTATAGGCCTCTCCGCGAAAAGAGAGAGATATATGGTCGTTGAAACGCACACGAGCACGCTCGCGTATGCGATACGAGCGACGAGGATTCGAGCGTGTTCCACGGAGCAACGATTCGTCCGTGCTACGGTGTAAAATTAAATGGTGCTCGCCGAGTCTATTTCGGCGGGGCAGGTAGCGGCCACCGGTAATTACTACCTACGACTTAGGAGCTCAAAGATAAAATGAAAGGGCCCGGACGATTTTCGAAACCGAATTCGCGTCAGTTGTTGTTGTTGTTGCGGTTCTCCGCTCGGAGAGCACCCATCGCGCACCCAGCGCGCACCCTCCACAGTCGGCGCGCGTTTTGTTCCTTTTCCGGTTCGACGTGGGTCGCGTGAGCGACTGGTCCTGGCTCCGTCTCTCTCTTTCTCTCCCTCTACCTTTGCATCGTTCCGAGGGAAACGAGGATCTCGATGGTCATCGAAGATGGGACGATTGATCCCGTGTGTACGCATGTTCGAGGGAGAAGTTCGTTAGGTGATCGGCCGGTTGATTAGATTCGAATTCGAGGAACGGCACGGATACGTTTCTTTCTCGCGGGTAACTCTTATTTTCGAGAAAAATTTGGAAAAACGCGCGTGTACACGTAATATACTCGAGCACCATACCGGGAACCGGCAGGTCCGAGAGTTAATCGTTCGATTCGCTACGGTCCGCGTTCAGACTCGATTTCCTAGTTGCTCGGTTTCCTGGATCGGATTGAGGCAGATCCGTACGCTACCCCGTCACTCGCCGATTCGCGCATTTCCCAGTATATATATATCTGGCTTTGAAGTGGAGCGAATGCAACTGGAGTTAATTAGCATCCACCGAGCACGATAATGGTACTTTCATTGATCCATCCCTGTAACAAGCGGCCGGGTAGCTGGTTTTCAATTAAGATATTAAGCACACTCTCGCCGCGCTTTTACATAATTGCGTCCAGTTCTAATTAAGCATTTACATAATTACACGTATTCCGTTCAAACGCTACCCCGCCCCCGACTTATGCGCGCTAATGAGATCGCTGATAACAATTAACCCGCGTAACCGAACGTCCTCGTGCACCATTTACCCTCGATTATCTTCGATGATCGCCGCGTTTTCGAGAGTCATCCTGTTATTAAGCCGCTTGATCGAAGAGCACTCCGCCGGGGAGCGAGAGGAATACGGTTTTATCGATAATCCATTCCCATGAGACGCTTACAACCTGTTCCTTTCTCCTCACCCTCTTCCACCCCGTGTGGCTCGATTATTTCTAGGAAGCACCGAGGTATTTAACATTGTCTCGAAAGACCACGGATTATCCTTGGGCTCCCTGCTCTCGTCGCCGCATCCTACACTACCGTTACTATTATCCTTCGCGGACGAGAATGGAAACGTGGTCGCGTGAAAGTACGCATCGAGGCAGCCACGGTTTGCCTAGAAAATTCGATACAGTTATAAAGCTAATTGCCTCGTTAACGGGTAACTTAACCGTTCGAGCTTCGATTTGCTTGTATTAAAATCGAGACGAGCCCAAAGTGAGACTGAGAACGCGTTCTCGAAGAAAATTTGGATCGAAATTCCCCGCGAACCGGGACGTTTATAGCTAAACGCGGGGAAGCAAGTACTAAGTGAGGTTCCTCGGAGAAAAACGAGAGTGAAGATAGGGACTAACGAGAACGGGGCTAACAGAGCTTACGAAGGACACCGAATTCCGCGGATATCCTTCGGGATGGAGATTCCATGAGAACCGGCGTGATGGATACGGTAGGCTCGTTTCTCAGTATGCGTTCCGCGGCCGTTTTTTCGGTCGAATGAGTTATTCGTATTAACTGCCGCGATGTTCGACGCGCAGAAGACTAAGAGCCTCGGCGAGGTATGGCTGGCTGCACCTTGGCTATGCGGAAAGGAAAGGAAAGGCTGTTCTCCTGCGAATCGGCGCACGGACGGCAACAGAGAAACGACTCATCCTCGTCGTGCACGTCGAGGCCCGGCCGACTCGTAACAAGTCACGAGCAGAGGTGTATACGCGTCGACGGCCACGGTAATGCCCCCAGAAGGGCCCTAAAACGCGCGTAAAACCCTCTCCTCTCGTGTACCAGGTGTCCAGAAATCAATCTCGCGACAGACCGCCGCTCCTTTGTTTCTCCGTGCCAGCGACCGATCGCTTTTTTACGGGGATCCTTGGTGGTCCGCCAACATGGCCGCCTTTTCGGCCTGCACGACGGCCTTTGTCCCGACCATCTTTCCCACTTTCTTCACGCACTCTCTTCCAGATGCAGAAACGATATCCCGGTCGCGGATAAAACTCTCCAAGATCCTTCGGAATAATCGGGTAATCCGGTTTCATGTGTCCGATGCGATGATAGATTAAGACACGTCGTCTTGGGAAAATGACGACTATCGAGGCTATGCTTATGTCAAGGAAGAAGTTCGACAACTCTCACGACGAATAGCCTTTTAAAAGCGAACATTTTGGAAAAGAGGAAAAGAAAGGAATTGAATTCGAAGACGAACTAAAATGCCACATAAATTATCCAATGTATTTCAGTATTAAGGACGATATAGTATATAAACGATACGATATAACATCATTCGAGCGGAAACTAAATTTCGCAAACGGATTAGCAACGTGCCAATGATTCCGTTGGCAAAAATTTCTCGATTTCTCCCTGCGCCAAGTCACGCTTCTCGCTTTCCTGTCTCTTACCCCAGCTTCCTAGACCCGTGAAACGAGGGGTGTCCCGTGTATATGGCCCAAGATCGTTGAGAAGTCAGCGGTAATAAGGTATCCCGGGACGTTAGAAGAAAGGGTAACTCGCGGATGGAAGTTCGAAAAAGCGCGGTAATTTCAGTCGTCCCGAAGACAGACGATGCCCGTACAAAGTGGAAGGTTTTAAGTAGCGGCTGGAGGTAGTTGACACTTTAATGACTGATGCAGCGTCCACTCTCTTCGTCGTTTTCTTACGCATTTAACCGGTTGCCGCGTTAATGCCTGTTTATATTACGGTACCATCAGCGCGATCGCGCGCGTATTCGCACGAATCGGCCGCGAAAAATCGCGGGCCAGGCTAGGAGAGTCTGCAGCGAGTGCCTCGCCGACTTCCTTCGACTTCCGACAATCGATCTGACAGTTACTAAACGTCTCTCTGGGCGGATTAATCTCGCGAATAAACGACGAGGAGCTGCCAAGCACGATCGATGGAGCAGTCTAGACGAGGGTTCCTCGACAGGAATCTCAATTTTGGACCACGCGAAAAGATGCTAGACTTCGTAGAGAGCCAAGAATATAAAAACATAATTCCAATACCCGTGTTCACTTTCCACAAATTTCTTTCCTTTACCTACGTATTCGAGAACGAAGCGTAGAGAAAAATAGTTCGAAATTTCGGGGAAGATAGGAAGAAAATCGAGTAACACGGTGGTATTTTCATGGAATCGCGGAAACGTTTAATTGCCAGACGCGAGACGGTGATGGAGCTGGATTGCATAGGTGGTAGAAGCGAGGAGCGAAGAATGAGATTACAGAACACGTTGGAAACGATGTTAACGAAAGAACAATCGAGTCCGCGAAGGAGGTTCCCGTCGAAAAATCTGCTTTCGCACAATTGACCTAATAACCGTGAAAGCGAGCAGCTCGGGCAAAGTGATTGTTCCGTGGCCGAGAGGCGCGGTGCACGATGGGAAGTGGACGCTAATACGAGGTGTCCACCTTTATTACACCTCTCGACAGCTCTGGGGGACTTCAATTATCCCTGGGTGGCGACCGGGACCCCGACCATGTGGGAAAACAACGGGTCGTGCCTCCTCTGCACGCTCCACCGTCCTCCAGAGACACGAATATCTCTTTCACACCGGCCTATCCCCCTTGGTCTCGTGGAATTCCATCCAAGGGAGAATACCTAAATTAATAATACGCTAAACCTGTCAAAATTCAAACCACCGTTCCGCATGTCCACGATCTACCTTCAGGATTTCCCACTCGACCTCGAGTAAGTCGAAAAAGATTCTCGTCGCTCGAGTCCTAGTTCGATATCTTCCAACGATTATCGGCGCGAATGACGAGCCAACGAATCGACCGGGTGTTTAGGTCAGATTCTACGAGATAGACGATTCTCTCGGGTCACTCGAGCTTAGTTTGATATTTTCCAACGATTATCGGCGCGAATGAGAGCGAGCGAATCGAGCGGATGTTTAAGGTCAGATTATACGAGATAGACGAACGAGTTCTCGGAATGTAGATGAGACTCTGAGGGGACTGAGTTACGAAGCGAAGTCAGTCATAGAGAAGAAAAGGAAGACGGTCGTAGAGGATCTCGAAAGGCAGTAGAACAATCGTGTGAAAGTCCCGTGCAATTGTGAATCGTAGTAATATTTCAATTTCACTTTAGCTCTGAATAAATGTATCTCGGATCTAACATCTTTCTCTGCCAATCCGTGTCGCTGCGTATTATTTACACGCTAAGTGGTATATATGCTTGTAGGTTAGTCAAATTGATAGAACCATGTCCGTTTTTCTTAACCCGTAATCGACGTTACACACGTTCGTCGAACTACGCTATCGAATACTCGAGATCGATGTTTCGCGATCCACGTTCGGGCTGGGATCTCGAAACAAAGCCGGGATCTCGGCTTTGACCGAAGAAATTCGCGGAGGAGCGGAAGAAGCGAACCCTGGGAGGAGAATTCCTACGATTCCTACGGAACGTCGAATCGTCCCAATTAATCGGACATAAGAGAAGCAGATCACGCGTCGGCTCGCATAGTTCACCGGTTCGAGCGGCGTGAGAAAGAGGTCCGGCACGGCGATCGGCTGCTAAAAATTCCAGCCTCGTTTTCCCCGGCGATACCCATCCGTACGTATGATCGAACAGCACGGCCGATGCCAGTTTTGAAGAAGGCCATGTTCTTCCGTGTCGGCGGTCTGAAAAGCCATCTCCGCAGCACCGGGCAATTTCACGTCGGCACGTGAGCGGACTGTGCAAACTTTGGCCACGGCGAACGCTCTCCCCCGTAACCCTGGCCACGCAGTCGTTCACGGTTTTCAGCTGCTTTCGGAGGCAACGGGTTACCGGCCAGTGCCTCCAGAATAAGTATGCACGGCTAATAAAACGACAGAGGAGAGAGAAACGGTCGTTACACCGTGCGCTGGTCAAACACGGGCCCGCGGAGAGGGCGGAAACACAGACCTGGACCTCTTCGTCGGTGAGTCGTAAACGCCGCGACGGCCACGACGACCACGAAGAGGTCCGCCGCGGCGCGCAGGGACCAAACCGGCCGAGCAAACGCACGCTGCTCGTTTTACGGCCACGACACTCTCCGCGTTTGCACGCTCGATTGATATATTCCCCTCGAGGAGAAAGACTTCGCCGGCGTTAACGGATATTGCCGGCAGGCCGCGTATTATCGACGTTTAGCGGGGCCGGATCTTTCGGGGGCCCGGTGCTGTCTGGCGGCCAGGACTCCTCGTCGACGACCATCAGGGATGAAATCGGGGTACCGAGTTTCTGTTTAACAACACGACGAATCTTCCTTCGCTTCGAGAAAATCGTGGATTATACCAACTTCTTAGGGACCTTTCTTAGGGACCAGGAGAAAATGGGAAATAGAATAATTGGTATGAGAAATTAATCGATTTGGAAAATGCGTGTTTCGTAATACGTTGATCTATACGCGATATGTATGGAACGATGGAGATATGTGCGAGAAATAAATGTTCCTTTCGCTGAAGAAAAAACAGGATTAATTTTTACATTTTTTTGCGCGCCGTTATCTACGAAAAAGAAAAAGAAATAAATGGCCGATCATTCCCGTTAACTTCATTTTTCAAACTTGTTAAAATTTTTAGCATCGAAACGCTTAATTGGATCTCAACTTTTTGCGGTCGCAATAAATTTCCACCTTTTTTTGTCTCGTCGGGTTAATCGATTTTGCAAATAACTGGTCCGTAACGTATCGACCTAGGCGATGATGGAACAAAGGAAATATGCGCGAGAAATCAATTTTTGATTCCTACACAGTTCTCGCTTACGGTATCCTTTCACTAAGGAAACAAAAGGAAAAAGAAACGGGATTAATTTTCACATTTTTTACGCGTCGCTGTCCGTGAAAAGAGTAAGTGGCCAATTATCGGAAGATTACGTTCGACTTTTGTTTCCATCGTAAAAAGGAAACGAGGTGTTCGCGTGTATTATTCCACATGTCTCACCCTGTATGTTTGCATTTTAATTCCTCGGATATTTTTCGGTAAACAAACGGAACGCAGCGGAACGGATGATTAATTTTTGCAGGCAACAGCTGCACAGCCGAAGGCCTAAGCAAATCGTTATTTTATTACGTTTGTCGGAATGACGAGGTATAATAATTACCGCGAGTATCTAGATCACTCGCTACTCATTTGCCATCGAAAGATTTTAAAGACCACACGCTGATTTCACGACGCCTTATCCCTCTTTCTGCTAGTAATCAGCTCTACAAATATCCACTCTCGCATTACGCTCCTGTAAATCATCAAACACAGTCCTCCTCGTCGTTAAACGCCACAACTACCGGCTCGGAACACGTATCTAAACGTAATGCACATAAATGATAATAATTAAACCGACGCGATGAGAAAAATCAGGTATATATAATTACGTTCCCATCCCGATAAGGGGCAATTAATTTTGTCAAAGTCAACTACATACCCGCACCGATTACGGTAAAACCGCAAACTAACGGTTCGCGAATTTTTATGTCGTAAAAACTACTTTATCTATCCATCTGCATGAGAATTAAAAGTAACTTGTGCACGAGGTACCAAGAGGAAAAAGCAGTTACGATTTATCTATACACGAGATCTTATCTCTCCGCATTATTTTATAATATCAAGAGAACAGAGATTCGCTTCGATATTAAATATAAAGAATTAGCCATCTATGATTCTGGTGTGAAAATTCAAACAAAATTCGAATACATATTACGCTCCAACTACTCGTACGTATCTCTAGAAACGAATGATATCCAAAAATCCTCGAATCGTTTCACGGTTTCCCATGAAGACAAAGAGACTCGAGTACCAAACCGAGGGAACATCACCGCGGAATATACTCGATTAAACGACGAGACCACCCGACAGGCCTGCTGGCCGTGGTTGGAAGCGATCGCAGAAATTGCATCCGAAGATTCGTCATTGAACGAACCGGCTATTCGCGGTAACGATAATGCGAGGACGCGTTCCGTTTTAACGAAGATTCCCGCACGGAGGTAGCGAGCCGCATTGTCCCTGGGTCTGCCTGATGGCTCGGCCGTTTCCCGCGTGCAGCCGGACATTATCCGTGATTTACTCTTCAATTTCCGCGGGATTCCGCGCCGGTCTGGACGCGGGTCGCGCGCGAGCAAACCGCAGAAGCTTGGTTGCAGCTGGAGCGAAAATGTCACTCGAGGACGTTATATAACGTAGTAGGAAGCGCGTGGTGGAAAGCAAAGGCCAGCAGACGATCCTCTGCGCTTTCTACCTTCGATCTTACTCTCTTACGGTAATTACACAGGCCCGCGGGCCTCGTTCGTGTATGCTCGATGCACTCGCCGAGCGTGTGCGTGTGTGCTGCCTGCACGAGCTGTGCTTCGTGCGTGTGTGTGCGCGCGATATGGGTGTACGTCGAATGCACGTGCTGGATGGAAGAGCGCATTCGAAACCGATCGGTGTAGGTGAGGCGTACGTGGAGAGCGTTTCGTAACGGCAACGAAAGGAAGACTCCGCGCCGTCGAAACGGGACGATTTCGTGCCGCTTTTATCGTTAATCGTACCTACGCGGGCAAAAGCGAGAGGCGATGTAAATTTCGCGGCAGTTGCGGCATCGCCGATTGCGCGACTGCCCCGCACAGTTTTGACCGTGAATGGGAAAGTAGATAGGCCTCGGCGCCTGTTTCGCTTCGGTCTCGATGCACACGCTCGCTTCTAGATCGCGGAATCGTTTCGCGGGATTGAATCTTCTAGGAGGCCAGGCCTCGGTCTTCGTTTCCCGAGCGTTTTCGAGCTGCTAGGCGCGATTTAGATCGCGAAATCGGCTCGAAGTGTCGAATCTTCTGCGTCTCCGACTTCGGAGTTCGACGGATTTGGATTTCGAGACTGGAACCGAGTTTTAAATCTGGAAACCATTTCGCGGAATTGAATCTTCTAGGAGGCCAGGCCTCGGTCTTCGTTTCTCTCGGATTTCGAGCCGCGAGGCGCGATTTAGATCGCGAAATCGGCTCAAAGTGTCGAATCTTCCGCGTCTCCAGCTTCGGGGTTCAACGGGTTTGGATTTCGATTCAAGAATCGAATTTTAAATCTGGAAACCATTTTGCAGAATCGAATCTTCTAGGAAGCCAGGCCTCGGTCTTCGTTTCCCTCAGATTTCGAGCCGCGAGGCGCGATTTAGATCGCGAAATCGACTTGAAGTGTCGAATCTTCCGCGTCTCCAGCTTCGAGGTTCAATGAGCTTAGATTTCGAGACAGGAACCGCATTTTAGATCTGGAAACCATTTTGCAGAACCGAATCTTCTAGGAGGCCAGGCCTCGGTCTTCGTTTCCCGAGCGTTTTCGAGCCGCAAGGCACGGTACAGATCGCGAAATCGGCTCGATGTGTCGAATCTTCTGCGTTCCCGGCTTCGGGGTTCAACGGGCTTGGATTTCGAGACAGGAACCGAGTTTTAGATCTGGAAACTATTTCGCGTAATCGAATGTTTCACCGAGTAAGCTTTAGATGTTGTTTGAGCTGTGTTTCGGATTTTGCATCGCGAAATCGTACTCTGAAATTGGATCTGCGATACTAGTACCTCTGCCGGAAGTTTCCCTTTGATTTTTATACTCAAAGTGGATTTTAAATCGCGAAATTATTTTGGAATATCGAATCTTAGATGATAGAGGCTTTCGCATTGGTTTCACTTGGATTTCGGTGCTTAGACTGAATTTTAAACGCGAATGTTTAATGGCAGAGGCTTCGGCGATTGTTCAATCTGAATTACGATGGAATATTTATACGAGGCTATTTTAAAACATCGAATCTTCGATGGTAGAGGCTTTAATTTTCCTTTAACTTCGATTACGATTCATAAACTGAATCCTAAATCGTGGGACTATTTTATAAAATCGGATCTTTCACAGCGAAAACTCGAGCTTCTGTTCGACTCGGATTCCAATGCCCAAAGTAGACTGTAGATCGCGAAGTCGCGTTTTAAAATCGAATCTTCGCCGGTGGGAATGATCGATAGTCGAAAGGGAAGGTATAGGTAGCATCGAGAAATTGCCAGAGCAGAGATACAGTTTCGAAACCGTTCGACTTTTTCCACCGAATCGCCGCGAAGTTGCCAGCGTTCGTAATAGACACTCGAGGGGCCTTTCGCCTCCTGGGGCCGCTGAGACTTCCGTTTTCGCGAGACCCGCGCTGGAAAATCCCGCTGTTTTATTATGCCCATTAGAAAGAGGCCCGAACGGAATCGTGCTGCGTTTAATGCGGACCGTTTTCTCCGCGTAACGAGCCCGATAAATTCGCCTCGATATCGAACGGAAAAACAGCGACAGCGACGGGCTAAGGTAAACGCACCAGCTGAGTCTAATACGCCGTTCCAGCGCCCAAATGTCAAACGTGAAAGCGATAGGTGCAGGGAGATCAAAACGTAAAGAACTCGCGATCACTCGATATTTTATCGGAAGAAATTAATATCTACTCCGGTAACTATAATATAATAACCTCGAGTTCCACTCGCGATCGGAGTGGAATTCCAATGGAATAGAATGAGAGTGAGTTTGGAAGGAGGTGCTACAAGTACGCTTTTGTTCACAGGCGACGTACGCGAGCGGATTCTTCGAGGTGCAGATCCTCTCGCTGACGAACAACAGGGGCACCCTGGTGGACGGTAGGTGTTGCGGCGGGGGAGGCGATGGCGGAGGAAAGGGTGGATTACCACCGTGCACGACACCGTGCTCGACGGCCTTCTGGCTCTGCCTGAAGGAATATCAGTCGAACGTCACCGCCATCGGCTCATGCAGCTTCGGCAACGTATCTAGTCACGCCCTCGGCCAGAACACCTTCACCCTCAGCGAACCGGTCACCCTGCAACTGCACTTCACATTCCGATGGACGGTGAGCGGATTTATTCTATCAGATACGCTTTCTTCAAAAATCCTCTATGCTCCAACGCTCGACGCTTTTCGATTTCATATTTCAAGCGATCTTCTCTGCTACCATGGTTTGTTATAAACCATTAAAATTCGAAATCGTCGAGAATTTCTAAGAAAACACCGTTAAATATGGAAAACAAGGATTTCTTTAAAGAATAATTCCCGAATGAATCACGCATAGTTCCTCGAACATCGGCGCGATTCCTGCCGAGGAAATATTTATCCTCCATTACGTTTTGAACAAACACGCTCGTTCCAGCCTCGAATTATCATAAACGGCATAACGATATTTTCTCAAGCAGAAGAATAGCCGCGTTCTCTCTAAAACGTGAAACGCTCAAACAAAATTAACCGGTCGAAGCCAAAAACACCGCGTCTCGAGCATCGACTAATTAAACCCACGCAATTATCCACTACCCGCCAACAGAACCTCATTTCTCCGCTTACCGTTCCCGACTCCAAATAATCCGCTCCCATACTTTCCCTTCAGGCTTCAGACGCGAAAATCCTTCTCTGGGTTCGTTAACACTGAGTTTGCCGCGGCCGGTCGAATAATTGCGAGAGAGATAAACGCGGAAGCTTCGATTTAGAATTAACAAATAGTCGTTTACCCTGTAACGAGTCTGTCAGATCGACTGGAAAGCGACTGTCCTAAACTCAGCTGCCAGTTTCGAGCTTTTTCGCTCGTAAACGATCACCGGAGATTATAACGATTCGCGAACGCGACAAAAGTCAAGCTTCACCGTGTTTCTTTACCATATAACACGTAGCAAAGCTTCGAAATCTATCAGCAGGTAGAGAAACCGACGATTCCACGGAACCCCGGGCCATGATGCCCGACACGCCGATCTCCGGCGCGTTTTCCGTGCTTAACGCGTACCCTCGAAAAAATAGCGGGTCGGCGTGCACGTGTATTTGCTTTCCGTGTATATTTTTTTATTGCGCGCCCATGGCCCATAATTGAATTAGCTCGGGCAGCGCTAAATGCCCGAGGAAGCCTGTACACGCGCGCACCGGACCAAGCTTAGCCGCTGCGAGGAGAAAACGAAGGGAAAAGAAGGGAGGTTAGAGAAAAAAGGAACAGAGGGGTGTAGGGGGGGAGGAAAGATCGTTCACGGAAAGGAAGCAATTTAGGGGTCTCTGTTTATGCCCCCTCTGGACCCTCGAGAGGGCACGGAACGGGGAAAGAGCGAACACGCCGGACCCACCCTTTGTCGCCGTGGAAGAAAACGGACCCCGCATGGGTCCTCTTAGAGCCTCACGAGCGAGTTATGAAATATACAAACACGCTAGTGCTCTTCAAATAATCCGCAGTCGTGTGCGTGCGTCGGGACGCGTAGCTCGCGAGTTTAATGCACGCAGACACGTAAGCGGGTACGGCCGCGAAAGGAGAGCTCGGTGGCTCGATTTGGTCCGTTAGGTCCCAGTGGAGGGCCCTTGACGTATACCCTGGCCGATGTGTATGTATGTATACCTCTTGCGCGCGGAAACACGTCGTCATGCCCGCTCTCGAGGATCCTCCGAGGATCTCTTCGGTCCCGCTCGAAATCGGCCGTTCGTCTCGACGTAATTACGCTCGACAGCCCGGCCTCACCGGGCCCGGTGACACGTCACGTGGGTGGGATGTTGGCAATCGTTTACTGGCAGCTTGCGCTGCTGCCACTGTTGCTGCTCGTTCTCCGCGACTTACGGCTTTTTAATTACAGCAAGATATATCGTCTCGAGTCGAGTGGCTCTCGAGAGCTCTGGTAATAATTGGAAAGCGACTTCTGGAGTAGAGGTTCTAGCCTGCGTTGCTATGAAAGGAGCGAGCACGAGGTGAGCCACAAGTTCGTGAACCGAGCGCCACGTTTTTCCAATTTCTAGCTGCCTTTCCCGGCATCTGTGCGACGCGGCCACGCACACCGATCGACCGCTGAGTGACGCAGACCACCCCTCTAACGCGAGAACTGACCAACGGCTGCAAACGATTCCTTTCCTACACCTGTTTACGATCGCTCGTTATAGGCGGATAATTCCGGTGTCGAACATATTCCGAATTGGACCGAGAAAGAAGCGAAATCAGCGAAACGCTGTCGGAAATCTGAAAGACCGCGCGAACCTGATCGGTCGTTTAGGCAGAGATCATTGGCGTTCGTTCGGGCGTAGTTCGTAAAATTCCTGGCTTCCTTGGATCTTTATACGGTTCTACGTGGACTGGTCAGGTCGTTGCAGAGAAGACGAAACAGCTGGAAAAGATTGCCTAGTTAGAGGTCAGCCGAAAGGGAAGAAAAGGAGAGGTAGAGGAACACGGGCAGGCGTTGCCAAGCGACTGGAACCGAACTGGAATTCTACGTAACGACTGGCCGATAGAGGAGCAACAGACCGGAAATCCTTTGGATTCGATAGCTCTCGCGCGCCCCGCATCGACAAAGGAATCGGGCTAGAAATTTGCGATCGACGTCGCGATACAATGCCGCCGTGGAAGTCTTTTTCCAACGGAACGACCGAGGCCCCTGTATTGTTGCGAAATTACCGGCTCTCCGGGCCCCGCAGAGATTCACTCGGCTGCCTTCCGACGATTTCGAGAATGAGACCAACAGGCCGCCGTTTAATAGAGCCAGGGGCGGCGCCTCTAAATCAGATTTCGCGCCATCTCCGCTTGAAAGAGGAACGCGGATGGGCTCTCTCTTTTCCGCTTTCGATCGCAACTCCTCAACGAGAATCGTCGTAACGAAAAAATTAATAGATCAGTCGTTGCCGATATCGAGGGTTCTAAAGACACCTGTAGATTTCCCTAAATTCTTCGCTGTTCTATAGAACGAAAATTCACCTTTCCTTGGTCTCTATCCAAAGAAAAAAGTGCCGGAAACAAAAACGGGTTCGCGAGAATCGCAAAGGTACTCCCGACGTTTCTCAGACTCGCAGTCGAAAAGGTATCTCGCGAAAATATCCCCTACGAAGGAAACTCTCACGCGAAAGTATAATAGCGCATCGAGCGATTCTTCGATCTGCGAGATTCCAATCTGAAACACAGAGATCGTTGCACGTAGAGAAGGCTAGGTGCATGATCGACGGACCACCCGGTGGATAAAAATTCCTGGAGCATCGGCATTCGGACAAGCGACTGCGAGCCCGGGGATCTGAAACGGAGCCTAGACCCCCGGATAATCTTCCTCTGGAGCGCGGCGTGCGCTCCGCGCGGTTCAGGCCGCGCTCGAGACTATAGTCTTGCAGCTAATAAGCACGCCACTCGATACCGGTTCGAGCAACGAAAGAAACAAACAAGCATACGTATATCTGGCACGGCGAGTAATCGTCCTTCGACTTTCTCCGTTTGCGATTTCAATAGCGGCGTAAAGAGGCATACGTAAGAAGGGGGTACAACCGCCTTTTCAGCGGTAGCATAATGGCACAGGAAACGATCAGCGAGATGAGAGTTAGCCGAGCTTTTGCACAATCCTGGCCGGCGTCTATGTGTGTCTTCCGAGCAGACGCCGCGTTTCGCGAGTCTCTCCTTTCTCCAGCCACGTGTCCCTCTCCATCTTAGCCTAACCTGTATCTTCCCCGTCCCGTGTTCCTTCCTCGGCTCATCCTTGTCTAAGATCCGCGGTCCCCGTCGTTTTCCCGCTCTTTCCACCGATCGAACCGTCGCTCTTTCCCACACCGACCGCCCTGCACCCCGATCTTCCAACGTTTCCTCTCTCCATCCTGCCTGCAGCGACACGTACGCGTATACAAGACGACGCGTCGCGACGAAGCGCGGATAGGTGGACCGATCTATTCTCGGCACAATATCCGCGGCTCTTCACAGGCTCCGATGTGGGCGCCTCTATCAATGATGTGACGTCACGGTTGCTGGGCCCACGTGGACCTCACCGGGCATTGTGTCGGCTGAATTAGCGAGTCGCCGGCTCGACGTGTTGGCTTGCTCGAGGGTGGCGAGATTGAAAACTGCTGGATGATTCAATTGGAGGCTGTTGGCGAGGGAATATAGGCAACCGGTGTAACGTGCAGTAATATGGAGATAAATGTGTGGGGTCCGTCGTGGCACGTAATTGACTTGTTTTCCGAGAATGGCTAGGAGGTGCCGGGTAATCTGTGCTTGCCAGCATTTAATTTCATTCTCTCCGCGAGATTACACCAGGGTTTGCGTCTGGGACCCCTTCGCGATAAGAATATTATTCATCGATAAGGAGATTAGTACAACGGGTACTCGCGTGTATAATGGTAAGATCGCGGTATGAAATAATAATATAAAGACGAAGAGTCTTGGCGCGAGACGTGCCAGCTTCTCTGCTGTCCGAGTAAAACTATGAAAGCGAAGAAGAAATCGTTGAGGTCCTTTTTCTCGTGACACTCGCCATGACTCTGACACCGGGAACCTTAGACAAGCGTAAGTCCTTTTAATTCTTCAAACTCGAAATTATTTCGTAAAATTCGTAACGTCCGGTAATGCAACGCGATCAAAGTTAGAGAAACGGTGATGTTTCGGAGTGGAATCCTAGTAATTTTGTAAAATGAAATCTTCGTCGATGGTTCTCAACGTACGGTGTACCATCTGAAGGAAATTACGTTGGATAAATATTGGTCACTTATGGCCAAGTGGTATGCACGGGAGAGAGGTTGAGAACCGTTGATGCGAATAGAAAAAAAAATCGGTGCTTCGCTTCGATCGCAATTTAACGAACCAATCACGGGTCGCTATGGAGTTATTTCAAACTAGAGCCGGATAAATGTTTGGTTCTTAACGTAGCAATTGATGGTTTGATTTGCCGGTGAATAAACATAAGCGACGAGGTATAGCTTGGAATAACACGGAGATGAACGTGTAGAATTTGACGAGCGATATTCTCGGCTTGTTGTTAGAAACTACTGGAAGCGTCCACCTCGCTAATTGATCGAATCATAAATCATAGTTAGCGAATAAACGGGAATAACGAAACACCGTGGTACATAGGAGTCCGATTTGCTACACCGTATTTATTAGCAACCGATAGAATCCCGTTTCACCGATGAAAATTGAAGCATGTCCATTAAAAATCCTACCTTTCCAATTTCCCGTCGACAGTATACACGTTCGATACACGTGTTCTTGCTAAAAATCGTTCAACAAATTACCAATTACCATCGGTACCAAAAATTCTCGTTCAACCTCTCCCTTATCTCTTCGAAATTCCAATATTTCCAAACGCTCTGTTAATAACGCGTATACTCGCAAAAGAATTGGAAATTACCACTTGCTATTAGAATAAAACATTCCACCGTTTGTAAACTTTCTGCCAGTAATACGAACACGTTAAACCTCATTACATCTAAAAATCTCCGTTCACTTCTTTCCCAAGCTATCCTTTAACGCTAAAGCCACCGACCTGTATGTTACATAAATATACGATAACACGCATTAATGAACATTAATTAAAACAGTATCCATATAAAAGCGTATTTTTAACGACCACATAGCCGGCAAATCTAAATCCGGTCATTCTACTTTTACTAATTTCTTAACAATCCCGCTACGCCTCAAGTTCTCGTCTAGGTATACACAGACGGGGCCGATCGTGTAATCCCGAAGAATTCGAAAAAACAAAATTACCGATTCGTTTTCGTGGCCGGCTGGACGTCTGTCCTTCGGACGTCGGATGATCGATGCGACGTTTAAGCGGCCGTGTCACGCGTCAAACGGCATCATTCAATTTAGCCGGGTCGCTATTGAGTTCCAAACCGCTTGGTCTCGTAAGTAGATTAGTCCAGCTGCTTTAATCACCTCCGGGAGGGGACTTTCTCACGCCTTAATAAAGTTCGTCGTTACGGTTCGCCATGGCTCGGAGCCTAATGGTCGAGAGCGTTGATCGACGTAACTGGAGTAGCCGGGTCCAAACGGTACCCTGTCTCGCGACCAGCCCTAGGCCACGAGCACGGATAAACCGGAGGCGTTAGGTTTCCCAGGTAATGTCGCTGGCACAATTAGCACCGTTGTATTAAACGATCGACCGTCTGGAGATCGTGCAGGGAGAGAGAGAGGTGAAAACGTTTCGGTGGTATCCGTGGTAAGAACCCAGCCGAGCCCGTCCTTTACCCTCCTTTCTCCGTGGCGTGCGATGATAAATTTCGATAATTATAGCCCCGATAATAGTCCGTGTAATGATAAACGATAGTCGTCTAAACGGTGTTCGCCTCACGGAGAACGGATAAAAACCGCGGGGAACGAAAATGAAGGAGTCAGCGATGGAGGCACGCCTCGAATCCCCGCAGGGGATCCTCGTGAGTCAGGGACCAACAGGTGTATTCTTCGCGTCCTCCGACGATTCCTCCGATGGTCCCTGCATACTTTCGGGCCCCGACCCGTTTCCTCGCCCGATCTCTCCTTCGTCTCTGTCGATATCGCATTCCATTCGGCTGGCTCGTTTCGTCAAGCAACGTGGCCTCGTTTCTGGAATTACCTGTGAACTGGTCGTTGGCTATGACTCCGGACAGCCGGTAATTCGCGGGTATTCGCCCCTTCCAACCGATCCATCGATAAGGGCTCGGTCGTTGGATCGTGAGAAAAAGGACCGCGTGTCCCGTGACTTGGGAAAAACAGGCGAATAAAAGACGCGCGCTGCTTCGGAAAATTTGCCACTCTCGAAAACCATCGGAGCCGAGTGGTAATTAGCCGATGATTAGCGCAATCGCGAGACTGTGGGAATTTGCGAATTCTTGCCGCCGTTTCGCGTAAACCACCGTGAGAAAGGGAAAAAAGCGAAGCCTCTAAAGTTCAGACGCGTTCGTTCGCCACTGCCGAAAAGGACTCGACCATCGTTCTAACGGGCCGTACACGTGGGACACGATAGGATGCCCGTTTGGTAAATTAAATCGGAGCCACCGACGGCACAGTGGTGCACGGTGGATGTGTACCGATAGAGATATTCGTGGCGCGTCATTTATATTTTCGTTGGAGGGGTCTTGGGCCGATTCTAAGCGCGTATAAATCACGCAGCGGCGCAGATACGGAAGCAGGATCGATTTGTCAAGAGGTGTACGCGAACCGGTCGTTAATCGACCGAACGGCTCCAAAATCGTTCCGC
This sequence comes from Euglossa dilemma, assembly GCA_002201625.1. NCBI lineage: Eukaryota > Metazoa > Arthropoda > Insecta > Hymenoptera > Apidae > Euglossa > Euglossa dilemma. The sequence goes on along the minus strand of NIJG01000015.1, from coordinate 706,666 downwards.
CGGCTCTCGGTCGCCCGCGGGGATCGCAATCAGGCTGCCTGTTGGTCGTCGACCAACGAGAGAGATTTACGTCCAGCCCATATGAAAAACCTCCATCCGGACTTTTTTTCGGTATTCCTCGACGATCCGCGCCTCGCGGATGTCTCGCTAATGAACGCGGCCATAGTTCCAGCGCTATAAACGGCCCGTAATTAGCGTAGAAATTTTGATCGAGCGCACGTCCACGCGGTTTTAACCCTTTTTACCCGCCTAGGATTTAACGACGCCCCATTTATCGGCCACGTCGATTAGACGTCCAACGGAGTAACGCGACCGTCCATTTGTCCACGCTTCCCAGGATCTTCTTCCTTCCTTTCAACCTGTACCCGTCAGCTACACACCAGCGTATTCCGCGTGAGAGACATAGCGCACTCGTGAGATCAGTCGGGTCCCGAGTACGAGCGTTTCGACTTCCGACGTAGCAAAACCAGGCGTTTAAGGGAAGATGACAGCTTGAAATCGGCCATTCTATCCCCTGTCCGCTATATATAAAAACGAAGATTTTCTCGCGTTTCCTTCTCACCACTGTCTCACCTACTTATTTTCCGCGAAAGAGGAACAAAATTATTTCCCACGAATAAAAGTATACAAGTAGAGTGGGAAAAGTATCGGCTGTGAGATAGCCAAAGGGTGAAAATAAGCATAAAAGATGAAAATAAAATCTCGAATCGATTCCGTTTCCGTGTTGCCTCGTGCTCGAGTTCGATCTTCCCGATGCCGATATCCGTCTCGTTAATTCCACGCGGGCTGTCCATAATTTGCCAAGCAGCCAGCTCGGTATACCCACACGGGGATTATTAATTATTCGCGGCGAGATGCAGCGATCCGCGAGAAGAGGTAGGAGTGATCGATTAAGCGGGGCCAACGAAACTCTGCCCTCGTTGACGCGGCAGGGGAGCCCGGGGTGAGCACGTTTACGGCGCAGATTTACGCACGTCGGCCAACTTATTGGTCAGGTGTACGCCGTGGCCGGTGGACGGACACGCAGCCAGCGAAACACACAGGTGTACCGTATCGCGCGTATGCAAATGAAGAGGAGTGGGGAGGAAGAAACTGTCGCCCCGGTTTGGGCAATGCCTCGCGAGCTTGTCCCTCTCTCCCGTACACCTCCATCTTCTCCTCGTCCAGCCTTTAGACTGCCTTTGGGCCGCCTTTAGGTCGTGTGTGAACCCGCTGCGCGGACCGCATACCAATCTCCGAGGATGCTACCTTTCCTTTTCTCTCCTCCGCGCCGGTACAATCCTTCCTCCTCGCCCGCTTCGTCTTCTTCCTCTTCGTCTTCTTCCCTCGCTAGTTAGCCCGTGTACGAGTCGGCTGCCGTTGCCGGCGTGTCTCCCGGACCACGTTTTCCGTTGCCTGTACAGGCCTCGATTCTTCGCCGCGACCTCGCGTGCACGTACACCTCTAGAGCTGCGACATAGTATAGGTACGTCGGTGTACGCGTCCGCGTACAAGCTCGCACAGGTGTGCGATCGCGTGTGCGAGCGTGTGTACGGCGCAGGGAATGCGTGTAGGTATCGTATGTCGGCGGATTTTAGAGGCAATTTTTGAATGAAGAATGCGCTATCGTTCCCGGCTGAAATATGGCCATTATTCCCTGGTGTGTTCAGAGGAGATTGTAATACGAATGTTTAGCCGGATAGTGGGACGATTTTATGGCCGGGAGAGTTATGGTGCTAGGATATTAAGAATTTTTCGCGAGCTTCCGTGAATTATGGAACGTTCGCTCGTGTTACGCTACGCTGCGAGACACGATCCGACGATAACCGAAATGTGGAACGGGGACGTTGCCTGGAGAACGCGGTGATCGGCGTCGTTTAAAATAACTAATCCCGCGTTGGTAAATCTCGACAGCTAGGGGGACGATTCGGTAAAAGTTTTCGGACCTCTACGAGGAAAGGAAGGAACGGTTGCTTGGACACCTGTGCATCCAGAATCCTATCCTCTCGATATCTCCCATTCGAGATACCTATATTCCCTTGGAGTTGGTCCCGTGCTCACGCAGACAGACGGAGGAGCTGGTGTACGTGTAAATGGGCGCGAGAGCGCGGCTGGCTGGTCGAAGAGGCATTTAACGCGAAGAATGCCAGGTTGGCTGCGATATGCAGGTAGAGGGAACGCTACACCACGAGCAGCGTCAACATCGCGGGCTGACTCTTCGCCGAGCTCCTCCTTCGAGCGTGTGCAAGCGGGGAAGAGGGGTCCTCGTCCGTACGCGACATCGTACCAAGGCTTCTTGGCCTTGTGCCCCTGTGAACAGTGGCTACCACACGACCGCCGGAGGATTCTCCGCGTCCTCTGTCGCTCGAGAATCCCCCACCTACCCCGTGGCTCTTTATTTCTTCCCTTTCTGCCCGCGTGTCCGCTTCCTCCTCACGGACGTTCGTTTTTTCCTCTCCTTCCGCGCGCGGCGGTCCTTCCACTGGCCGCTGCACTCCGCTCCAACGGCCTCCTCTCCTCGTCGCGAGGGGACGTCGCGAGATTTATTAGCCGGCCAGCTAATTGGGAAGCGAGGACGAGGAAAGGATTCCAGAACGAAACTTCCCTTCGCGCCGCTTCGCTGGAATTTTCAAAGGGAACGGTGGAACAACCCTCTTCCCCCGGGCCCGGCGCGCGATGAATCGTTCCCGGAGAGCGGTATAAGGCAAAGGGTGGGGGAATAAGTCTGCGAATTTATCGCATCGCGACGGCTGACCTCGAGACCCTCGATTGTTGCGGCGAGATTTAGGGTCAAGGGTAACCGCGGACCGGCGGTGCGCTCGAAAGCGATCAAAAGTAGGAATTCCACGAGGATTCTTCGACCTCGTCCGCGCCTCGCGTTCCTGGGAAATGGCTTTCGAAAGTAATTGAACGGCGGAGCTGTTGGAATGCAGCTTTTGGGAGGAACGGGGCGCTGGAATTCCGCCGAGCGGATCTTACAGCGAGAATCGAATTTATCGCGACACGGCGACGAGAGCCGCTTCTTCTTCTTCTTCTTCTTCTTCGGTTGTACGAGGATTTCCGTGATTTTCGCGGACGAGGAGGAACGTCCGTGGGACCGGGGAGACCAGCGGGTGTACGAACGAATCGTAGCGTTCGAACCGTGTTACGTTTAATCGCGGCGTTACGACAGGCGTACGTACCAGCGCGCCGAAATGATGCAGTGCGATGAATAACGCATCGCGGGGATTTTACGTAAGGCGCTTTCACGAAATAAATTGGCGTAATCGCCGCGTAAATCTGAGCCGAAATTCGAACGCGAATCCTCGCACGATCCAGGCGTATTCCCTTCGAAGGAGAAAGGTAAAAGGGAAAAAAACGGGCCGAGATTGGGCGGCCATGGAGAGTACGGCCGAGAGAACCTCGTCGGCTCGACGTATGTACATCGACGAGCGCGATTTCTTATCGACGGACGCTTTAGTAGAGCCTCGCCGGGATCCCCGGGTAAAATACGACACAGCGTCCATTCGATTCGCGATATCCGATTTCAGATAGCGTTCGTATATAAAATCTAAATTCGCCAATCTCATCCGGCGAAATTTACCATCGGCTACCGGTCGCCCGTTTACCCACGATTCTCGCTTTATTTCAATTTATAATCTGCCCGGGTGCGTCCACGGAGGCATAAAGCAGCGAGCAGGACCGTCGAAAGAAAGAAAGCTCGCGGAATAAATCGACAAAAGGCATAAACCATTCAAGGCTTCCCCGATCGGTGGCGGGCGTGCTGGAGGTTCGCCGCTGCTTAGTACGCGTCCTCACGTACCGCTCGTTCGATCTTTTCCGCGAAACCAAAGACACGTTGCCTGACATAGAGAAGGAGAAGGCGTTCTATTCGGCGTACGTAAGTACCTACGTGCAGTTACCGAGCCACACGATCGACGTGTACGCGTCTACCATCGGCGAGCGCCACGATGGAACGACAGCCAGCGCCAGATAGAGGCTCGTCGACCGCCTCTACGTGCCCGACACCGCTTCCGTCCGTCCTTTTCGGCCCATGCCAATATCCACCGTTTCCACTATACCGCAACCGTCCTATCACCGCCATTACGCTCCCGCGAGCATCGTAAAAATGGCCACTCGGCGTCGCGCGGATGAATCGCGTCTGGCACCCGATGCGGACCAAAGATGCCACGTCCTCGCCGTTTCTCGCCTCCGATTCTCCAGATTCCTATTCCCGCTGACGTTAAACGGTGGAACAGCCTTCGCGGAGGCATAGTGGACCAAGGAATTTATCGAACTAGGATTCAGCTAACCGGAAACTCGGCGTGGAAGGCGCGAGATCTTTCGTAGACGTCGAAAACGTTTCTGCACTTTCGTAGATTCGTGTCTCTAACGATATGGAATAGTAAAAGAGGAACTAAAGTAGAAGATTTATCGAAATAAAAGCGAGATTCGAAAAAATTCGACGCAGAAGGTCGTCCAATCGAATGACTGTGATTTTGCAGATTTGCACTACTTTTACTGGTATTAAATAACAAAAGCAGGAGTAGAAGAATAGAAAAATTATCGAAATAAAGATCGATGTAGCAGAGTAAACGAAGAAACCACCTGTGATTTACAAGGAAATCTATACGTCGCATCCTTAACCGAAATGGCAGACACCGACGCGAGGTCGCGGAGAAGACGTCGCGTCTTTGACCAGCATCGGGGCCGAAAAGTCGTGCGACCAGAGCCCTCGCGACGATTAATGCCGCGGAGCCACAGGAAATTAATTAATTGGTCCTCGCGGAGAGAACGCAAGTTGCGGAATAATATCCGACTTAATGAATTTCCTACGCCCACGAAACGGGACGGCCCACGTCCGCGGGCGGATCGATCGATGATCGAGACGGCCGGTGGTCGGCCCGTGACTTTTACCCGCGATCCACCCGATAATTTATTACACGCCTGTACGAGGACGTGGCCGCGCTCTTTAAACGCGTTCGAACGAACACGCCGTTGTTTTGCCCGGTGAAAGGGGAAATTCGCTCGTAACGCGGTTTTCTGCGGGACACCCACGCGAATTCCTAGATCCACCGCTGCGTTCGCTTCGCACGGATGGCCATTCGTATATTGTAATAGCGCGGATATGCTTTCCACTGCGATGGAACGAGGAAACGGAAATTTTAGAACTTTGACGAGCAATTAGCCGGGGATCAATCATCCCCTTGCCCGAAGAAAACGCTGCGGATGGCGAGTAAACGCCTGCAGGCTCGCTCAGAGATACTAACTCTTCTCCTGTAATCAGTTTGGTACTTACTCTTGCGTCCTGAGCTTCTAAAGGCACTCGTGCATCCGGAAAAAAAAGATCGAATATTAAGTGATAGTTGAAACAGCATTGCGCGTTGAAATTATCAAATTTCGACTAAATATCGTTGATTTACAATGATCAATTTGCGATGAATTTATCTAAATTTCGAGGATTTTTCGTTGGAACGCGACAAGTGTAATTCCAGTGGTATGGCAAGTGTACTTAAGACACCATTGTGCTGTTTGGCATGAAAAACTCGCGACGAGTTAGGCTGGCCATTGCAGCGCAAAGGGTTAAAGAAGCTCGTAATCGGTTAACTGGAATTCAAAGTGCGACTCATTGGATATCCACCAGCAACCGTGGCTATCGAATCAAGATTAATTGCCAGTTTCGATTACCTTAGAGACACCTTTGACAGGGGGTATGCAAACGAAGAATGGGCGAGAGCAAAAAGACAAAGGTATAGTGACGGAGTAGCTAAAGGATGCGGCGCGGTATAATCCTCGAATGGCCTTGAGCGACCAATCCATCTCGGTCGAAGAATAGGTCGAATCTGTTCGGCTGTCATCCTCTATTTACCGTCCGTCCAGTCGTCCTCCTTTACCGTTTCGAAATTCATCGGCGCCGTTCCCTGTATCGAACAAGGAGAGAAGAAAAGAGCGAAAACGGTCGATCGAACGGGACGAAAACGTTGGAATAATAGAAATTTTATCTGATCGTAATCCACGCGCTGACTCATATCGATTAAGACGGCCGGACAATGGAAGGAACGTCTGACGGTCCGCGAGAGGCTCACAAAGAAAGTCTGGACGTCGACGTGTGGAAGTGAACGCGACGGACGAACGAATTAGAATATATGTACGAGGTGTGAGGGAAAAAAAGGCGAGCATGAAAGTCGCGGGCGTGGGAACGACGGGCCCCAAGCGAGCCACCAATTAACACCAATTAGCGCTCATCTGCTCTAGGTAGTGGCAGCGGCGAGTGAACCGACTTTACATTTAGCACGAGACACTCGGCTCCGCGCGGATTGGCCACAACGGTGCTCTTTGTGCCCGACCTGGACGACGCGGGGAATTTTGCACGCTTCCGCCAAAGGTCGGGAAAAATGGACCAAACGCGACCATAAATGCACCTGCCTTCCTTCCTCCCGACGCAGGGTCGCACTGCGCGAGAAAATTCTCTCTCGACTTTTTCTTCTACGCGACACAGGCGTGCCTGTACCTAACTGGATTTTCGTTCCAACTTTCTCGAGTGTCATCGGTAACCTCGTGTCGCGTGGATGAATAAGCTGCAGGAATACAGAACGGCTGTATTAAAGTTAGATTAAAGTTACATCGGCATGATGGAAAGCCACGAGCTTCTGTGATTAGCACAAGAACCCTCTAACTAGTTAAAATGACTAGTTTCGGACTTTTTCCTTTTACAGTTACCGGGAACATACTGCTAATTTTGACAACATTAATGTTGACTTCATCGGCGTACAGACGTAATAATTATACGTAGCTATTTACTTTCATCATAAGAGTTTAATTACTATCATCTACATATATTACACCTAAGTATACCCTGCGAGCCGGTAGTTTTGGTATTAAGGGAAGGACAAGAATTCGAAAAGCTCTCGAACGTCTCTCGTTTTATGCCGTTGGTATTACCGTTTGACATAAATTCGAGATATTACTTCAGCCATGCGAGAAGATGCAGGTGATACTAAAACGTTATTAATTCTTTAATGCCCGTACACTTAGCAGGCTGGACGGACGAAATAAAGTTGCCGCAGAAAAATGTAATTACCGTCGAGTTATCCTTTCAACCTAATCGCCAACTTATCGAACTTATCTCTCGTAAACCGTGCGAAGAGTCGGAATCGGAATCGGAATCGGCGTCAAAGGTCTGCTTCGTGGGTGACTGAAAATCGTCGGGAATCACCGAACAGGTTCCACGATCGTTCCCTACCAAATCGGTCTCCGTGGCAAAAACGCTGGTTTCCAACGGTAGAAGTGTCGCGCCGCTTTAGGAAACGATTTGTCCGCAAGAAAGGAGTGCGACATTAGCCGCGTTATCTAAGCATTTGGGTTGCCAGCGGGGGAGAATGTTTTCGCTAATTCGACGATCGGCAGTTCAGTCACGATCGAGCGGTTAGCCGAGCGTGTTGGACAGGTCCTGGGCAGAAAAGGAATCGATCAACGGGGAAACAACGAGGTTCCCACATGTATCGCGACGCGAAAGGCTCCTCTCTAACTTGGAACCCCGCGACGCGTACGACCAGTTCGCTAATCGAAAGCGCGGAGATTCTTCAGGGGCAAGGGAAAAAAAAAAGAGTGGAGAGGGGTCGAAAAGCACGGGAGATATCTATTATTCGGGATCATTTGTTATCCGCCGGTTTCAATGCGGCGGAACGAGCACGAGCAGCTTATTTTTCACTTTCCACCGGGGTTCCAAAGCCGAGGAACAGCGAGCAACCACCCCCGTGGCTGACCGATCACGCGAAACACCTGCGGTTCTAATTAAAAAGTCGACCAGGGCCCTGGCCTCGGCTCGTCCCTTCTCTCATTGTCTACCAGCGAGGATCCAACCGAGTTCATTAAACCGGCGCACACACGGGCGAGCACGCGAGATCACCGATGCGCCGCTCGCTGATCCTTTTTTTCTTCCACGGGACCGGTTCCATCGGGAACACTTCCAGCTTTCTATCGTACGCCCGGACCCCTGGACACCCCTTTGGGATCCGTTGCTGCTTGCCTTTGCTGCCGTTTCTGTCTCCGCTGCTGCTGATGCTACTCCTGCTGCTGCTGCTTCTGCTGCAGCCTCTGGACGAACAGATAGCCGCTGTCTTCCGCGACAGCGCGATTGGAATTTATTTATTGCATTAGCCGACCGTCACTCACGGCCCTTGATTGGTGGTACCAATCAGGTTCGCCGTGGAGGAGACGCACGGTCGCCGGTGGACGAGCAACGGACGAAAGCACGCAAACTCTGGTGTAATTATTCTGATTTGTGGCGGCGAGCACGGTGTCGCTAGTGAAAAATGCGACTTGGCTCTGATTACACGAGGGATCGGTAATTATCGGAGACGCGGTGGCCACCTTTTGATAGGACATTTGTTTCACTTCCTCCCGGCTCTCTTGCTTCCCCGGTGGTCGAACCGAGGCTCTGCGTCCGGCCGAGTAGCTTGGCTACTTTTTTACCGGATTATCGATGAGCCCGGAGGTGTCCCGGTATGGTGGAGGGATGATTGAATGTTGCGTTTAATCTTTGGTAGAGGTTCAGCATCGATTGGCTTACGGTTCGACGCCAATCAAAAGATATTGATGTAACATACGCGCCCGTTGCCCGATCAAACGCGCGCGAATCGTAAACCGCGAGATTTAGGAATGATTTATCCTTGATCGATGGTCCCCGCGTAGACGAGCAGGCGTCGCAGGTCGCGGGAAGAAATTTATAGACGGACCCCGTTTGGCCCGTGTCTGACTGTGCTGCGTCTCGATCCGGAGGTGGCAAACGGAAGTAAAAAATTGATAATCCCATTGTGGCGTAATACGGGAGGCTAGCGAGGGTCAGGATGCCCCGCGTAAATTTGCAAAAGTCCATCTCGGAAGGTTCCACTTTAGGGGCCACGTCGGTCGAGGAATTATTCAAGCTGGGCAAGGGTTAATTGCTGGCTTCATCAAACCACCTCTCTTCCTCTTTCGAAGCAGCCCTAGACGAGCGTGATGTCATCTTTCCGTATTCGATTCGCGCTTGCCGGAACACCGCGTCTCTTTCTGTCTCCGCGGCGAAACTCGCGTTAACGACAAAGTCCGCGCGCCGGGCACGATGCCAGACCCAGAAGGCTCGGGTAATTAATTACGGGATAAAAGTCGCTCGGGAAGAATTATTCTTAAGATCTATTGGGAGTCGCCGGAGTTGCCGGAATTCCCGAGAGATTGCCAAGCCTCGTTATCGAAATTTTTCTTCCTTCGCAGAGGCAATTCACGCTGATCCTGCAAGCAAGAGACGAGGCGAGCGCAGGCGTGATCGAGGAAGCGAGTTACAGCGGCATTGTCCTGCCAGGACCCACGTGGCACACTCTCAATCAACAAGGAAGAAACGCTCATCTAGCTTATCGCGTTCGGGTCCAGTGCGCGGACCATTATTACAACGCGACCTGCACGAAGTTCTGCAGGCCAAGGAACGACATATTCGGCCATTACACCTGCGACGAGAACGGCGATAAGGTGTGCATACAGGGCTGGAAGGGCTCCGACTGTGAAATAGGTGAGTCGATTTTCACACTTCTCGCGGAAAATTCCCGCTCGATATTTTTATCGCTGCAGCTATCCGATCGGTCAAACTAACCAGTTACAAATCGGTAGTTTTATCGCTGATACCGTCATTTGACGATTAATAATCGAGTTCCTCGCGTTTGACAATACCAATACTAACTTTCCGATTAATTACCATTTTCCTACGAATACGCGTCTAACCATGACCCAACTGGAAACATTTTGCACTGTTGAACGTACGTGCGATAATAAACGGACGGCTCGGAACAGATCGAGGAGCGCAATAATTAAATACCTTTCTCCGTCGCCATTAACAATGTACCCTCGTAACTCCGGTTCGTTAAATCATCGAACGAAACGGCGCTGATGTTCATTACCGGAAGCATTAAAACCGGACAAAGGACGAGAACGTGTTGGTCGTAATCGAGCGGAACGACACACGATCGGGCCTGCGGGGGGGAAGAAAAGGGGACACGGTTCCGTAAAAATGTGAATCACGGTAAGAAGTGGACGTGGAACGCTTTTGTCGTCGCTGCGATCTCGTTACGTATGCAACCAAGCGTCGCGCAAGGCCTTTGCCGAGGTATTGACGGCTAAACGATTCCCCCGCTATTTTTCCCTTTTTTCCTTCGCTACTCCGCCGGTCGAGGGAATAATTAATCGATCCTCGAAGCGTGAAATCCCGCGTCGCGAGTGGTCGCGCGCTCGCGCGACTCGCGCTCCGCTCCGCTCGCTTTTCTCACGGACCGCTGCCTCTGGGGCTAACGAGCCACCGTGGCTCGATCGGCTCGAATTTTCAACGGGTACCTCCTTCTCCTTCCTCCTCGCCTCGTTTTCCGCTGAAATAAAAAGGGGAAAAATTGCCAAACAACGAAAGATAAAAGATGCAAAGAAAATCGAGGAAAAATGAATCGGAGAAAAATAGAAAGTACGTCGGCTCGGTGGAAAGGATGGGATAAAACATCGGTGACCTTAGATCTTAATTCGCGATAATGATTATTTATAACGGGCAAGACGGATACGTAAGGATGACTCTCGAATCGAGCATAAGCGTCGACTCGCGAGCCCAGGCAACTTTTCCCCGCTTCCTCGAGCCACCATTACGTTTGATTAATTAGACACGTAGCTTCGCCGCCTCTTTGCAATAAATATAACCGAGAAACTGACCGCTTCGACGTACGGTGTGTTCGAGGCCCGAAAAACAATTATGCCTCTCTCCGGCTATAAATGCCTATCCAACAGCGCGGAGAACCGATCGTACTTACGTGTATACGTTTCCCAGCGGGCTTGTCAAGCCGCGTCAAACCGCGAAGGGAAAGCGAAAATCTGCCGGACGTTCGGCTCTCTGAGTAAAGTACGAGTCGCGGATGGACGTTTACGTACATGCTGCAATGTTAATTATAAAACGGTTAGAGACGCTGGACTATCGGCCGGAGCGAGGCTAACGTTAATTCCCTTTTTATTTTCCCGAGTTTCGATAATTCGAGATTTTCGAGATTAATCATTCCTCGGCGAAGTACGTAAGTACACGCTCGAGTGTCGAGTAATTAACAGCGCCTCGAATGTTAACCCTTTCACGAGTTCGATGGATATTTAACGGTATACGTATTTCTCGGAGTTACATGCTATGGTGGCGCTAGTGTATTGAAACTGTGAAACGCTTACTCGCGAAAGGGTTAACGTCCGATGGTTACTCGTATTTAGATAGGTATCTGGACTGGTATCTAGACCAGGATTTGTAACCGCAAAAACTGGAAAAACCGGGGATCGATTTCGCAAAATTTTGTAAGAGCCACTTCCGCGAGTAAAGTAGGAAAGATAGATCGGTACGAGTCGGACGACATCGGTGAGATTTTTCAGATCTCTCTCTCTCGAGGGAGAGAGACGTAGCGTTGTAGATCGAGTGGAAGCGAAAAGCACGTTCCACGTGGAGCTTTTATCTGACGGAAAGCGCGAGTCTCGCGGACGTCTGGTGGGCAAAGAGGCAAACAGGCGGCACAGAGAAACACACGAATTATCTCGAAGCGTGCCTCAATGGGCGGACGTTAGACGCATGTCGTACGATCGTATAAAGGTAGCGAGCAGCATCACGCCAGATCCCCTCGCACAATGCTGGTCGGACTAATACGCCAGCTCTTTCTTCGCTGCTTAATCGTTACTTCCGCCTCCCCGTGTCTACGGCTTATCCGCGGTACTTGCGTCTTATCCCTCCCTCCAGAGGCGTCGTTTTCGAAAGGCCGCGGCTAGGTGAACGCTTAAATCCTCCCGAACCTCCGCGTTCTTCGAGAAACTACGGTACCCCGATGGTCAGCGCCGGAGAATTAATATCTCACGCCAGACAAACCGTACCCTCGCGAAAACCTTCTCCGTATATCGGATTTCGCGTATTCGGTACACTCGGACACGTATCTCGATAATTATGAAAGCGATCTGTGTGAAAAATTGGATAGGAACGACTTTGTCGTTTATTTTAGGCTGCGTTCCTTTCGAAAATAATGCAGCGATACTACTTTAGGCAAAATTTTAGAGAATTGAAAGGTTGGAGTTTATAGCTTTGTCGCGGTTAATGTATTCCAAGCGTTTCCGTAACCATTCTTCCATCGGGATACGAAACGCGGCTTTGGTTTTCGATTAAAACCGAAAATCGAGAGGAAACGTAAGCTTCGTTCTCGCGAGACGAGGAAACATAAAAAGCGAGACTAATTTCAATAATAGCCGTTCGTAGCGACTTTTTTTCGAGTCTTAATTGTCCTTCGACGGGGAATTCTAATGGATCTATTTATTCCCGATTATGCGAATACGTTACGAATGTAACGTTTATCCGAGAATCGTAGTGTATATCCTCCGCTTTTTACTCGCGGTTTCATATGCAAATGTCGCGTGCAATCGGTGATTAATTATTAGCCGGTAGACCGAGCTCGGCGCTAACAAAAGCCTGGATTTTTCGAAAGGCTCGGATGGTCTCGGATAGTTGAAAACGAGCCAGAGAAAGTAGGACGAAGCGCTTGCTATTAGACTTTTCTGCGGTATAGTAATTAGCAACCGCGGCGATATCGTGTGAAACCGAACTGTTCTCCCCGTTCGCGATTCGAGGGCAATAGGAACTGCGACAAAACGCGCGTCCAATTCGCCGAGGCTCTCGGATTCCACGTTGTCGGGTTCGAGGGAACACGGTGGCTGCGTCGAGGACGCAGCCAGTTTCCCTTGACACTGTGAACTTTAGGATTTTCTCGTACGCTTTACGCCGCTGCTTAACCCCACTCCTTATCGATGAAATTATCGGCATTTGTCTTCATTAACCTCAAAGTGCGAAGCGAAACGTTCGCGCGATTAAACGTGACTTTCCAAGCAGCGATAGAAATTGGCGGAAATCTGGTAGCAGAAAAGGTGAAGCCAGATATAACCGCACGACAAATTTATACACTCGTAAGAATTCGAATAAGTACAACAAACATTTGCAAAAGAAGAAGAAATAAATCCCTAGAGATCCTAGGTACACGAATAGTAACTGTATTTTTAAGTTACCGCAAAGTTAATATTCGGATATTCGGAATTCTACGAAAAATTAAAAGCGAGTGTTCGCGTAAAGACATAAATCCGAATTCGCTAGAAATTTCGTGCTTTCACACCCTTAACGAATGCGACCAGATGGAAGGAAACGGGTCGCATCCCGTTGACACCGAATTATCTCGGATTAACGATGCAGAAGGATCATATTATCGGTATGACAATTAAACACGTTCCACTTTCGTCGAACGCAGGGGGAAAAAAAGGAAAGGACAAACGATCCCAATTAGGGACTATCGGTGGAAATCGTGTACTCGTGAGACGGCGAGCCGGTCGCTCGGTTACGATAGACGGGAGAAGAGAGAGAGAAAGAGAGAGATGGAGGGAGAGAACTGGCTCCGGCATTTTTGTCGCGCTGTGAAAGGTCAATACGAGAATTTCACTCGTGCATCGTCTTCACACGAGCTCTATGCACCGACCGCATCATGCAACACACCGTTCCTCGCCGAGAGTGCAGCGTATTTCTGGACGACGCCGCGCGAAACGTTCGTTTGCATTTGACCCCTTTTCATCGCGATCGTAAAATCGCTCGTGATGTTCCTTTACGAGGATTAGATGCATTGGAAGGAAGTCGACTGGGTTTAAAGTAACACGGAATCGCCGTGAAATTAAATCTTCCTCTCTTACTCCTTCGGCCGCGTTTGCATACCGAGATTCGATGGATTCCGAGCTCGGCGATATTACTTATTACGCGACCCATTCCGTCCGCGGAAATTCGAAAGTATCGACAGTTCGGTTTTACGACAAACGTAATCGAAACCTGAAAAGGATACCGGATAAGACGGCGAGCGCTCTCGCGATGGATTTTTCTTATTATACGAATGATAAATCGCGGAATATCGCAGCTAATGGCGTAAGATAAGCCAAGAGGTTGCTTCTTCCACGTGGAGATTATCGGCGCTGGCCCCGTGGCAAAGGTAAACGGTTGGAGCGTTGCACGTGAAAGTCGTGAACCTTCACCTGTAATCCGATTCTTCGCGCATCTGTTCCGTTCACCAGATCGGGGGAATAAGAAAATAAAGAAACCGCGGTGTACGAAGATGAATTGCGCGGGTTAATTCGCCTACTGCTGCCGGATTAACAAAAAATCCCCATAGACGTGTAACTGTAGACGTTCCCGGGTAGATTTATAGATCCTGAACAACGAGAGAACGGTACTGTACGCCGAGTGTTGTTAATGCCGGGGATCCTACATGCGAAACCACCTTGTACCTCGCGAGATAGCCACGGTGAAAGCTCTGTTAATTGCTTTTCGCACGACCAACTTGTCGAATCCGCCAAAATTTCACGATCCATGCTTAATTATTATGTTCGCTACGACCGTTTATGGAGAAATCATCGACCTACGCCGACCATGCTTGGATATTAATAATTTTACACGTTATAACGCACGCTGTCGGCAACGTTTAGCCAAGGCGCGCTTCGTTTCTAACCTATACAGAATTTCCTCCGTGCGATATAAATAAGTATTCATTTATTTGCCTCGTCGGATATTGAAACGTAGACCTTGTCACACATACACTACTACTCGAAAGATCGGGGTCACGTCTAATATCATCGGTTCACGAACAAAAACAAAGTAAAAGAAAACGTGGCTGACTACTTCGACTCCTTTACAGGTTATTAGAAAGTTTTGCATTACATTACCATTTTTATCCTCGCCGGACCACGAAAATCGACGCTTCTAGATTTAATCGATAGTTCGCTCTTTCGCCACTGCTCTTTATCGTTCGTATCTCTCGCACTGCTCGTTTAATCCTAAAACTTCCATTTTACACCGGTGAAAATACGTAACGCGAACAAACGTATCGTTTCCGAACCACCCAGAAGGTATTCAAAGGTTCTTTCGTTACATTTCCAAGGGTGTTATTTAGTAGTTATTTAGAATTCGTTTAGCAAACGACCGTAATTATATTAAGAAATAAAACTCGCCTGCTGATCAAAGTCTCCCTATCCGGCGCGTTTTCGCCCATAAAACAACCCGTCCATGGAGAAACGTTGGCGGGAAAAGGTAAAACCGGCGATCACGGCGTACTGAATCGGTAGATTCACTCGATTTGCTCGATTTCACGCGCAGGCAAGCGCAATTAGCGGTTTCTACTGCACCCGATCGATCCCCAGGCATATCTCCAGTCGGTTGGTAATCGACTTCCCTAAACGAAACGCGAATCGTCGGTCACGAGAGCGCTGTGATCTTCTTTCCCGCTCTCGGGCGCACCTGTTGCGTCGTTGATGAAGAAAAAGAGCCCTCTACGGCGAGTTCATCTAACCATCGTTGATCGTTCGCTCCCCCGATTTCTGTCCGGTAATTACTACGACGCGAGTTGCCCGCCAGGGAAATCTTCGTATTCCCATCTTCCGTGCAACAATCGCGAACCGGATAGGCTAAGGTTCGATCGACAGTGAGCTGGATCGCCAAAGGAAAGAGCCGGATGGATCGTTACGTACACGCCACGAACGTCACGGTGCAGTCGCATAAATATCCATAAACGTTCGTTGTCCGCGCGAGAACGAGAAAGCTCGACCATTAATCATTAAAGATCCCACGAGCCAGTGTACATCGAGTCCTTCGTTTACACGTGTTCTTGGTGCACTACATATATGCAACGCGTGACCGTGCGCGAACATGTTGGGCAGGTTAAAATATGCATCTGCACGTCGTGATTGGTGTACCCTGTGGTTAAGGTTGAAAAATAGTCGGCTGTTAGCCGCGAGGAAGCGTAAGGTGTCCTAGATTTAAGCAGACAGCGGTTGACAGAAGGGGCTTTGCCAATCACGTTGAAACGCGTTGCACGAGGTAGCAGGTTTGTGCTCCAAGGATGGAGCAAATTTCGAATTTTCATCGCTCGCATTCTTACAGGGAATAATTAA
Organism: Euglossa dilemma; assembly: GCA_002201625.1. Lineage (NCBI taxonomy): Eukaryota > Metazoa > Arthropoda > Insecta > Hymenoptera > Apidae > Euglossa > Euglossa dilemma. The sequence continues at coordinate 690,718 of NIJG01000015.1, read as the reverse complement.
TTTCGACCGTCGGTCTCGCGGCTCTATCTATCGACGATCTGGGTAAACCGATTAACGCTTGTTGCTAAGGTAGGTGTCTGCCATTCAACCCCTTAAAAAATTCACGAGATAACTTTCATCGAACGAATCGGAACGATTAACGCTCAGTTATTTCTCCATAGAGCATGTTGGCTTGATAGATCCGGTGGAACATAGGATTCCTTCGATTCGTGGAGCCATGGTGTGTAACGGTAAAGAGTGAGCACATTGGCTAAAAAGTCACAAGGGATACATGTGTGTACGCATGTGTCGCTGCGGCGTGAGTTTTCGTTTCACGGTCAGAAGGATAATCCTTCTCTCTGTCACTTCTCATTCGTCTTTCTGTCCCCCCAGCTAATTGAGTTGCTCCGTCCCCGGCCACGGATCTCTGTCACGTTTCATTTTCTCTCGTCTCCGTTTCACCGTCACCGCCACGACGAAACTGTCGTTTCCAGAGATACGGCACCGCTCGGCCGTTGGACAAAATTGGATTTCGTCACACTACCACCTGTAAGAGGAAGGCGAACCCGTACCTGTTGCCCCGCGTCTTCGTCTCCTCTCCTCGCCTCTCTTGCCAGATGGAAGGACACCGATGCTTCCCAGAGGAGATATATGAAACGTCGGTGATCGTATAATCCGGCGGTGAACGCGACCGCGGAAAATAATCCGACACTTATGCTTTCGTGGCCGTGGGCGGATTAATCGTTTGTGTTTTAACTTCCATTCACGGTTGCCTTTTGTACCGCGTTACGAAGCGCCGGTTATTGTTCGTCGCGGCGAGATTATTCCTTTGGAAAGTGGCTTGAATTATGACCGCCGGTGGCTCTTCTTTCTACGTTATTGGGACTCCGGTATGCGTGGTAAAAAGAGCGGAGTATACGTACGAGCGAACGGAAATAAAATGGCTATACGGTAATGTGTTCGTGGTGTGCAAGAAGATACTTGATCTTCCATGAAAACGATGCAATAAAGGTAAATGAACGGAGAGAAATACGCAAATTTTATACGTATTAACAGCTTCGCAAAGTTGAAAAGAAAATCAATTTATGAATGGGAAGAGCACGGATATTTCAAAAGCTACCGGAACGTAACACCAATTCACGTCTTCGCAGATTTTTTTTTCCTTATAACTGTTATATTAAGTAACGGTTTTCTTTTTTTTTTAAACCGTTTCAACAAACCGGATATTACAACAGTTTACAACTCCTGATTGCTGTATTATTTCAATAATGATTTTTTATTAAGCTAAGCTGTTAATCTATCTTAATACAGATCTCGATATAGTAACTACCATTTACTGTACATTTTCAACGTTTAACCAATGGTACTCCTATGAAATCGTAGACCTCATGGGATAGGGACTAGAAACAGAAATCTAGATGCAAATTGCGTTTAAATTATTTAGACGAGGAAAAGCCAAACATCTGTTTACGAAACAGAATACGAAAGGAATGCGAATTGCGACATAGAATACGAAACGAATACCAACTGAATACAAATTACGAAAGAGAATGAAGTTCACGAGAAAAGAAAGATATAAACCCAAGAAATCAGATCAAACGTACTTTAGAACCGAATTCAACAATAATGTATCAACGATAGAAAAATATAAATCTCAAATTAATTTAGTACAGAATTCCGAATTCGACAATAAAATAAGCATAAGCTTCTTCAAAAATACGTTTGATAATATAAAATGCTTTGAAGTTAATTTGCAATCATTGAAACACACCTGCATAATTATCTAACTTTCGAGATAAGTCTAAGTCCTAATTTATGCAAATTAGGAAATCGAACGGAGTACAAACATGATTTTCATCACAGCAACTTAACACGCTAAACGATTATACTTTTACAAAGCATTCTATGCTTCATCTATCACATGAACTAACAATCCAATTGTTTCAGCGGTCTGCAAGGAGGGTTGCCACCCTGTCCATGGGCATTGCAACGTAAGCGGCGAGTGCAAGTGTCGACATGGTTGGCGCGGTGAACTCTGCGACCAGTGCACCCCGTATCCCGGTTGCAAACACGGATACTGCAACGGTTCCAGTTGGCAGTGCATCTGCGACACGAATTGGGGCGGTATCCTTTGCGACCAAGACCTCAACTATTGCGGCACGCATGAACCCTGTCAGAACGGAGGGACATGCGAGAACACGGCGCCAGATCAGTACAAGTGCACTTGTCCCGAGGGATTCTCGGGACCGACCTGCGAGAAGGTCGACAATCCCTGCGCGTCCAATCCCTGTGCCAACGGGGCGACCTGCAGGGAACTAGGTGAGAGTGCACATTGCGAATGCGCGCCTGGCTTCAGCGGGCCATACTGTGCCACTGATATCGACGAGTGTGCTTCTCAACCCTGCCAAAATGGTGGTACCTGCGTCGATGGAAAGAACGGATTCGTGTGCAATTGCCCTCCAGCCTGGCAGGGTGTTCTCTGTCAATTCGACGTGGACGAGTGCGCCCTGAAGGAGTCCCCGTGTAAGAACTCGCTGACCTGCGTCAATCTTGCCGGTGATTACAAGTAAGTATGCAACGAAGATCTCGTAGACCTCAATTTTAGTAAAAAAACAACAAGCAATTCTCCACGAATAATCATACGAATGATGCGAGCTTTGATGATAAAAAGAAAGCAATTTCCCTTAAGTCTCTCTCGTTTAATCAAACTTTAATGACCTTCCTCCAGGTGTCGCTGCAGGAGCGGCTTCACAGGAAAGAACTGCACGAAGAACATCAACGATTGCATCGGCCAATGCCAGCACGGGGCACTATGCATCGATCTGGTCGATGACTACCACTGCAGTTGCACCGCTGGCTACTCAGGCAAAGATTGCGATGTGGACATCGACGAGTGCGCCTCGAAACCCTGTCAAAATGGCGGCGAATGCAGAGACCTGGTTAATGCTTATGAATGCGTCTGTCCGGTTGGTTTCACCGGGTACCATTGCGAGATCGACAGGGATCATTGCAGCCCGAACCCCTGCAGAAATTCCGCACCCTGCTTCAACACACAGACTGATTATTACTGCCACTGTCCAGAGCAATGGCAGGGAAAGAATTGCTCCGAGCCAGCTTCTCATAATCCCCAATTTGGCGTTATGGATGAAGAGTCTGGCTGCGGTAGCGAGGGCACACCATGCGGTGGCAGAGGCAGATGTAGCGGTGGCAGATGCATCTGCGACGCTGGCTACACCGGGATGCATTGCCACGAGAACATCAATGACTGTAGGGGAAACCCTTGTTTGAACGGCGGCACGTGTGTCGATTTGGTTAATTCATTCCAATGTATCTGTAGGGAGGGCTGGACTGGAGATCTGTGTGATCAAGGTGAGTGATTCTTTTCATTTTGGTCATATTAAAAGTTAAACATTAATATTCCAAATTAACATTCGTATTCTCATCTCCTGTTACATTATTCTTCGAGTTTAATTATTGATCAAATCTTTGGAACAGAAAGTATACGATACGTTCATATCTTTAATTTATGTTTATAATCTATATAATTATCCTTCAGACGTGGACGAGTGCACAAACTCACCCTGTCGCAACAATGGCACTTGCGTGGACGGTGTTGCAGACTTCACCTGCATTTGTAGAGGTGGCTGGAAAGGCAAAACCTGCGCCCTTCGTGCCGGCCACTGTGAACCAGGTACCTGCCGCCATGGTGGAACTTGTCAAGACCGCGGCGATGGGTTCACTTGCCATTGTACCCCAGGATGGGAAGGTGCTGCCTGTCACATAGCATCTCCAGCATGTGCGAGTAATCCTTGCGAGAACGGAGCGACCTGCGTGAACACTGCCGATGGAAACTACAGATGCGTTTGCCGCGAAGGCTTTGAGGGTCCTAATTGTCGTCGAGATGTTGACGATTGTCAACCATTACCCTGTCTAAACGGTGGCAAATGCGTGGATGGAATCAACTGGTTTAGATGTGAATGCGCACCAGGGTTCACAGGACCTGACTGTCGCATAAATGTAAACGAATGCGCTAGCGACCCCTGTACAGGTGGATCTACCTGCGTAGACGGTATAGCGAGCTATTCCTGTATCTGTCCACCAGGAAGAACCGGAGTACGTTGCGAGATTCGCACTGCAGGTGGTCCAGGATGCCCTGTAGCCAGTTGGGACGACGATTGCAACGTTTGCGAGTGTCGTAATGGAAAGAATCAATGTAGCAATATCTGGTGTGGTCCTGGCAACTGCCTGAACGGTACCTCATGTCTGGCTCACGAGGTTTGCGTGCCTAGTCCAAGCGAAAGTTGTCTAGCACCGCCATGTCCAGCCTGGGGAGAATGTCGTCCCGTGGAAACTGGAAGAAGAGTAGGACCACCTGCTCTACCTGCACCACCTTCCTGTTGGCCTGGACAGGCTACGCCGGGTCCAACATGCTCTAGACTCACTATTCTGTTAAGAAGAGATACCCTAGCTGCCGGTACGTCCGTAGAGATTCTCTGTAGGCGTCTGAGGAAATTACTGGCCGATCCGAGAAGACCACAATCGATAGTTCTTCTATGCGATCTGAAGCCTGGTGATAATGATACGGTGGAAGTGACCATCTTCTCGGAAGCAGCCGCAGATGCGGCCAGAGACCTGGGCGAGGCTCTCAGCAGACCCCTGGGCAGACCTCTCGCTCTGGCCTCCGTGCTGGAGGTCAAAGTGGAGACGGCCTTGCTCAGCGAACCGAGCTCCGTGAACTCCAGCAGCGCCGGAAGCTACGTAGCCGTTTTAGGCGGAGCTCTGGCAACAGTTTTGGTACTCGCACTATTTGGTGGGTTATGGTATCTTCGAACTGTCAGACAAAGATCTAGCCTAACAGCGACGACCAGCAGTGAGACCTCGTTGCATCGACACCGCAGCGATTTAGACGAGAAATCGAATAATCTGCAAAACGAAGAAAATCTAAGGAGATATGCGAACCCTTTGAAAGACCAAGATCAAGGAGAACCAAGAGTTTCCGTGGTAAGACCTCTATCTGGTACTTCATTGGGTGCTCTAGGCACGACCGAAGAAAGCTTAGAAATGGTATCGGAAGAGAGTAGACATCGCTTGCCACCACTTTACAAACCTCCCAGCGCGGAAGCTAGAAATAATACTGCCAGTTTCACATACGAAGAAGGACCCCACAAACCGTACAGCAAACCCAGATTGCAGGAGCCAACATATTCTCATCAACAGCCGGGTACCAGCCAGACTTCAGGACCCCATCAAGTACTGACGGTTCACGTGTAATGCGATAGACTTGCGAATGTTTGTAAAAGGTTCTAATCGAAGACAAAGGAAGTAATCGCGAGGAAATGACATCGGTATAATTAAGGAAACGTAGCGAAAAGGGATTATCGAACTGGCACGTGTTTCTGCTAGTTAGTTGTAACGAACAGACTTAAGAACGAATCGCATGATTATTTTTCCTTATTAAGAGCAGGAATTATTTGTCTTAGGGAATGATATTGTGAAAAATCGTTTGCTGTCTTTTTATCTACTAAAATCAAGACCTCGAAAGCGTGAAGCTTCAGTTCATTTTTCTTCTTTTTTTCCTTTATGGAGTGATACGAAAGCAAGGGGGAAATAGAAGTATGTAGGAGGGTAGAGAAAGTAGAAAATCATTTCTTTTATCTTTTCTTAATCAGCTTTTAATGCATATAAACGAGAGATTTTTCTGATAAAATTGATCGATTAGAAAGAAAACAGCATTCTCTATCTTCCTTCGGTGAACCCCTCGCTATTCCACGACAATAATCGACGGTCTACAATTATATCGATAACGCCGAGTTGTTTTATCGTTGTACATATGTACATAGCCCGTACTTATTACTTTCGCTAAGCCTGTATCACCTCTGAACGCCGTCGTCCCTATGGACAGCCTTAAGGTCTAACTATCGACGTTGTATTCGCGTAACAATCGTAGGCATTTCCAATGATCCGAAGCTGAAACAGGGCCAAGTGACGGCATGCAGCCACCCGTAGGTACCGTAGAGCTATAGCACGTAGGCGAATTAATCTGCGTGAACGCAGGCTTCGGACGTTCCGTCGGACGATATTATTGTGATACTCATAGAGCGAACGAGAGAAAGAGTGCGAGAGAGAGAGAGAGAGAATATCGTGCGTAAGATTTATCAAGTCCCGTGCCACCCTCTTGGAAACGTTCGAACCACGACCTCGCGACGATCGCAGAGAAACGTCGATTTAAGCGTAGTTCCATCGTCGATCTTTTTTCCGCGGTTCCTCGAAATTCTTCGAAACGCATTGCTACTGGGATTTTATTAAACGAAAACGTTCAATGAAAATGTACGAATCAGCGATGAATGTATCGCGAATTAACGAGTATAAGGACTAAATCGACGATGGGAAGGACGTAATGTATGGTAGCATTTCCTCGCGTAGAGGGTGAACGGAGCGTGTTCGCGATCGATCGACGAGGAGCGACATATGGTACAGCTGTTCGCGTGATCGAGGCGGTGTATGATGTAAATAGACCCACGTACATAGATCCAGACATCCCCCTGCCCCTTTTGGATCTTCCTTACCTATGCCCTCCTATCATCCCCTGTTAGATGTGCAATTTTATTTTTCTTTTCTCTTAGTATCGTTCCAGCGTATGGCGTCGCGCGATCAACTACGGGCACACGAAACGCGCGTATAAACTAGACTTTAAAACGAGGAAGGAGAGACCGTATAAACTCGTATTAGGCGTACGTAAGCTGTAACGGAAGAAATTTTTATAACAGATAGTTTATTTTATAAAGAAATCTATATTATTATACAAAATATATAGAAGCGAAGAAAAAATATATATATATANNNNATATATATATTATATTATTTTATATTATATTATATTATTTTTTATTTTATTGCCTTGTATTAATTATTGAGAGATCACGGACAGTAGTTCCATAAAAGGACCTCTGCCGAGCTGAGAACGTTCGAATCCGAACGGATCCCGTCGATTTTTCTCCCTTTTTCGATCATCGAACTAATGTCCCTGGTCCCCGATCTAGCTAGCTAATGGATAATCCACGCGTTGTGATCAGCCCCGTGTCAGATAAGCGCGAAGGAAGCATGAGTGAGTGCGTGTAAATAAAGTTAAGCTCCTTCCGGTCCCGCAATTTTTTTTTTTCGCCTAAGGTTACGACAACAACAATAACAACGACGACGACGATGACAACGACAACGACGACAATGATAACGATGATGATTGATGATGATGATAACGATGATGATGATGATGATGATGATAACGACGATGATGATAATAATGATGATGATGATGATAATGATGATGATGAACAAGTTTCAATAAAAAGTACAACCCTTACGACACCGTTTGGTTTTCATTGGTTTATTGCACCCGAACGCGAACAAGCCGAACGAATTCTCTCACGTGGTGAGAGCCCGAGCCAACGTCCGCGCAAGTTGCATTCAAATCACCGGGAACGCAGAATCGTAGGTAGACGTGCCTTCCGGGAGCAGCTGCCAGAGGCCAACAACGAGGCCAACAACGAGTAGCAGAACGGGACAAAGCAACGTGTTCGGTTTCAAAAGGCTCGATTGGGATTAACAAACGTTGGAAATCGAAAGTAATCTTGAAAATGTAAAATATCCGATATACCTCTAAACACGTCTCTTTGGTCCTATCGAAATTATCCCATTTAAATTATGTCCTATTAATCCAACGAAACGTTACATATATAGAACGATTTTTAAGTATAGACGAACGAAAATTTCTGCATCGATCCGTCCAGGAAATCAAAGTTGTAATAATATCTACCTCAGAAACGATGGAAAAAGAAGAAATCACGAGTAGGTAATTATACTAATAAACTCCCAAGATTCAAGATACGAAATTGAAAGTATTAATTTCAACAGTATTGAAATTGAAAATATTAATTTCCTGGTGAAATAGAATGAAAGTAGAATACGAAATCTGATCGATAAAGATTAACCAGGGAGTTAAGTTCCTGAACGACGAGTTAACTCGTTGCTATGGGAATGAACGGCAATCACATTATATCAGTCTCGATTAATACAGAACTTATTACGATAAACAACAAAAAACTTGTCGGATAGAAGCAAGACGATCGACTAGTAGAAAGCTCGGTAGAATTCAGAAGAGTCGTAGAAATTGAAATAAGTGTCCGAGGAATCGATCGACGAGCGACTTCCTATCATGTTCTATATTCCTGATACAAGGTCTCAAAATCAGCTGAAGATACCTACCGACCAACCTTCTAATCGATTTTGTGACGTTGTATTAGGAATACATTACTGCTACCTTACCGATATTCCTACCTTATCAACATAAAAAAACTTTGGATTAAAAGGGGATATTTGCGGTATTCGCTAGAACAATTGAAACGAAATATTCACCAAAGTAACGAGGAGCTAAGTATTATCAGAGAATTTTTTATCAATCTTTCTACTTTACCAACGTTTCTATCTTACCGACATTGGAAATTTTGGTACAGAAGGAGGAATTTACAATATTCGCTGAAACAATTGAGATAAAATATTCACTATAATAACAACGAACCATTATCAGTGAATTTTTTGTTGACCTTCCTACTTTATCGACGTCTCTACTTCAATTTTGGGATAAAAAGGGAAATTTGCGGTATTCGTCTGACAAACTTGGACAATATATTCATAAATGCTACAATTTACCAGGAATTATCACTACATTTCCAACGTTGCATTCGTAAATGGTAAAAATCATCCAGCAGAGTATTCCATTCATCGAAACACCAAACTCTTTCTTCTAATCAAACGCTGAACGCGTTTTAACGCTTAACACGTTGATTGCCAGACGCATTTTCGATGGTTTGTCCAAGGCGCTAACTTTTCATTATGCGATGCATATTATGCTGCAATATTATTTGCAGCAGATAAAATGAGTTATAAAATCATGCTTGAAGCAGTTTTCGTGGCAGGGGACACCAGTGACCCCGTGGCGCTGGTATGCAATTAAATTATAAGTATTGTCATTTGTTTAAATTATATATATTTCCATCAATCTG